>CM022473.1:7961494-8144960 GCA_011952105.1 Coreoperca whiteheadi | reverse complement strand
CAACCCCCCCCAGGACTTGAACACATGGCTGCTCCCCCACGGAGCCCTCGGGAAATCAACCTTATTATTCCGCAGCCAGTGGCGCCGGGGCAGAGCGAGTTTCATGAAACCCATACCTTCAGACCTGCACGGCTGTGCAGTGGTCAGGCGAAGGTCTCCATTGTGCACCCAGCGCCCCTGTGGCTGGATGCCATGGTGCACCCATGGCCAAGGCTACGCCAAAATCACATTTTTGGGCCTAGTAGCCCTCCTGGACGGCCCCCCGTGGGAGATTCCCATCAGGAGGGACCTGCTGTCGCAGGGCAAGGGCGGAATATTTCATCCCCTACCAGGGAGCACGAAGCTGTGGGTTTGGCCCCTTAGGTAGTTGAGACCATCTTAAACTCTAGAGCCCCCTCCACGAGGATACCGTATGCAAGCAAGTGGAAGCTTTTCACTTATGTTGCCAGGAGTGCCACCTTGACCCAGTTCACTGCCAGGTGGCTTCAGTGCTGGAGTTTCTCCAAGGCTGGTTTTCGGCTGGACTCTCCCCTGCTACACTTAAGGTGTATGTGGCTGCGATTGCAGCATTTCACAGTATGGTGGATGGCTGCTCGCTAGGGAGGCACCGCTTTTGTCACCGGTTTCTTTCGTGGTACCTTGAGGATGAGGCCTCCGGCTCAAATCAGAGTCACAGTGGTGCTCGACAGACTGACCGCAGCACCCTTCTAGCCCCTGGACGATGCATCAGACAGGTGTCTGGCCTTAAAATTGGCATTTTTGCTGGCCATGACTTCTCTCAAGAGAGTGGGAGATTTGCATGCCCTGTCGGTGGCCCCTGCTTACCTGGAGGTTGTTCCGGGCGCAGTGAGAGTCATCCTGCATCCTAGTTCGAGGTATGTACCTAAGGTACCCACTGAGGTGGCCCGGCTGGTGGTCCTGCAGGCGTTCCATCCTCCTACAACGGCGGAACAGGATGGTAGGCTGCAACTGCTCTGTCCGGTCAGAGCCCTCGACATTATGTCCAGAGGACATCTCAGTGGCGCCATTCGGACCAGTTGCTGGTATATTTTGGGCCCTCTTGTACAGGCTGCCCGGCTACCAAGCACACCATTAGCAGGTGGATTGCTGAGGCTATCACAATGGCTTATGAAGTGCGTGGACTGCCTTCACCTCTGTCTATCAGAGCCCACTCCACACGAAGTATGCCATCCTCCAAAGCTTGGTGGTCGGGAACCCCCCTCTCCGATTTATGCGATGCTGCGGGATTGTCCTCGCCTCACACTTTCGTGAGGTTCTATAGCCTAGACCGCCTGGATAATCCAGGGGTCAGTGGCACTCTTGTCCTGAAGTGTGCTTAGTTGGCTTCACACTCAGATAGGCATCCCTCCAGCATGGCGGAGTTGGGATTGCGTTCCCATAGCGTTAGCTGACGCAGCTTAGAGTTCCCTTGAAAGGGAACGTCTCACCTGAGACGCTGCGTCTCGCTGCCATACTTCTGGCATGCTTGTGAGCGGCTTGCTTCAGTCGATCAGGAGACTGACGACAACAGTGAAGCTGGCTCCCTTTGTAACCTCCGGTTCTGCCGACGTGTGTCACGTGTTGACATGTTGAGTTGTACAGAGATTCAGATGCGGCCACGCTGAGGGCGTTCCCATAGTGTCAGGTGACACAGTGTCTCGTTCCCTATCAGGGAACCAAGGTTACATATGTAACCTGAGACGTTTTTCTCTATCTCTGCATGCATTGAACATTTATTTCAGCCCCATCTCTCCATGCTCAGATATCACATGGCCTGTTGGAAACCCCACTAAGTGCCAACAGCAAGAGAGTCACATTACAGCAACTGTACAGATTATGAATGATGGGGAGAAGCTTTCCAAAATTAAGTACCGCTAATGAATAATTCATGGTTTAAAATTTCAGACCTCAAAATATTCAACAGTGTGGCATCAGGCCTTTCCTTTCCAATTGATTTCTTCCAATACAAGTGATGTGTAGGAAAAATACTGCTTTAATGTTAAATAATGTTAACCGTTAACTCGTTGTACCACCCAAACGTGGTGGCTTCCCAAACTCCTGTGCAGGCTCCATAGTTTAGGAGCCCAGCTGCCGGTTATGCTTCCAGGTTCTAACTTTTGCTTTGTTAGAAACCATATGCTGAGCAGGCTTCTTTTAGAAAGTCCTTACTTTCAAACCTGGCTGGATTCAGCAGGTCAGGCACAGTTGCAGTTATGCTTGGGAAAGTGAGCTGTTCTCTCTAGGAACAAGTTTGCTGAAGCGGCTTCTGTCGAGTCTGTGATGTTGTGGCTTGCTCAATAAAATATATCTGGCTACGCTAACTTCTTCAGTTAGGCTTGACTAATTTTGTTGGCCAGATGAAACTGTAAAAGGAAATAACATGCAATAAATTCGCAAGGCTTAGTAGTACAAAAATATAACTTTAAATGTCAAAAGAAATAACTCTTCAGTTTTAATACTGAGGCACTCAAAGGCTTGTTTAAGAAAAAGGTTAAATTGTGAGTGGACATTGGGAAAGGAAAAGAAAAAACTTAAAGAAGGACGTCTAAGAAACACTAGGATAAAAGTGAGCTCAAGTAGTTTGAGGACCAGCCTGAAGGGAAAGTCCCGGTCAAGCTTTTTGTCAACTTGCCAAAGGAGGAGTTTTGAGTGTGGAGGAAGGTTTTCGCGCTAAAACTTCTTTTCCTTTGTTGGAAACCTTTAAGATGGCTACTCAGGTTTTCTGACAAGTGAATTTTACGTTTTGTGTGAAAAAATCCCATAATCTTAAAGTCATTCCCCTTTCAACAACACATCTTGGACAGCCATTTCGACTTTGCTCATCGCGACCCACGATCTTTATCACAGTGAATGAACAACTGCAAACACAACGACTGTACTTAACAGTCCTATCACAAAGTAAATGAAAGAACGTGAACACAGTTTCTCTGGGGAATATAATCAAAGCATGTTACCTACACCAAAGGTATCTACGGTGAGACCCCTGTTAACCCCTTGTGTCACGCATAAATCCAGCTTTACATTCACCAGCTGGCTCTTCAAATGGTAATGTTGCTTCATCACTGCTTAATGTGTAATTAAGCAACAGTTTGCTACCACGTTCACCATTTCAACTTCATAAGTTGTAGTTCTGTTCTGATTTCAGCTTGTTCTGCGGCCTCAAATAAATATATTAATGCAGCTTTATTTTGTCATATTATGCATATTGTAAGGCTTCTCTTACAGCTTGTCTATGTAAGAAGCATTTCAGTTATGTTTTTCAATCGTATGTCTCACTCATCTGAAGAAACAAATACGCTTCTATTTTAATCAATAGAGCTGTCTGGACAGGCTGCGTAATGGCTGACGTTTTACTTACGCTGTACATGTGGAAATGTGTCTCAAAACGTATGTTTTTGGTCAGCGCCATCGCAGGAGGGGTGCGGGGCCCTGTGTGAAGTTGGCATGGGAGGCCCTTACCCTATGCACAAACCAAAATACAACACACACAAGCTATTCTAGTTCAAGTTAAATTGTGCAGCTCAATTTCATAGAAGCTCATTTAATTGTAAGTGCTTTACATGGAGATATGCATCACAACACAAGAGGTAAATATATATGAACAGCTAAAAGCGGGTAGGACACTCTAGGACCTATGATCATAACCCAGGAAGCAATAATCATTAGATCTTTATTTCTAGACAAAGAGGATATTCATGTTGAGCAAAAAAAAAATTTAAATTAAAAACAGTCTCCAATGTGAGGCCCTTAAGAGGTGTGAGACCCTGTGCAGAAGCACCACTTGCACACCCCTTGCTACAGCTATGATTGTGCTATACTTTCATCAAACTGACTGACTGGAAAAAAAGGCTCAGTCATAAATTGCTGATACTGTAACACTAGCATCATCACACCTTACAGTATCATCACAGCTATTCAGGCTTCTGTCAACACTACCCGATTGCCTTGCTGGCTAGGCAATTGTAGCTGTCAGTCACCTGAATAATGTGGTGTTATTTCAGACAAGAGAGAGGGATTTTATCATTTTTCCTCCAATAGGTCACACAGCAAATGACTAATTTTAGTAAAGGTGGGGTATAAACAGTGACTACTTTTCTTTTACAAGGCTTTGAATGAGCATCGCTGTAGAAGAACTCAGGTTCATGGTTGTCTGATTATCCCCCCTGACATTCTGGGAATGAGCCAACAAGGAGTTTGCTTTGGCTCGGAGGCTCACAGTGAGAGACTTCAATAGGAAATGCGGCATAACACAAGAAGAAACCCCACAATAAAGTTACTACATAAAAAATTCATGCCATTTTGTTGCTTCCACGGTTGAATCTCTTCAGAGGTTCCGGTGGCAGCTTCTTGGAAGAAGCCTGATGAAGTCTGCTCTCAGGAGATTTGAAATGTCAGTCTCAGTGAGAACCTGCAAGAAGGATCTGTACACACCAGCTTTGAGCTAACATATATAATAAATGCATAAATAGAGCATATTTATGTTTGATGTTGTGGAGTCTTTAACAATGGCTCTTTCATGTGTATTTCATGTTTTTGCAGCAGTGCATGGATCAAATGGCTGCATGTCTATTAACATCACATATTGTGCAAAGTGCCCTTCTACATGGCTTTTCAACATAAATACCTGAGGAAAGACCATCCTCTCTCTTTTTATCTTGCTCCATCTATCAGAAAATGTGTCTTCCAAAAAGAAAGTCACATTTGCCTCCCTTTGTTACATCATAAAGGTTGTTTTTTTTAACATAGCACCACCTCCAGCTCGGTGACCATCCCCACCCACGGAATACCTCACTGTCCGCCAGTGCTATTTCCTCGGTATCTCACGGGAAATGTCGAAGGTACAAGCACAGCACACAAATTGTTCTGTTTTTGGCTGCAAGAAGTGATACAAAAGTCTTCATGTACTCCTATCATCTGTGAAGACCCAAATTCTTTCCCAACAAGGGCCAGTACAAAGCAGGATTCCATTCAAAACTGAAGCTCAATCATGGATCCATAACGTTACTAGCTGTCTGCAACCCGACTTAAAAGCTGTACGTTTTGCCAATTTATGTTGTTTTACTGTTTATTTTGCAGACCAACCATGTTGAATTTAGTGTTAACATTCCGCTCGGCTAATCTGGAGTATTTAATAGCACTTTTGGAGTACACAATCGGAGTATTTAGCACTGTGATCACCACACACTCTGTTAAATACACGCTTCTCCTTCATTCATGACCATATTTATCTGTAGTTATACATGGTTGACCCTGATAAAACATGACTGTATAATGTACAGTACAAGTAAGGCTGAATCTGCCAGGCTTTACAGATCATCTGAATTACTTGATGAAGCTCGTGTTTGATGAGGTGTTCCTGGACCCACCAGACTCTCGGCACCTGGGCAGGTGTCATGCTTTAGTCAAGCAAAGGCCTGAAGACAACACAGCGAATAGCAGCAGCATCAGGAAAGTCTCGGTATCCGCAGGAAGACGCAGCAGGATGACCCTTGTGACCTAGAGCTCCATTACCAGCTGACACAACTTCAGCATACAAGAAACCCTTTACCCCAATGGAGGACATTATTGGCTTTGCTACTTTGTACATTGCAATCACCCAATTTATATTACATTGGATTGGCAATGAATGAAGTGCTTTATTTTTAAGCAGGTTTTGATCATTTAAAAATGTAGTAGTAAGACTCCGGTGGTATTAGAAAAAATATATATCATGTCGTTTCTGAAAGGTTTTATGTAATTACATTGTTTAAACAGGTGATATGGTTAACATATTTGATATCCATGTTGTGTAAGGGTCAAGAAAACTGATCCATATCCTGATGGAGATTTTACAATAACCATAGCATTTGTTATTTTATCTAGGGAAAAGGCTATGTTTATTATCTTAACGTATCAGTGTCAGTGTGGTAAAATAACTAATCAGATATTTCTTATTCTGTAATAAAGACCAAATACTAAATGAATGTAATACGCCACAGGCAAGTGCACAGGCAAGGATCTCTATCATCCTAGTTGCACAGCTCTGTCCAATCACAAGGTCGTGTCGAAGTAGCGAGTACTAGCCAATCACAGCACACTAGGGCGGGAGTTGAGGTGGGAAAACAAATAACACTGCAGAGACGCCGGGGGAGCAAATCAAGCCACCAGAAATTGCGCCAGGCTTTGAAATCAATTTGACATAGCGGCCAAACCGTGGAATTACAACTTTCAGGTCAAATTAGCTGGGTTCTAAACCGGAAGTTAGCCAGCTCGGCCAAGGGAGTCTCTAGTGCACTTGCTCTACAGGCCGCACGATGCCGAAGATCCGGGAAATTTTATACTAGGAAGTAAAGAGTTTTTGGCTTCATGCGCCACTGAGAAGCTTTCATAGGAATGAACGGAGCCCTGCCTCAGACGCTATATCGAGTTCTCTATATACATCCATGGAGCAAATGCAGAAGGTGTTGGGCGGTGCCTGCTGAGGCCTGTGGGAGGTGAACAGTCAGAGCAGACTAAGCTTTTCGAGGGAGCGACCTTAAAGAGGCAGGAACTAAAAGTGTTTCAGACAGAGGGTGAATTGAGATGCCAATGGTCAATATGAGAAAAATAATGCGTTTTTGAACATTAAAACATGTAAATATTTTCTTGTAGACCCAGGAAATAAGGTATGGATCTGAAAATGAGCATATGTCACCTTTAACTTGTTAAAGAGAGAGAGAGATTGTCAAAAGGAAAGATTACAGCCGTCAACCTGTGTAAAACGCTCAAGTTTAAATTTAATTTGTAAGGATGAAGAGTCCTTCAAAGCTTCTTAACACAACAAAGCCCAATGGATTTAGGGGTCTAGGAGACGGTCAACATCAATTGATAGCAATCCTTCTGCTTAACCCTCCACTTCACCCACTCACACACAATCACCACCACAGTGTCGATTAATGAGCTTTAGAAGTGATAGTAGGTGGATTTTGTTGCCTTTTTTTACACAGCCAGGCTAGCTGTTTCCAGTCTTTATGCTAAGCTAAAGTAACCAGTTGCTAGCTATTTCCTCATGCAGACAGACATTAATGAGGTATCGGTCGGCTCTTCAAAATCTCAGCAAGTTCTCAAATAATTAACTATATTTTCGACATGGCTAAAAAGGACATTCCAGCGATTTAGGTAGCACCTGGATAAAGTTGGTGGGACATGACAGAGAAATAACGGTCAAAATCAATGCAGCAGAGGCCCATATATCCAGACTTTTAGCCCCTAGTAACACTCAAACCTACATGTCCCATATTCAACTAAATAGCTTCTTTCAGGTGTCCCTCATTGACTGCTAAGGTATGTTTTTACCAACTGCATACTGCCAGTATGCAATGTAGGCTTAGTAATCCTCAAGCAGATAACTCTGATGACATCATCAAGATATTTTCCCCCTACAATGGACAGCTCCTCCAGAGCCACAGAGGACATTATACAATTGTTTTCACAGTCATAGTAGCACTCCTCATGACAAGTAAACTGAACTTGATGTGTAAAATCTTTGCGGTGCCCTTTCCACTTGAAATGCATTTAAAATGCACTGTGGCCAAAAAAGCTTAGTTAACTTACTTCCCCAGATCCATGATAAGAAGTTAAGATAGATTAGATCAAACTCTGATATTGATCTCAGTGGGAAGTTAGGTAATGAAATTAGGTAATTGAGTACATTCTTCTCTGTTTTCATTACTGTGGTGCTGAATTGTGGAGCAGACTTCTGTTCCTGCATGCTAGGGAGCAAATGTCTCTACGGCTTCTTCATCATTCCCAGTACATGGGAACCCTCACATTCATTTATATTAATACTGGAAGGCCTGTTTGCGCAGTGATGGCCCATTGTCAAAGCCCATCAGATATTTTGGTTGCTGAGGCTTTTCACACAACAGTCATGAAAACAAAAATACATGAAGTACAGCAATGAGAAAATATTCAGTTATACAAAGTTGCCAAAGTCAGAAGAGGTTTGGTGAAAGGCACTGGAATGAGTAAGATACAAGGTAATTTTGAGTCCCATGAACAAAGTGTCAAATCTCAACTGACAGCTACTCTGGCCAAAAGGGGTTTGACAGAACTACACAAAGTATAAAAATCTAACAACATTGGGCTATCCAAAAAGTGAGTGTACAAATAGCCATAGAGGGCAACACCGCACCTGTTTTGAAAGCTGAGACATTTTGAATTGCAAAGTGGAAATAGCATCAGATTTCTACAGCTAAAGGGTCATGCACTACACATATCAAGAATCACCTCCTGGAGAGAAAAACAATCTCTGCACACAATGCAGTCATAATCTTTCAGAGAGATCAGAATCAGTTTCAGAGAACTACTGACTTGGTGTCTCTGTTTCAGGGAAAGCAAAGGCAAGAGATATTATTTATGTCATACTTGAGATGTTTCCTTAAATGAGATTCTGGTTTTTATGTTCTTGTTTTGTCCATCATTTTTTGGCAACAGTTAGGGCTGATTTAAAAAAAAAAAAAAAAAAGTGGGATGGGAGAGGACATTAATTAGCGGTCAATCTGAACGGTAAGTGCAGTGTTTTCTGCTTACTCACTCTCCAAACTTCATTTATAAATCCTAAAGTTTTGTTTACAGGTGATGTACAAAGGCACTCACGTAGTGAACTCACTTATTTTAGATTATTTATAATCACAAGGGTCTTAATGTAAATTTGGCATGGAGGATTGCTTAATAAAGCTTAACGTCGACAAAAAGGCGATCTATTGTAAAGGTACAGACAGAAGGGAGAGAGAGCAAGAGAGAGACAGAGCTCCGCAAACAGCGGTTTCTACCAAGCCCCCAGGAAGTGCGCTGGGCTTTGAAGCCAATTTGACATAGCAGCCAAACCGTGGAATTACAACTTCCAGGTCCATCACGTGACGCACACTGGCCCCACAAGACCTTGTCCATACATTCATTACATTGTGAAAGAAGCGGCTGTAAAACTGTAGATAATTTCACTATCCGAATTTGATCCATTCAGTCCAATAACATTTGGAAAGTCTAGAAGAGCCGCACAATTAAATAATTTTATCTCCATTGAAGTTAGCATAGGGCTAAACCGGAAGTTAGCTGGCTTGGTTGAAGGAGTCTTTAATGTGCTTGCTCTGGGGCAGCACAATGCGGAACCACATGCTGAAGATCTGGGTAATTTTATACTAGGAAGTAAAGTTTTTTCGCTTCATGCGCCACTGAGCAGCTTTAATAGGAATGAACGGGGCCCCGCCTCTGACGCTGAATCCAGTACTCTTTATACATCCATGGTTTCTACGTGCCTCCCCGGCTTCTATGTTTGAGTAGTGGAACATAACATGACAGACAGGCTGAGAAAAAAACGAGCCTTTATCTCCTTATTTTTCAAAAATCATATGATACAGAGCAGTGTTTTATCTTCCAAAAAACCCCACTTCTGACCAAATGTACAGACACTGCATACAAAGAGGATATTACCCAGGCAACAGCCAAAATGAATTTCCTGTTGTAATATCAACACACATAATTAATGTTAATTAAGTACAGCTGAGTAAGGCATTACTGGCATAACGGTTGTTATATTACATAAATACAGTGAAATCAGCAGTCCCTGGCTTAACTTGCTACAGCTTGTTAAAGTGTTAATTCGGCCTTAATAGCTGAGATATGGGAATGTGGCAACATTACTATCAAGAAATCTGATGGGCCAAGAAACATTAGCAGTCATAAGGACTTTAAACAACCCCTACATTAGCCAAATATGCCAACATTTTGGATGCACTCACTTTTGGTTTCACCACCAAATAAAATAGTATAGATAATCTAGCTAAGCTGTTGGCTTGTGTACAACCTAACTGCTAGTGTTTCTTGCTCTGTCAGACTTCTTTGCAACAGTGTCCCTGTGTTCTTAAATCTCAGCAATTAGTAATTAAAATGACTAGTCCAAGCAGCAATATCCCATAGGGTTTCCTTTACCCTTGCCCTCTCATGCACCCCAAACTCACATCCCCCAGTCCCAGTGGTTTAAATTAATTTGGCTCTCACTGAGTCTGAGCCTGAGACTATCAACCCAGGAGACAAGACACCCATTACAGCCAGGTCTCCAGCTCCATTTACTCTATACGGCTGAAGAATGCTCTTACACTCTGAGGATATTAAAGCCATTCTCTACATCTCAAAATGAGAGTTGGATACCAACACATCTGTGTTCATTATTGAAGATCTACAATGGTTGGGTGTTTTTAAACCCTGAGCATGCTGAAAGTTGGATGAGTATGTCCTTGCACTTCTGGGTGATTTGGTTTACTAGCCACTTGGACCCTTCGTCAGACACTAGCAAGCTAACTGCATATCATTTGAATAAGGGACACATATGTCAAGCTGTGATAATGAAGGTGAAAGTATGGTGTTACAATACAATACTAT
Organism: Coreoperca whiteheadi; assembly: GCA_011952105.1. Lineage (NCBI taxonomy): Eukaryota > Metazoa > Chordata > Actinopteri > Centrarchiformes > Sinipercidae > Coreoperca > Coreoperca whiteheadi. The sequence continues at coordinate 8,134,562 of CM022473.1, read as the reverse complement.
AGATGTAAACGATGAGACGGAAAAAACAATAGTTAAAGTGGAATTGGCAATGTTTTCTTGAAATTATGCAGCTAGTTGGTTGACTGATAGAACAACGAGAGTATATGGGTAAACATTTCTCACTAAATAAACAGCAATAAACATTTCTCAGGAAACCCCTCCAACTTTAAATTATTTGCTGCAGTTTAGGGGCAAAAGAAAACAATGATGCCCTGCTACTACTGCATTGATTGCTTATGGTGTTTAACAGCAATGCACAGGGGTGCCTGCAGAGGTAGAGAATGTAATACAACTCAGTCTTGAACCGCTAAGATGAGGACACACATTCAGGTGGTGGAGGTGTACATGACAACTAGAATTTGGGCAACACATATTACCAAAGCTCCAACAACACACAATCTAACTTGCTGAAAACATGTCAATCTACAGTAACACAAGACTGTGATACACATAATATTGTGCATACCTTGTTTTTTTCCCTTTAATTTGCATTTACGACTACAACAACAAGTTGGCAAGTTCTAACATGCCATATTTGCCAACACACTTCAAGATATCAGATTACTACATCTCATGAACAGTGTGGATGAAAAACTCCATTTTGGTCTGGTATTAAGCTGAAATTCCAAACTTTCTCTAAAATGGAATACAACATTAGCTAATGTGCCACTGGAGCATAAAGCTCGCTGTTTAGTTTGTGGGAACTTGAACAATACAGAATGTTCAGGAGCCATAAAAATTTTAAAATCTTACCATTCTTAATGGGCATTTCTCAGGCAACCCTTTGTTTACAGAGTACAGCTGAGGCTTGTGGGAATGTTATTAGTTTTGAAGGTATTCTGTCAAAAACCAAAGTATTGGACAAAATAAAGGTTTGACCTGATGATGGCCCTAGATGAAAAGTTAAGGGATCACCAGACTTACAATTCAGTCTGAGGGGTACATGTATGTCTGTGCCAAATTTGACTGCAATCCATCCAATAGTTGTTAAGACATTTCACTCACAACCACAATGTGAACCTCATGGTGGTGCTTAAGGAAATGTCAGGGGACCATCAAAGTCATTAGAATCTGACCTTTGGGAAATCATGAATGTCTGTGCAAAATGTTATTCCACTTCATCTTGTAGATATTTATCTGAATAAATACAAATTTTAACCTGCTGGTGGCGCTAAATTACAACTCAGGGGATTACCAAAGTCATTAGAATTCATCCTCTGGGAAGCATATGTACCAAATTTCATGGCAATACATTGGGTAGTTGTTGAGACATTTCACTAAAAAACTAAACTCTCAACCTCATGGTAGCACTAGAGAAAAAGTCAGGGGATCTCCGAATTCAGAAGGCTTCATCCTCTGGGTATTATTATTATTATTATTATTATTATTAAGTAATGACCACAGGACTGAGTTCGGTAGAATATGCTTTCCATGTAATCCATCAGGTAGTTGTTGAGATATTTTAGTTTGGGCCAAAGTGATCATCCAACCGACCAATAGACTGACAGACTAACATTGCCCCCAATCATCACGTTTTAGATGGCTTGGATGAAAAACAGCTGTAAACCTGTAATGGTTCATGATGTCAAATGAAATGTGTGCATGAATAAGATAAAATAACCATGGGCTTTCTGGTGCTGACCCTGAAAATACTATTTCTTATGCAGAGAAGTCAAGCCAAGTCATGTTTATTTAATATCACATACAATGTGCCCGTGGGCTTTACAAACCCACACCATCACTGGTTCCTGACCTAGCACAAGCTCTCTAAGAAAACAAGGGGAAATGGAAAGAAACACTGAAAGAGGAAGAACAGTTATCTGTGGCAAACACAATAGCATACAGCTGTGTAACACATTGTCATTTTCATGCAGTAATCATAAGAGCAAAGGTTGGTGAAGTCGAGGCTATGGCTATGGAAACAGTGCAGCTCCTAGGCCTCTGTCGCTGTTGTGCATGGAGATTACGAGTCGGTGTGAAAATGGATGTTTCTGTGTCTAAGAGCCACACTCCCTAAAAGCCCAGTATTACTCCCCTGAACTCCCCCAAATGGTTGTTCTCTTTATCCATGCTAAAGTCCTGTGACTCTGCTAGCCATCACTCAAGACAAGGTTGCCTCTAAGTCTAATTGAAGCTCAGAGCTTTCACAGCTCAGACTGTCGAGCCTTTCACACTAGCGGCCTCCACATATTCTTCATGTTGCTGCCCCATTAGACAAGCTCGGCTTAATTGCAGTGGCACTATCTGGTACATACAGGGGAACTGTTGCTGCAGTCAGCAGTCCACAAGGCTCATTTTCACTTTCCTGTCAGTGCTTTAACACCGTAGAAGAAAGACTACCTGTGGAGACACCTTTAACATCCTCTTGTCACTTTAATTGATGGCAAAATTGCCACTGGTGATCGTTAACAACTTAGAGCACTTCTGACTGCAGGTGGCTCTGTGTTGAGAGATTTCGACTCATTTATCATCCACTAAGCTTTTCCTTTTACCTCAATTAATGATAATGAATGCAGGATTTTCTCCAAATGTGTCATTAATTGTGATATCAGTTAATGGTGCAAAAATAACAGTAGTTATACAAATAGTCATAATAGCGAGGAGCAGAAGAGGAGAAGAAAAAGCACAGTATTATCATCCTCTTCATAATAATAAACTCTTATACTTTTGCAGTGCATTGCCCACTTCATTGGAAGCCTATTCTGAAAAGATAAGTATAAGTAGTAAAAAACAAAACTTTAAAAGATGAGATTGAGTGTAGCCATATCTGATCTTCAAGCCTTTTGCCAGACTAGAATGTTGATAAGTGATGAATATCTAAACATGGGGTCCACTTACTTAGCTATTCCCAGGCTGTATTCCACAGTATTCTTCAGTGAATGGAACTTGCTGATCACTTGACTTAAGTACAGGACCTCAATCCCATGATTAGGTTAATAATTGGTTTATAATAGTCACCATTTGTAGTGTCCCCAAGACCAATAACATTGTTATTGGTCGATTCTACAAAAACCTGGATTACATTAGATGACAACGTTTTTAACGTTCACTCCAAACATTTTCAAAATACTTTCTGTTTGCAACATACACGCATGGCAAAGACGTGATGGTTAAGTTTTGGGAAAGGCCGTGGTTCTAAAAAATGTATTTTTTATTAATTTCAGGTCTGTGTTGTGTTGTGATGCAACCTGCAGTTTCCGACATAAAAGTGAGATATGCTTACACGCCTACCCCCCACCACAAACTCCACAGCCTTACTTTCCGCCTCACTACTGAAAGGGACTAGTTTGTTCACTTTATAGCCATACTGACATATGTAATGTATGCTTAATTACTATTCTGTTAAATGCTAGTTCTGAACGGTAAAGGATGCTACTTTAAATTTTGGCTGGGAGGTGGTGGTTCAGACTCTTTTGGCAGACACAGTGTAACACGCTAGTTTGAGGACTTCAGCGCTGTTGTCTGCTTTTAAATCCAGGTGGACACGCAGGGTGATGTCCGGTCACACAAGCCGTATGCCTCTCCAAGGCATCAAGTAGCTTCAAAGTAACACTGAATGAGCCAACTGCCCATCAGCAGGCCAAGTCCCTCTCTGTGACAGACTAAAGAGTAAGTGGAAGCAAGGAGACAAATTTGGTTAAAAAACACAATTTTTCACAGTCAGATCAAATATACAGTTTAGCTGTACAGTTTGATGTCAACAAGAGTGTTCATCCTATATTCTGATACAAAAACTGTATTTGATGTCATGTTTTTCACTTTGGATCATAGATGTATTGGGTATGTTTGCAGAACTGTATCTATAATGTGGGTCGAAACATTCATTAGTTCTGATACAATCTTACACTTAATGAGTGAAAAATGTTGAAATCATCTACAGTGACAGTATGTTCATGCTTTTTGATTATTTACTTGATGCATAATGTCGTACTATCAGTTCACAGTGCCAGAATGGTTTCTACTGATTACCACCTAGGACCCAAAAATGTGCTGCAAAATATCTTACTGCATGTGTTGTTTAAGTGCTCCACTGTATTTTAAAGCACACTACTTGATACTCATTCTCATGTTTCACAGTGGATGTAATTACAGTTTTTGACATTATCAGCAGAACAAAATCAAAGTGAAAACACATTGCTAAAAAAATATCTAAATTAATAACATATACAGCATAAAACAACTAATCGCATATATGTTCAACCTTTTTATGATGGCACACCAAAATCAACACTGGTTTACATTTGTTGTTCTGGTGCCAAATCCAAAAAAAACTGAAATTGTGATTGCTGCCTCCCCAAGATTGAATGCTGCCTTTAAAATATCTACTTTCTTACATTAGAAAAAGTACAATGTTTGAAGTTAAAAAAGGCTGTATGTCAGATAATGACAAACAGCCAATATAACATGTTTAATGTTCAACGCATAGGCGTGGAAATTGTTGATCCAAAATCAGAATCAAAGCCTGGTGTCAGTTGTCAAAGTTGATTGAATTACATGCCCATCCACAGCCACCTCATCACCCTAACCTTTTGCTGCACTACATAGAGGGCACATACTCCTTGTACTACATCTAATTTGAAGAAATGCTTTTAGCATTATAAACCAATTATTAAGAAACTACATGATACATATGTTAATAAGTCCAGGTAAAGTCTTGTTTTTTCTATGCTACTAGTAATTTCTGAGACCTTTTTGGGCAAAATAATATTTTATTCACTCAGAGACACTTGCATCAATGAACTGACCATTTACATTAAATGATTAGATTTGGAGGAAAATGCTCTGCACTTTGAGGGAGCCTTCAAACAATCCAAGCAGACAACACATACATTTTAAAACCAATTGCTTGAGCAGAGTAATAGTGAGAAGTGTCAGGTTATACACCTGCATGAATATGATTGGATGTTACTAGTCCCCTGGTAGTCAAACAGCTTGTGAATGAGCGAGTGATTGTGAGGCTTGACCACAAATCAGCAAATGCAAGCACAACGTCAGTGTTCTGCCAATGCTTAATTTAAATTACACATGAATAGTCAGCCAGTAATATACAAGATTTCCAGCAACCCAAAGTAGTCCAAAATGTTCACAAAGTATCACAAAAAAATACTAAAAGTCTTGGAAAACATTCCAAAACGGTAATTCAAAGTGCACTACATTATTTTCCCTTAAAATACCACAAAGGCCATTGTGCATTTCAGAGACAAATGTTCTGAGACGCAGAGGGCTGCTGAGCTCACAAGCCAAGCTTGATCACATACAGGGTTGCCAACAACTCAGCAGGAGCTCCAGCTGTTGGGGGAAAAAATGCAACTTGCAAGCAGACAGACAGACTTGAGCAGGTATAACGTGAACCAAAGGAAAGTTGATTGGGTAAGGCAGTTAAATCTATTTTGAGTAGACATGTTTGAGTACATTTTGGTATCAGCCAGTGTCTGTTTAAAGTATTGCTTCTCTCGGCTCAGTCATTGGCCAATGCAATAAGTGATTTGTTGCTTGGGTGTGACCCTACTTACACAGTGGTAAAGTTTCCTTTCTATTGTACTGCCCAGTTACAAGACAACCAGAGATTATTAACAAGCGTGGACTGAGAAATAGCTTCTTTATTGGACAGAATGCAGCGACTGTTTCTTGTAATCTATAAGGTAAGAGACTTTGGCAATAGGGAGTCCAAAACAAATGTCACTGCAAGTTTCAACTTACTATGACTATGGCAAAGTGTATGTGAAGAAAAGACTAATCATGAATATTACTCCAGCCTCTCTGCAGCCAGAAGACTTTTTTTGTGGCGATATGCTGTAGCTGCCCTGTTTATGTCTTTATTCTTACCTCATAGCAGATGCACCCGATCCCACCAGAAAGTGGGTTTAGTGAAAATTCTAAGTTTGTTAACCCTGAGATGAGGGAAACTCTGGGTTTTATAGGTTGCCTATAGTCTCAATGTCTTTTCACAGCATTTCAGTGACTGTGTTTAAATTTACTACATTTGTTGTAGCTGAAGCCACTGAATGCTGTTGATCCAAATAGAGCGAAAATTTTAAATTTACTGTATTTTACCTCAACGCCTTTTGAAGTGCAAATCACCAAACACATTATTACTGGATCAGATTGTGAGCTCGCAATCATGTCTCTATGTCTTTGATCTATATATTTTTCATCTTCAGATGCTGGCCCCTGTGTTTTGGCCCCATCAGAAATAAAGCTGAACAAATATATTTCAAATGTAGGCTACAGGCTTTCAGCCTTTCTTTTTTCGTAAACCTAAACAAGTAGCAAGGCTTTCTGGAAGAAAGCCCTGGGGGAAAACCTATCCCACGTGCAAAACATAAACTTAAAAAGTTGCATTAAACAAAGTTCATGATATTTTTCTGGATCATCGTTCCCCTCACAAAATAAAATAGTACATGGAAATCTTGTAAAATGATGTCATAAGCATTGCATCACTAACCTTGAAAGCAGCAAGAAACACATGCAGCAAACTCACGGGTTATCCAAACCAGTTTTGGAGAGAAGACCAGGGTAAACAATATATTTATGTCCATGGCAGAGGCTTCAACTAAGTATAGAACAGACATCCACGTTAATAATCAGTTTCAGCACAGAGGAACAGAAAGGTCCGCACACTAATTCATCTGCTGCTGTTGGTGTTTCTTGACAAGACATCAGCCTGATATCTGCAGACCGCTGGCTAGCTAGCATTAGTTGCACAGCACTCCACACTGATTGCTTTGGCCAAACACGTTGAAATGAACCAAATGCATCACTCCACATCACTCATTGGTCATGGCGTATTTCCTAAACTGCTTTTCGATTGGTCAGAATGTACGTGCGGGAAAATTCCAATAGAAGAGGAAAAGCCAGCAAACAACAAGGAGACGACACAACTATGGAGAGGCGACTCCGCGGGCTGGTTTTATCCCTTGCCATAACCGGTTACATTGGTTGTACACACCACAATATGCAGACAATACATTTCTATAACGAAGTTCGGCTGCGGCTTGAAAATAACGTTCAATGAGGTATCGGTACGCTTGTTTGGTCCACTTTTGGTGCGCACCTGAGTACGATTGCTGCTTTCACACCTGACCAAATGAACCGCACCAACGGGGCAAACGAACTCTAGTACGATTCAACCAAACTAAATGAGGCAGGTGTGAAAGCACCCTATGACAGCACGCAAACTCTGGTCTCCTGCATGAAAGTCAGATGTGCTACATGTCCATTCAACACCCTGACTTCCACATCCTTACTTTCACCTCGCTACATAAGGGGCACGCTACTTAATGTATGTGCTCTGAAAGTTGGAATTTCACGTACAAGGTGTGGATTCTTCCAGTACGGCCATAATTCCTAGGGATACTGGGCTGCAATGCCACTATGTTCCGAGATCTTAGCAATTACTTTGGTGAATACATTATCACAACTAATATCCACAATGGCCAAAGCTACCACAATAAGGCTCAAGATGTAATAAAACAGGGGAATATATTTTTTAATCTCTGAAGGGTGTTAAGGTGGATCTCATTTTCACACAAAAATACCTCTTTGGTTTGATCGTGACAGGAGCAGATCACAAGCACTCTGCCGCCCGCCGCTCGTGTTCTTTAATACAAGCTGTCCTGGTCGATCATAGCAGGCAATTAAATGCTGTGCTTCACCTCTGCCTGAGGACCAACATTTAGCATTTGATAATGGGAAGCAGCAGTAAGTGGAGGACTAGGGCAATAGTTTGGTAAAACACTGTTCAGGACATGCCCACACCTGGCTGCTGCTGCTGCTGCTTGGAAAATGTAGTGAGACTGAAATTAGTATGCAAATCTTTTGTCCACTGAACATGGCGTTTGCAGCCTGTGACAAACTGTAATGAACTGAGCAGGGCTTTATCAACCACACAGACACTGGGAATGATCACAGCTCACGCAACAGTCCGCTGTGACAGAAAGTCGAGTGAATTTATTGTACAGGGGAAAGAGGCTTAGGGCAGCAGAGGAATTGTTTTTGTTGTGTGTTTTTTTTTTTTTGGTTGTGGAATCTGATTAATCACATATGTGCATTCAGTCTCCACCTGTCAATCTTTTCTTAATTTATAGCCAGAGTTAAAGCACTTTCTTCTTCAATAAATACTTATTCAACTGCACTAGGTGGAATAGGCTTTTTAAAAGATAGACTGCGTTTGTGGATGTCACTGCAATTGAGAAGTAAAATAGCAACCATACACCGACAGTAACCAGAGAGTATATCCTGCCTCTGTGCTGCAGACACCTTGAAACAATCAGTCACTCTGATGTTCTAGTGGTTGCTCTTTTTAGGAAGAGACTGTAATACCAGGGAGCATGACATATAGGATGCACACTTCTGATGCATGCCTTCAATAAAAGACAACTGACATGACAATAAGATGTACTTCATTTCTTCTAATAGGTACGGAGATTGATGTGAGCCTCAGAGAGAGAAGCAATCTTTTGCAATCCAATTATGTAAAGCTGGCAGGTTTCCTTTTCACAGTCTAAGATCAATTGCACAGTGGAGAAAACAAGATATGATCCACAATATGAAGGTCTTTGGTGCTAAGACAAAAGAAACGGCTGAAGGCGTCTTTTGTATTAACCCAAGTGGAGCAGGGAGGGAAGAGTTCAAACACATATGATATCAATTAAGTGCAATAACACTTATATGATATATACTTATATAATCATTCCAATGTATCTTTTTGAGTGTTAATGGCTAGCATACTTTCACAATTCCTGGCCCCTATGACCCTGTGATGACGTAATATTACAGTTTAACAGTCATTTTTGTTTGTTGTTGTTGTTTTTTTGTACAGTTCAGTCAGTGACCTTGTTGATGGTGATCAAGGAAAATAATTTGTTTCTTAAAATAATGTATGAGATCCACAATGGGACCAGTCTAACTATGAGAAAATACACGGCTGCAACTTGTCAGTGGGTTTGTTGTCGTAAACAACACAGTGAAAGAGGCTTTTTTTCCCCAGTACCTGTGACAGTCTGTAGTGCTAAACTCCACACACACTTTTATTAAAGCACATGCAACTGTACCAATCACTGTTTTCTTTTTCCAGTCAGAGCCTGTTGAACAATTTGAGGTTTTACACTAAGCCCAATTAATTTGGTGGCAGGACTTATTGGAATGGAACTGCCGCGATGCAGAACAAGCAGCAAAGCTTTTCCTGGTAAAAAGGAATGTCAATCAAGCACATATTGCACGGTGTCAACAAACGAATGAAACAAGGTTGATTCACACCACTGCCTTACTATGGTATTACTCCGAACACTTTATTGCTAAATGCTCTCCTTCTTTGAAGTCTGCTGGTGATATAGAGTAATACTCTGGCAATAAGAATACGCTGGTTATGTAATGTTATTAACAACACTACCACTGTTTTTAACCAGGCATATGATGCAATGCAAAACATGGAAGACAGTGCAGTATTACTGACAGCCAATAGAGGGTGGGATCAAATGAAATGATATTTTAATACTTTAATACTACCTTTATAATATTTTACCTTTTTGTAAGACTGTATGTGTCAAGCTCATAATCAGCCATTGTTGTTTATGGTGCATTGCTTATACCCTTCACTATAGCGCTCAGTGCTGAATGGCAATGTCACTGCAGGACCTCAATATAAATGATCAGGGTGAGCGGGTGTGCCAGTCTATCACGAGTTCACACAGTTTTATACAATGTGATGTCAATTACATGTTGTCAGTGTAGTCCAAGCTAAGACCTCAGATAACTTCCTGAGTCTTAATAAAGTAATAGACTGAAATTCATTTGGAAGCTGAAAGAAACTATGTTCTTCAAAACAAGCTACATGTAGATAACTCATGATGTCAATTTAGTCATTATGTAGAAATGGATGGAAAGCAATTTAGCGAAAGAAATAACTTCCTCTTCTAAGTAATTCAGTGAACATACAACCTCCCATGGTAATTATCCTATTCTTTCCAAGCAATATTGTTTGCTTGCGAGCACTGGTTTTGAAAGCAGGTGCAGGTTGTTTAAAATTCCATTGCTAGTCCAGTCCTGTAATTGGATTTGGTAGCACCGAGGTGTCTGTGACCTTTTCTGCGAGCCAGCTTGTTTAAACTGGAGCTCTTGTAACCCTTGACACCTTTAAGTCCTCAGACAGTCTGATCACAGGTCAGATGACAACTCACCTGAGAGGTTAGTTCGGTAATTTATAAACCAAACAGTCGTCCCCTTGTGAATGACAGCTGACAAATTGACAGCAAGAACCTAAAATCATTCAAAACTAACAATGCCAATGTCATACTAAGCAAGGCAAAAATCAAGGCTCAAGATATTTTGTGTTTCTTATTCTGTGTACTTTGTCAAATCTAGTCAAAGTTGAATTCATTATGCAAGGTTGGAAATTTAAGGAGTCAATTTGATTTATCCTCTGAGGTTCCTCTGTAAAATCTGAATATGTATTCAGGGATTTCTAGGGCTATTATGAAAATTAATTATTAAAGCTGTCCAGTGGCTGCAAAAACTATCAGGAAACCTCTCACAGCTCAAGAGGATTTAACATGCATCACAGTTAATGGCCACCACATGAATGTTTAAATGTTTCCAAAGGTTATGTACCCTGTAGCCTTTTCAAAAGGTTATCCACCCCGCAGAGTTAGAGCCATCACCTAGTAGAGGTGAAGTAACGCTGCTAGTCTGCTTTGTGTGTCTGGCAGCAAACTCAACTGCATTAATTTACCACTTCAGTTTTCTTCAGGACTGGATTTAAGTACAAATCTGCCCATCATTTCATTGAATTTGTACAGGAATCAGACTTAACAGCTCAACAGTCTGTTAGGGGGGTCAGCCAGTGTGCTCTGATGTAACTCTGTGGCTATGTTGTGAGGCAGTAGGTCACTTTTTCAGTATCCAGCTGAATAATTGATAGGTAAGACTACTCCTCAGTCCTCGACAATCCCTGCAACAGCACATTCTCAAAGTCAGGTCCTAAAAATCAGTGGTATAATATAACACAAGTACATTTACTGTAATACTTATTGTAAAAAGTATTAAGTACAACTTAAGTACAATTTTGTCCTTCGGATGCATATGTCCACCTGATGTTACTTTGTTATGTTATTTTAACTTAACTTGATTTAAAAAATAAATATTGTCGTTCTAGCTATAGTTAATAGTTACTTTAAAGATTAGAATTATACATTATAAACCTATGATCAGCTTAGAAATTATGATGCATTGTTATAGATCAAACTAATTGTATATATAGTATAATTACATAGTATAGTATAATGAATAATTTTACTTTAGATACTTTATGTACATTTTATCTGGGTATCATTAATATTTTATCGCTACCGCTAGTGCTTGTCGGTCAATGATTACTTACTCGATACGCTTATCTTTAATTTTAATATCCTAGATATAGCTGTATTTGCACCAGTCCTCAATGTGCCCTACTTTAAATATTTTTTAGCAAAATGACCTGTGACTATATGTCTAGCTTAAAAACAGAGCTAAAAGATGTTGGACTGATGGCAGGGACAAACAGATGCGAAAGTCCTGCCCGCTTCCTTTCGGCGCCCATGTTTACCAGCCGGGCTGTCCGGACAGAGCACGCACTCGGCAGCGGAAGTTACTTTTTCCATGTGCTGCAAGCGAATCTGGAAAGAAAACACACCAATAATCTATTATTAAAGATATAAATTGATTCTGATAAATAATCGCTTGTTGACCGGTGCGCAGAAATGTGCTTCTAGTGTGAACAGCCAGGCTAATGCTCGCAAGAACAATGACCTAGCATGGCACTTCACGGCGCTTCCTCCTCCTGTGTCCCCCTGGCATCACATTCACCGGCTGGCCAGAAACATGACTCCAAATGAATGATAATGTTGCTCCTTAACTGCAGGATGTGTACATAAGCAAATGTTTGCTAACACGTTTCCTATGGGCTATCAACTTAAAAAGTGATGATATGTCAATGCTGTGTCCAGAGCTTGTGTCCCCAATCACAGTTGCAATAGAGGACAGCGTCCTACACCCACTGAGAGAGACCTCAGAGATTCACCCTGTTAATCTAAATAAAATGTGGAAGTCAGGTTTATTCAGTTCCTTACCCACAGGAACAATACATCAAAACTTACTGCAAAAGCAAAATTCAAAACTAACAACTGCAGTAAACAAGAGCAGTGTCCAGAGGAAGCTGGACTCATTAAAACCTTTTGCTAGATCATAGAGCAGTCTGAAAAAATAAGTGTGGTGTGTGCAGTTTTCTGACAACACACTACATGATTTCAGCTTCCAGATATGTACAATTTGTTCCCTTTGGCTACCATTTGGAGCTGGTAATATGGGAGGTTGCCTGGTGCAGCTTAGGGTTTACGACTTGTGAAATAGTCATGTTTTGTTGGACAGGTGTGGAACATAATCCAAGTCTTACTCATTGCAGGTTCAACGCAATGCCAACATTTGTAGATGGATCTTTTTTACAACCAGTATTTAATGAGATGTAACAGTAACAACGACAGCAGCAATAATATCACAACAACAGGGCGGCAGATAATTTACAGACATCTCTTTTAGCCTGTAATGTGAGAACAAAATTAATCTGTTCCGTCAATAATTAGAGCATGAAGTATTGCAATGAAAATGAGAATATTATAGCAATTAGCCTTTTTGGTCAACAAACAAACAGTTTAATCAAATCAAATTCAAACTATATTATATTATTGTTTGCATATACATTTCAAAATGAGTGTCAGGCTATATGGTAGTATCAGTATTCATATTCATGAAACATAAAAGAAGCAAGTGCAAATTATTCTTCGCAATGACAACAAAGAGCAAACAGCACCGAATTACAGCGGGTAATGAGCTTGGACTTTACTTCATCATGCTCCATCAAGGTTCTTTAATATGGCTCCCTGTCCATATGATTATAAAGTAGTAAAGGTCAGACTTGGATGTAGTCTGCAGTGGTGTTTAGAATATTATAAGTGAATATATATTCTTTCACTCAGAACAATTGTTCAATAGGAAAAAGAGGCAAACACGTTTGTTAAGCTCTGTGTTGTGCTGAATATCATTGAGATGCAGACAGAGACAAACCATCTGAGACCAATTCCCAGTCGACATTTATAGTCCTTGAGAGCATAATGAAATTCTTATCTTTCTAAACATGCATAGATCTCGGTAAGCTCTCAGTAGAATTAAGAGTTCTTTGACCAGCTGTATATTTGAGATAGATCTATCAAAACTGCTTGTCATTTTTAACTAATGCTAAACTGCGTAAGGTTGAAACAGCGCTGAGTGAAGAATGACGTGAGAAAAATGTGACAACAAAGATTTGCTCAGAGTTGTTAGTTAATATAACCTCTCATATCTTTTTATTAATTTAGATAAGGTGACACGACGATATTTATAAAAAAAACTATTATTACTACTCATTTAAAATCATATATTATGTAAATGAGTTTAAAGCTAGAGTTGAATGCTGCTTGTTAGATTTGATTAACCTTTTGTAAACAAGCCGACTGCACAACTTTAAGTCATCAGGAATTTTGACATCATCAGTAATGGCCGATGGAAGCATGATTACAATGACTATGGAAATGACAAACAAGACTGTGGCTTCATCCATATTACGATAAGCTCGAAGTGAGAAGTGAGGTGAGCTTCGGGAAAGCATTCAGTGGGATGCTGATTTGAATATGATTAATGGAGGGCCAGGTCTTCAAATCCCATCCAGCTCCCACAGCCAGTCTGCCTCTGATAGGCTACCACTCAAAGTTGCTTCTGCTATCATGGCTCACACTCACCGTCTGTTTCTGCCCAGAGCTCAGAAGCGGAGACGTTTCGGTGCTGTCTAAGCCCAGATCACAACACAAAGGGTCAGAGACGTTCCGTCCAGCTGGACTGGAGTTTAGCATTACAATACCTCAGCCAATAAGAGAGAGCAGGGATGAAATTTCTAATCTGAGACATTCTGCTGTTTTCTTACCCTATATTCAGCCTTCACTGAGTTCATAAAAGCTTTTACACTTGCTGTTCTAAACAGTCAAAATCAGATAGCTGTTTCATGGGAAAAGACAGCTGGGGGCCTGATGGCTTTATCATGGCATCTCTGTTTAGAATAAATCAAAGAACTAGACCAGCAGCATGATGAGAATTAAATGCAACGCACATCAGCCACATCACATAGCAATGAGTCGCATTCCGGTGTGTCATGTGCAGTCATGTCATTGGACATGAATTGACACCCACAGCACACACCTGATAGTCATAATCAGGGTACAGTAGTTGGAATGTGCAGATCCAATGAGCAGAAGTGTTAGAATTGTTGCTTTTTGTGCGTGCCATGCTGGGAAATTCTGCGTCCTCCCTCAGTGTCTACAGAAGCTACTTGGTTAGGTTTAAGATCACGTTATGTAACTTCCATTACTTGAGTTAAAATAAGTCAACGATGACATTTGGTTTCCCCCAGTACTCAAAGAGCGGTCTCCTGGGTGAAAGTCCTGTGTTTGTTTGACCCATCCATCCACCCCGACCACCTGATATTTTTTATCTGACATTTGTGCGTAAAATGACACACCGTCTCTGCACAATATAAGTCCAGCCTGGTATTGGCGTATCACCTGCATGCAAAATTGGACTTTGGCATAGGCACTGCGCGCAATTTAAAAGTATAAAGTTGTGTCATTTTAAGGCAGATTGAAGAGAATGGGCTGCAATATGGGTGATCCTGGCGCAGCGGTTGCGGGTTCGACCTCTCGGCAACCTGAGAATCATCCTTTCAATACATACCAAAAACAAATGTGTAAGTCCGACAGGTTCAATGACCACATGTCAACAGCAAGTTATACATAAGCCTTGGTATTACTGGTATCGGATCAAAGTAAAATTTTGTGGTATTGCCAACCCCCTAGTTAAAATAGAAGTTTATCTGGTTTGACGCATTTGAGGCAGACGACTAAAATACGCAGCTGGCGTATTATATGTATAGAAGGGATTATACTCTTAGAAATTGGGGTTTCAAAAGGGTTCTTTCTGAAGGGCTAAGGTTACACCTAGAACCACTTGGGTCCCTCTGAAAGGGTTCCAGGTGGAACTTTTATAAATGGTGCTACCAGGAACCAAAAAGGGCTCTCATATGGGGACAGCGCAAAGAACTGTATATGGTTCTAGTCGGCACCTTTATTTATAAGAGTGAAGGGCTTGGTCATACCAGCATAATATAACAGCAAATGTTTGGACCGAAATTAATTCATTGCATAGCAATTGAGTAATCCCCAAGTAGCCACACAACTAAGCCTCAAACACTACCTATTTCACAAGGAAGCGCAAATGCATTTCTTTGTGCCACTTTCTGGTGAGGCAGATGCTATCTGGGAGGTGAAGTATTCAAATGCTACAACAATAACAATGGTCAGAAAAAATGTCAGCAAAGAGACAAGAGAAAACATAAACACATGTTCTGGCTGATCGGTCTTGATTAACATTTTCAAAATGGTTTGGAACTGAACTTGTCATATTACCTCTGTTAGCACGGAAGAAAAAAGCAAAAACATCTAGAAACAACACGAGAGAATCTCTGGCATACTGGGAGGAATAGGGGAGTTTAAAAGAAGATTACCACATTTTGGACATTAAGGCATTCTATGTGTAGGCCTATTTTTGTCTTTCCAGAGAGCATGTCATTTGCAATGAAGGTGAGGCTCATTGCAAACATTGTGAGATGATCAAATTTATTGGTTTGCCTTCCCTACACGTTTGGTAGATTTATTTTAATCTCGGTGCGCTGAACTGACAGCGGATCACAGAATTACAGCGACGTTGTGGGAAAGTTAAGCCAGGTCATCACTTTCTCATTTGATGTTATCCCACCTCATCCCATCCGGCTCATGCAGTCCAATATGTGCATATTCAAATATGAACTGGCCTTAAGACATCATCACATCACTCACTTTCTGTATTAAAATGTTATTTTTTCACCACCTTTGAAATGAAGCATTAGTTTTGGGTAAGGGTGTATTTTTATGTGGTCAAGCTGGTTTGAAAGAGGAATTTGTAAACAGAATGACCTACGGTCAGTCTGAGCCTTAAGCAACAAAAACAAACCAACCTGCTGTGACAGATAACTTTAAACATTACAATCTCTGTCAATTCTTACACTCGGCTAAAAACAATTGCAACAGAATGAAGTAGAAAATGCAGTCAAGTGAAACCAGATGTGTTGTCCTAAAGTCTAAAATTGCAAATACAAAACAACTCAAAACACATAGCAGAGTGAACTTGTCAGCGTAATAAGCAGTTATCTATGACGGGCCATACAAGCAATAATACATTCTGCCCCTCTCACATACATACAGTCTCCTCTGTATGTATACACTCTCACAATTTATTTTCATTCTTACGCCAACACATTTTCACTCCCATATTTAAATATTTTCACTCACACATTCATACATTTGCTCTCATGCACATGCAGTCAATGTATACATTTAAAATATCTAATATATGCATGTAAGAGCAGTGTGAGACAGAGTATGGTGGAAAAGGAAGTAGTATAGTGCAAAGTGAAGGCAGCTCATTTATCGTGCCGTGATTGGCTGAGAAGCTCATGGTCGGCTCTGAGGGGAGGGCGCAAGGAGAGCGTTATTTACATCAGAAAGTTGTTCTTCCTAACCAGCCGTCTTCTCATCCGCTCTGAAGCCTCAGGCATCACCAGAAACCAATGGCAAATGCTTCCATGAGTTCACTGGGAACAATCAGCAAGTAAGTCGGTTTCTCTCCGCCACTGTCTTCTCACATAGAACCAGGCTGGTTAACAACTGACATTATGCTGGTCTGACAGAATCCTGCTCATTTCCTTTATTCAAAGGTGGTGCCCCGAGGTCTTTATTAATTTAAAGCATTATTTATGATTACATTTTACATTCTTGATAGCCAAATCTGATTGATTGCACCAACATCAACTTGGTGCCCCTTCAATCATGGCAAACCCCAACAAATTGTGCTGCCATGTGAGGCATATTATTGTTAAATCACAACATTATGTTTTCTTGGTTAATGTCAAGTTGTCATAAAGACATCTCAAACAATGTCAACTTTGCATTAAATGTGACGTAAGTCATAAACCTTCATAAAGGCTTCTTCATGTTCATGACAGGCGTCATGTCATGGTTATGACGGTGTCATGGCAGTCTGATGCACCCACCTTCAAATAAAGTGCTACCAAAAATGCTATACAAACACGCTTACCTTGCCGAGGCCTTTTTCACACCAGACACTTGTTATAGCAGGAAAAACAGGTGTAACTAATAACATTAATGATGGCTCTGTTCCATTTAAATGTTCTAGTGGGTCATGCCATCATTATTGTTATTATGTACTGTACACCTGTGCTTTTCCTGCTGTGATATAACAAGATGTCTGCTGAAAAAAAGCTGTACTGCCCGACAGCCAGCCTAACTTAACTGAAATACTACGACCTATATATGGAGATAAGGTTGGAAAATGGTGAAGTGTTCCTTTAAGCAAGGACAACCTTACCTAAACAGAATCAGTATAGTGGTTGCTGAGTCGTGCCTTCTAGTTCATGTCACTTTAAAGACATCAAAGGCAATGTCAGCAGAGAGCATGTCATCCCTATCAAGCCATACATGCATTAAGGTCAACCTTGACAAAGTCAACATCCTTCAGCTACTGAACTGATCCAACCTGCAAACAACAGCTGACTGAGACTTTTTGGCTCTGCTCTTATACTCAATGTGAACTAAAATGTGCACAATAAAAACAAATCTAAGTAATTCTTTCCTAATCAATGAAAAAAAAAGCACAGCAATCATGGAATGACATGCAGTCAATATTGATGTGCATGAATAAACACAGTTTTTACAAAATGTCATTCACAATAAACAAGTACCTGCAGTCCATGTTTTCACCATGATTAAAAACATAGTTTTCCTGTATTCTGGAATACCTACTACACCATGTGGTCAAGGTCTAAAATTGTTCTGACCCTGTGTGTTTATTTCACTTAACCATCTGGCTGTTCTAAGCTGCAAGGTCACTCTTCATCTCCATTCACACTTAGCCTCCTTTCTAATTGTAATAATACAATAATACAAATCACACAAGTTTGGGTTCTAATGCAAAAAATTGTGTCACAAAGAAATTCAAACTATTTTGACAAGCTAAATTCTGTTGACTTGCTTTCAGCAAACATTTCTTCTCGTTTTGCAAATGCAAAATGCACTTTTGAAAGATAATGTTTACGTCCACTACAGTTCACGAACATGTCCAGCGTTGCACAAATGCCACACTTCTTTCACATTTCTTTCCTTGACGAGTGCGAAATGTTCTAGTGAGAAATAAATATTTATTATATCTTCTTCCACCACTGGTCCACCATAATTCAAACACTGCATTGACATCCAATCAACATCCTAATTAAACTTGAAGAAAAGCAACCTCTTTCTCCTATAGGCTGCAGTGTAGGTATAGTATGTTTAATTGTTCTTTTTTCACTTAACAAGGCATAGTGAGATTCTGTGCTCTCGCCCCACTGCACACTGTTCAAACACGAGGCGTTCTATTGTGTGACTCAGATATGAAGAAGTACCTCATTTTAATGAGCGAACACAGAGGAATGATAAGCTTCGTTCTATGTGTTCAAGGCCTTAAGAACTGACAGACGCATCAAGATTTTCTGATTATCATTAAATTTATCCAAGTCTATCCATTTATACTATAATTAGAACGTACGCTATCACACATCGGAATTGTTAAGAACCACAAAAATTAAAAGTGAGAAGATGTTGAACAGATGACCACCGCACTCTTACACTCTGGCTATGCATTTGTTATCAAGATAATGTATTCTGCACATACAGTATGCTAACTAAGCATGTAAAAAGAAGAAGCAATAAATAATAAGGCCACTGAATATGAACAGTGACTGTCAATTCCAACTTTCTGCATTATAATTTTAAATTTTTCACATATTTCTGAACATGCACAGGTGTCAGTCAGCGAATCAAAGTTTCTGCATGTAAGTCATGCATCAAAAGGAGATCATAAATAACATTCACTCAATATTTATGAATTTGAGTTAATAGTCTTTAGTAGGCTTTAAATAAGGCAGACAAAATGATTTTTGGAATATTTTTGAATCAGGAAGAGGTAAATTATTGACTTTTTAGTCACACAATCCTTAACGCACTTGCATAAAATCATCTGAAAGGACACCATGAATACATTTGTGCTCCTCCTATCTTTCTATTATAGTCTATAATCAATACACAAACAGCGGAGGAGCGTGTAATGCCTCATACGACACCCCTCTCAGGGTGGAGGCTCTGCAGACCTGCCGAATTCTCATCGCTGGGACTGTCCACAGCATAGTACACACAAAGTAATGAGATCATCCTGGGTGAAGTGATGCTGAAAATGAATCATCTCCTCCCTGTCCTCTATCGGCACGGTGGTCGCATTTCTCATGGACCTTGTACTCCGAGGCCATCCATCCTCCACCACCGCGCAAGGCAGTGGCTTCACTCATCACAGGCACATCCCGGCCCCCCCACCCCCGAAAAAAAGAAAAGAAAACAAAAGCACCTGACAGGTGCCGCATCTAATCCAATCATAGCTGTACAGGTCGCCTCTACTAACAGCATTTCGATACGAAATATTATGACTTTTCCATTTTGGGTGCTCATTCACTTGAGGCTTAAATTCAACCACAAAT
Source organism: Coreoperca whiteheadi (assembly GCA_011952105.1). Classification (NCBI taxonomy): domain Eukaryota; kingdom Metazoa; phylum Chordata; class Actinopteri; order Centrarchiformes; family Sinipercidae; genus Coreoperca; species Coreoperca whiteheadi. The sequence goes on along the minus strand of CM022473.1, from coordinate 8,114,827 downwards.
TGCTACAACAGAGGTCCAGACATTGTTAGGTAACGATCTGTATTTGTTGATAAAGATATGTCAGCACAGTAGATGCACAGTAATACCCTTGTATCTTCAGGACATGTTTTCTATTTAGAGGAAATTGCTATTTTAGTTTAACACAATTTTGCTGTGCGACAAAAGTGTAAGAACATTCCTGTGGGTAATGAAATCACGATGCACAATCAGTAGTGGGGTTGAAGGATGGCCGCGGTCTTAATCCATTAGACCTTGCAGTCTGTTTTCATGCTGCCCTGATATTAGGACAAAGCGCACTGATGAATTCCTGCGAGGAGAGGCTTTTTCTGGACAGGCACAAACATAAACAATCCAGTGCAAAGAACAAGGAGGTGCAATGTGGCCGTGAAGATAAAGCTTAATCTATCCCAACTCAGTAAGTAATAGGAAAAGACAGTTTAAAGGTTTAGAATAATCACAGATGTCAGGAACTTTTCTTCACTGTGCAAAGGATATGAGATGCCTTGGAATTATGATGTCTTATGGAGCCGTACTGAGAGACGGGCTTGGGCTGGGACTGTTGTCTGGGTAAGTCAGGGGGAAATGGTGCAGGTCACAGGGCCAGATGACTGACAGTACCACAGGAGACCAAATCAACACAAGCCAGGCTGCGGTGAAATACACCCAAAAGAGGACAAACCGGCCTTTGACCAGCTGACCAGCTCCAGAGAGTGAGGAGTACACTCCACGGTCTAAAAACGGCCGTGAGAAAGCCGAGGCCTGTATTTGTGATGGATGACTCACTCTGGTCACACATATTCACATGAATGAGCCTACCGTGGCTATTTGCCATGCAAATTCTGACATAAAAGAGCAGGAAGAGCCACACTACTGTCGAGGTACCAGTTTATTGCGAGTATAAGCAGCTCATCACACGATTGGTTCATTGCAAATCCATTTAGTGGGCAGTGCATTAATCATGCTGCAGGCTGCCAAGGTTCACCATTTATGCTACTCTGTAGATTACAAGAGAGGGGTGTTGGAAATTCTGCTTAATAGCAAGGAAGCTCTCATTGTGCTCTCTGCATTCATTCATGTTTCCAATCTTGCGTGTCATGTTACATACATGCGCAAAGAGAGAAGCAGGTGACTGATACAGTATGTGCACAGAATCCGCAGATAATCTGACTTTTAAATCAATTCAGGCTCCTCTGCAAGCTAAGCATTGCATTCCCAAACTTTAAAGGTATATTAAAGGGGCCATTTGTGGAAATAGCTTGGTGTACAGTGGATATAGATATCATTACGAGATTCTCAATCTCCCCATCAAACTCCCATGGGCTCTCTCTCAATTACATTCTTCTAGCAGAGCTGCACTGAGTGGGGTTCTGACATTACATTCAGGGCTAAGGTGATGTTATCACATCACAGAATTAGATTGCATTACAAAAAGTTTATATGAATTAACCCAGATGTAATAGCACACAAATGCATGCACACAGCACTAGCCACAAGCACCCCACACATGCATACACCTGCGTATGCTTACTTATTAGATAAATAGTTTTCCATTATGAGCCAAGCACAATGAACACAGCTGATTGTCAAAAGCTATCACGACCATTTAAAAAGTGTCAAACTTGATCAGCACCAACCTTATCCATCAAGCAGAAGCTGAACGCTGAATACATGCATATTAAATATAGCTATGCTGCATGCATCAAGCATCAAGATGCACATGGATTCATGAAGCATCACACACACTCACATTGTTCTTCAACATCAGATAGGACTTAAGACAGGATTTGATGGATGGAGGTGCCAGGAGGAAAGTAATCACTAAAATATTCTAGCTGCTGTGAATAAGATGAGGCAAAGGAAAGCTGAACAGGGTGGTACACAGCTGTAGCGTGAAGGTATGTACTGTAGTACATACATTTGGTATATACAGTACAAGCACAAGAGTGCAAAAGTGTATGTAATGAATTTAACGTTGTCTGTGTTAATGTAAGCTGCAAACGCTAGCATGTATGGCAAACTTGTTTACAACCTACAGTGGTGACTGAGTAATATACTTTCGAGGTGCATTTCATACTACACTGTTTTGTGGGTTACAGGTTATGTTAAAAAAAGCCCCATTCATGGACCCTAAACATAACTTAAACAGGGTTATGCTAGAACGAATTACGCGTTAGTTACGGGGAAGTAACGTTAGCTTAATTAGCAAGGTAGCTACCATAGACTGTATATAAGGCATGGATATCTTGTATAAGGCTTGGATACCGGACCCCAAGATGACACCTATTCATTCCAATGAGAATTGCTCGTGTGGCGCATTTGCCAAAAAAGTTTGGCATGGACCAAAAAATTCATAACAGAAAAATTGACCTTGTTTGCAGTTCGAGGTTTCCTGTCAATAGCTTTACAGACGTCTTTTTCATTTTGTTGGCCTATGGGAAAAATGCTTTTGGGCCAGCAGGGGGCTTTTTGTTACAATACAAACGAAAAGTGGCGAGTGGCCACTGGAAAAAATTAGCTGCAATGCTGAGGGGCGTATCTAGTTTTTATTATACATCAGTGATATAAAGATGGACGACATGACAGCTCCCCAAAAGTAAAGCCAAAACATCTCAATTGCCCCCTGTTTGCTGGCTACAGTATAGGTCATAAACCCCGCCTTCTCCATGTTAGCAAATGGGACATGAGCCAAACTAAAAACTCAAAGTACATGCCAAATAATTTTTTCCCAAAGATGGTTTCTGTCATTTTAAATAGTTCTTATTATGCTGATGAGTGTTCGACTTTACATTTTTCGTTTGGTTTTAATTTGTTATTTGATGTTATAAAAGGGGGTTTCACATCATGATTGACAGCTGAAGCTGGCACGCAACTGAGTCGTCCTGGTGTGTGGGCGGGACCTTGATACCTTGACTCCAACCCCAATCACTACTGCGCAGACTATGGCTGCAAATGGCTTCACCAGCACATGGTGGTAGCTCCCGTATCCAGGATATTTTGGCCTCATTTTTGCACGGTGGGAGGAAGTTGCATCGTCCATCTGGTAGCTACCTCTGATAAAATAGGCCAGCATCAAAATCAAAGGACTTTTAGTCTACCTCTGCCTGAAATCAAGGACCAATTGTTTAAAAAATACTAAGAATTTCAACAGCAAATCTGCAGACAGGGAATTTCATTTTATAATAGAAGGATAAGAGGAGGCGGGCTGCCGGACAACTGTGTGAAACATTCATGTTTGTGTGGTTAAGGAGTGAGCAGCAATGAAGCAGCACAACTGCTACCTAGAGACAAACACAATCTGTCACTTCTAGCAAGAACACTCCATCACAGGGCACTCCTAGCTGACATTGTTCTCATGTTCTCAGATTTGAATTGCAATAGCATGTGATCCATAAAGAAAAAGAATTATTGCTTTGTGAACGAAAGTGACAATATGGCTAGATATATCACCGCCGAGGACTTCAAAAGTCATTCTTTTCATGTGAAAACTATGTATCTCAGTTTGTACGACAAACAAATTATTTCAAAAGAATCTTTCCAACCATGGCTAATAGCTGCTGTTGAGAAGTCAAATGGGTCCTGTAAACGCAGCAATACTGTAGTTTCATATTCTGCATGGCTAACTAATGGCTGCATATATTGGCAGGAAAATGAAGGCAAAGCTTAAAATATAGACTCCCATCACTGATAGAAGCTTCCTTTTTCAGATTGTAAAATCCATATTTTGCTCTCAGGCACAAAAGATGCCACAAAGATTGCACAACAGTCTCCACAAAGTCCAGTAGGTCCTCAGTTGGGATAAACACTCTTATTTCTGCCCATTACCTTCCAAAGATCCACACATTACTCACCTTACAACACATGCCTTTTGAAGACTTGGGAGGACATATGTTATTTCCCACAAAACCCATTTTTGGGATTTCTATTCTAATGATGTGCTGATATTTCACCTGGTATGAATATCATCTATTTAAGAGTTTACAAAGTGTCTGTGTGACAGGTTTATATTACAGGCTTTCTATCAGTGTTGTGCAGGTGTAGCTCGACTTGAAGCGGAGTCTGTTTTTGAAACGTGCACCACCGCTAATGTGTTAGTGATGCCGGGGGAACAGGGGATTTGTTAGAGGAAACTATGCTCAGCTCCCATCTTCTTTCTGAGGTATTATCCTCAGTCATCTTTCCCTCACACTCTGACTGAAATGTCCAAATGTCACTGTAGCATATAGGTGATTCGTGCTGATACCAAGTATTTGTTACTTTATTTAGGATGCAGATAAAACTTCTTTCCCCGAAATTATTTTGCGAGCGTGCAGTTGTTTACTTTCAATATTTCTTTGGTAGTCATGTGCTGGACTGACATAGACAATACTATAAAAATCTAAATCTGGAATATTACGACTAGTACAGAGGTGCAAACATATCTAAACAAAGACAGTTATAGTTACAATCGGCTTCCTGGCAAACATTAATCAAAAGACTCACCGTCTCGATAGTTTATGTGTTTCTTGGGAAATATGTCTAATCCGCTGCTTTCCAAAGACACATATGTTGCATGGCTGTAAAAGTAGGCTCAAATCATCATGGGTGCCCACTGAGTGAAGGTGGCCATCTTAAATTGGAGATTGATGTTGATTTGTGCAAAATCCTGATTCAATAACTGATGGGTTCACAGTCAGGTTTATATGAATGATTGATTGTAAAAGCTGTTGTTATGGAAAACAACTAGACAAACAGGAATTATGTATGAAATTGTGTAATACTTTGCCGATGCAATGTATAGACAGCACTTTGCTGCAGTTGGACTATATTTAGCACACGGGAGGGCAAGAAAAAAAGATGAAAGTAGCTCCCAGTTCAGTATGGAACTGTACATGGTAATTCCATTCGCTATCCTTCAAAGCAGTGAAAGTGAGGGCTCTGATTTATTCATAAGCTGGCTTCTTCTGCCAGAGAGCATTAGACAAAGGCAGATCACCCAAAGGTAACAATTCTGCTGAGAAAAGCAACTAACAAATCCAAACAAATCAAACCAAGGTGTGCACAGTTTACATGTTGTACTGCACAGGTTGACTTAGCAGTATTTTCAAGCTGCTGGACTAGAACAGTTGACAAGTAGAACTTAACATCAAGCAACTGAGCTGATGGTTTGTTTCCATACAAAATCTGAAACGGCTACTGTGGTGTAAAATGCTCCTCCCTGGCATTAAGGTTCCTTGTAGTCCATGTCAGAAATAATTCAGCATAATTCTAGATACACAGCCACTATCAAGCTTCTGTCCGTCTCTATCAGAGAGTGAAGGTCACCACTCCGTCCTGCTTACCTGGCCTCCTGCGGCCCAACCACATGTCCTTACACTGCACCTTCAGCCTCCCTCTGAATCTCGCCCGACTACTGTGGCTGGAGAGCAAAAAAGACTGCATTTATCTAAGTCACTACTAACAGAATGTTGATAAATCACTAACCTAAGTATTTTCTCAAACACTTATTCAATGGAATTTCTAAGGTAGCGGGCAGACGACTTAATGGCTTTGAGTGTATTAAATAGCTACGAGGACAAAAGATATTAAATGGTAAATGGACTGTACTTGTGTACCGCCTTTCTAGTCTTCCGACTACTCGAAGCGCTTTCACACTACATATCACATTCACGCCATTCACACACATTCATACACTGATGGCAGGAGTTAACTGCCCATCAGTGCAGAGGAACTAACCACTAACACACTCACACACCGAAGGCACAGCCCTCGGGAGTTCAGTATCTTGCTCAAGGACACTTCGACACTTGGGCTGGGGCATACCTGGATCGAACCGCCGACCTTCCGATTGGTGGATGACCCGCTCTTCCACTAAGCCACAGCCGACTAAATCTCTTCTGCAACTACATATTGTACACCCAAACAACTAATAACACATTCAGATACAAAAATACGTTGAGTGCATTTTACCTGAAATCATTTTTCAATATAATATACATATTATATTATATTAAACATCTCTCCTTACTAACAAATAGACCACATTATGGTTTCGGCAATGCAATGTCACACTGAGGTGGCCAATCTGGCGATCAGAGTGGTCACACGGCTCCACAGTCAGCCTACAGCCATGTCACTATAACCAGGAGCTATCCTGGCGAGTTCATAGACCAAACTAAGCTACTCTCCCAGTTGTGTCCTTGTTTGGTTTATTTTGTACGCCCAGCTTTGACGTCCGCGTCTGGCTTGCAGTCTATGGTGAAAAATAGCGATACCAAGAAGCTTCCTTTGGTTTGTGTTCATTTGTTTGAGAGAGAGAGACAGAGACAGTAGTGGTCGAGCGACCTAGAGAGTGAATGAGGAGAGGGGTTGCCGGTAGTGAGAAAGCCGGTGAATCAGAGAAACAAAACATTGTTTTCTGATTGTTTCACAGGGAGCAAAACAGCTAGCAGAGTGTTATTTGATTCCGCATGTTTACGTGTTTCCTTAGGTGTGGTCTGTCCACATTTGATTGATATCTTTCTGTCCAGTATTTCACAGAAACAACAAGACCAAGGAGACATAATAAAAGAATAGATTTAGGTTTTTTTCATATTACAAATTAGCTCACTCACAAAGCAACACTGCTAATGTGACTTCATGACATGCCAATATGATAAGAACTGAGTTGTACTCCAGGCTACACTTGTGAGACCATATAGACCACCTCTATAGCCGATGCTTATGCACTAATGTATACAAGCTAGTCACTTACTCAGCGTACAGCGGGTTTATCGCAGCTTTTTTGTTAAAAAAATTGTTGTTGCAAACTGGGTTGATGAGAGCGGTTCGCAAAACTAAAACAATTAGCTATAAGATGCTAGAAAGCTCTGTTGAGCTGAGGGGCATGCAGAGATGGTTGATAATTCTATGCGGGTTCATCACAATGAGTGACCCTTTTGACATCACACAGTTAATAAATTGCTCATTTTAAAATATTGATTAGTGCAGCTTTAATAATATTGTGCTATTCACTTTAACCATACTGCCCACTTCTAGGATTGTATACACATCAATATATTTTATATGTAAAAGGTGGTCATGTAAATACCAAGGTAAGTAGAGGTGTGGTTGTGCTACTAAGATAATTTCCAAAAGTAGCTTCTCCTTTAGGAAAAACCCAGCTATCAGTTTTACAATGAAACTTCACAGTTAAATGCATCCCAACCATGTCCCAGTACCCACTGACGGCCTGTCTGGCTGCTGGCCAAGGAGATATTTTACTTGGAGAGCAGAAGCGACTGACAGATGCCTGAGCAGCAGCATAGGATTCATCAAGGCATCTGCAGGCTGTGAATACAGAGACAGCCTCTGCTTGTATCCACCTGCAGCTATTAAGACTGCCAAATCTCAGGCATGAGAGGAGCTGGCTGAAGCAGTACTCTGGTATCACGGACTTGACCCGACTAGACAACAGTCAGCTCTGGGTGTTCAACCACCCCATCCGCTCCATACATCACTCTTATCTCTATCACCCCTGTGAAGATTAGCCTTCAGCCAGCTCTGCCTACCTGTTCAGACTGCTGCTGTTGAGCCAAAACCCAGAGAACCCAGGCACGATGAGGTGATAACCCAGAAAAACAAGGTTCATATTCTGAAATGTAACATGTGGAAGTTCCTAGACCCCAAATTGGGAAACACTGCAAACATGCTCATTTTGCAGGCACTGATTATGTAAACAGTAACAGAAAGATTGAACTTTATGTCGGTATATCGGCTGTATAGTGTGAAGACTACACTGCATTCCAAGAATACAACTATGCTGTTGTGAACTGTTGATGCACTGGGTAGTTTATGTTTTTGAATCAAGGGAACCTGGTGGCCTGCCTGCCTCTGTCATTATGTGGTGATGAGGATGTGAAGGGGCCCATATATATTCTCTACATGACCCTCCTGAGAGTAATCGACAGGGCTACATGAACGTGGCAGGTTTATTAAGTCAGTGCTTATAAATTAAGCCACAAAGTGGCATATAAATCATCATTTAGCTCAACTGGACTAAGTGACAGAGGACTGTGATCACTGAATACAATTTGGGGTGGGCATTTGAATGAAAATGGCTAATGGCATATTTATTATGCTCTACCTTCCTGGGTGGGAAAAGTGTGAGTATCTACCTGGGTGGGGGGGGGAATTTTCTTTTTAATGAACCCTGTATATCTGCACAAAAACACAATCACACAAACGTTAACGACATGAATGGCTCAAGACATCTGAAGAAGGAGGTGAGGCAGCTATTGGCTACAGCACTTCAAATACGAGATAAACATCAGAGAACTGCAAGCACATTCAAGACACACTTACACACACAGTCACTAGATCAAATACTGTAGGCGGGCACAATTCTGTCATGAGAAGCTTTTAAATAATTTATTATCAAGGTATCTTTCACAAACTCATTTTAATTAATATTTCAGGATATTTTAGACTTTAGCTGGGCTGTTTGGATTCGAAATAAGAGCGCATTGAGGGGGGAAAAAACCGTCATTTCTGATACACACTACTCCTTGTATTTCTCGTAATAACACATGAGAAGAGAGTAGTCCATGAAAACACTCACACACACACACACATAGAGAAAAAGCTCCCGTGCACATCTGATGTCTCGCTGCAGGTGTCTTGTGGCGCTTCAACCTGACCATCTATAGTGACGGAATGTGGACCATAAAAGGCGCACTTCACCTCTACCGTTACCACCGTCCTCTACAAATATGTGCCCACCTCATGTGCATCCAGAAAAAGTGACCAATTCTTGAATTAGCGTCTCTCCACGACGCGGGCTACCAACATTCTAAATCGGCTCTTATTTTAAGTGTGCGCTGCAGCCCGGCGGAATGCGCAAAGGATCACGATGTTTCGCTCATGTACGGAACGCACTGTTGGCGGCAGAGTCTGAACTTTCTGTAAAATGCTTAAAAATTTGGGACAGGGACGGGCCTATTTTGAAGTATAAAGCGCATCACCAGAGGAGCATCGCGCCCTGGACAGTTAATAACGGCGATTGTGCAAACGCATTGCCACGGGACGCAGGGAATGATGCGCTGTGCGCTGCAACGTGGAGGCAGGCAGGACAGCACGCTGAACTGTACAGAGATCGCACAAGATCGCGCAATAACTTTGACGGGTGCCTTACCTGTTCAGGAGAGGAGACGCGACAGTAAGCGGAGGAGAGCTGAGGATGTCGGGCAGAGCGCTGAGCCGCACAGCCGGCACGGTGGACCAAAGGACTGCCGCACGTCCCAGCAGTGAACTCTAAAGTGCGTCCGTCCTTTTTTCTTTTTTTTTCTTTTTTTTACTCGCCAATAAAGGACAGCTAGGTTCAGACCACCCCCTTTATATCAACAATGTCCAACTGTTTCCTCTTCATCACCGTGGCATCGAAATTTAAGACACATATTTCATGCATGTATGGCATTCGGTGGCTTGTAGGCTTTATGGAGGCAATGATGCCATTTTTGTTTTTTTATAGGCCCGAAGTTAAACTTGAACGTAAAATAGACAGCAAATGTGCACTCAATGCCCTCAACATGTGAGACAGGTGTGTTATGAGCTTTCACCCAAGTTATCATATAGGCCTATGGCATTTGAACCCAATTGGAATAGTCTCTCTTCCATGAGCTGTAAAAATGACCAATATTAGAATCAGTAGTTTTTCTCATAATAATTATTTGAATGCCTCACCAGCATTATTTACCGTTTGTAATGTTTGAATTTGTCATTTTCACCATCAAATCACCATCTATAGTATATCTCTCTAAATTATGCTATAGCTACACCAAACTACTACTTGTTAAACCTGCAATACATTTTTTTAGTTGTGAGCACAACATTGACATATGGTGAAATTAGCAAACACCTTTGGCTTTATTTTTGGTCTCTAGCAACTCCAGAGGGAAATATTTGGCTCTTTAGTTGTTAAAGGCTCCACTATGTTCACCAGCTAATCTCTAACTGTGTCCGTCTGCTGTTTGCTGCGGAGCAGGTAGTGTACAGCGGGTTGAAGAGCTTTTTCAATGAAGAACAGCTGCCTGCTGTGGCCGACAGCGATACTATGAGTACACTTAGAGTAAACCAGAACAGTTGTGGGCCAGACAGCTAAACAATGAGCTGAAACTCTCTGAAAAGCTCTGTCAAGCCAAGGCGAGCTGCAGATTCAATTCAATAGGTTCATCACTATGAGCGAGCCTTTTCGCATTGACATGTAATACATTGTTATTATAAAAAAAACATTGATTTTAGCCGTTTTAAAGCAGCAGTTTATCCATAATGATATAAGATACCTATACATTTCCAAATACATACAGGTCATTTTTGACAAAAATTGAAAAGGTTCAAAAGGTATCCTAAATGTGTGCATATCACAAACAAGATTTTGAAGGAATACATGGAATATTAAATGCTGAAATAACTTGCAAAAAATATTGCAAACTCAATCATCAGTCAACAAATATACTAACCCTTCTTTCTAAGGTGATGAGCGGTATTCAAATGGTTGCAAACTGCAATTTCGCCACTACATGCCACTAAATCCTACACATTGTTCCTTTAAGTTACATATGTGATGTAAGTTAAATACGTGACGTAAGTCATTTCACATTACGCAAGCTAAAATAAGTTAGGGTTGACTTTTGGTTTCACATGGGAAACGAACAGCAGTCTCCTGGGTGAAGGTCTTGTGTTTGTCTGACCCGTCCACCCGTCCACCCACCCATTCATCCACCCACCTACATCATCCCTACATCGACTTTTTCGCTCTTTATACTACATCGCCTGACATTTTTATCTCTATGAAATTCACAGGTAAAATGACACACCGTCTCTGGACATTAGAAGTCAGTAGATACTAAATGGCGTGCAATGACATGCAAAAAGCAAAGAAGGCGTTGTGATAACACAAAACATGACTTAAGACGTTGTGTTATTGATACACCATTTGGTGATACCAGGCCTGGCGGATATCTGCACTCTACTGAGAGTCTTCTAGTTTCAAAATGAGTTCAGTTGTCTTAGCTTGTAGTGACTTCTTGCTGTGGTACACTTTATGATGTTAGTTTACCCAGAATATCCTTCTTTACATATATTGTAAATACCAATGGGACTGTCTTCTGAATGAAAGTGTATAGCAGTCCTCTCAAAATCCTCACTTCACAATGCATTATTGAAATGCTATTACTGTAGTACCAGCATTATCGGTTAAAGAAGAAAATAAGGATCAAAACCTGAGATGTGACACATTTTTGCAGGGGCTTTCTCTTTGCCCAGACAATAGAGAGCAGGAATTTGGTTTCTGGGCTCATTATGAGGACCTAGGCCAGTAAAGAAGCAGAAAGAGAGAGAAGTCATTATCATTACAGATGATAACTCCAGGGGCCATTCATGTAAGAACAAATCCCAGAGGAAGGTACGCCTGCAGTATGCATATCATTATCAATATAGAGAACTCCCTTGTGAAATTCCAACCCCCCAAAATAGAAAGGAAGTGGCGAGGGTAGATTTCAGTTTCATGATCTGTGGAGAATGTGTTCAGGATCCAGGAATACAAACTACACCAAGGGCAAATATGCAGTTATTAGAAGTGTCTACATAATTGAGGTATTCATTTCATGTAATTACTGGTTAATCTGGTGGGACACCAACTGTTACATTATGAACTTCCTGATATTGAACAACCTGGGCAAGTGTTGCAGAGCTCAGTAATATTAGATGGTTTCTGTCATTCGGGTGAGAAAATGACTTTTAAACATGTCATTTTTGTGATGTTTTTCACTGCCTCTCAGTTTCCATAGAAGCAGGTTCACTTGTCTTTCCTAACGTAGGTAGAGGTTCCAAAAGAAACAGAAGGTTTCCTTCCAAAAAAAGGCAAAGCAGGTCCTAAAAAACATGACATGGCTGTATGTAATGTACTGTCAGTTTGAACTTAGACACCTTTTCATCTGCAAATTACTGGGCCGGACTTTGAGTTTACAATCACAGGTCTACAAGTCACCTGGGGTGTGTCTTATCTGTTAAAACCATATTTTTATCTTCAGTTGCATTTTGTCAAGTTACAGCTGAATAAATAGGCCACATTTGACAATCTAATTTAACATACAGAAGAATCATCCATTAAGGAATTTTAAGTCTGATGAATGCTGAATGAGTGGACTACGGTGAATATAATCTAATAGTGTTGACTCCTTTCTCCACTCCTGTTTTTTAAGATAATGTCATGGTCCGCAAAATGTTCCAATGCGGATCATGACTTTTGTCTGAAAATTGTATTTTATTCGGCGTAGCCTAAGTTCCAACTTCCAACTCTATTTTACATTTAAAAATCCTGCTCAACAGCATTTAATGACCAGGCTATAGTTCAACGTGTGTAAATGTTTCAACATCGCTAAAATGCTGTCATAACACATTAAGGCTACATGCAGCTTACAAACTACATTTAGTTCAGTTTTACAATCTTAAATTTGCTTCAGCTGCACCACAATTATCCTCACTCAGAAATATTCACATAATCGCCAACACGATGTGATAACTATGATAGGAATGTTCCACCAGTGCAACCAATCACAACGTGACAAATGATTGTTTATTGATCAGTGTCTTATTTGTCTACATAGACATTTCTTATGCAGTGATGTATGGTAAATGTTTCGGTGCATGGGAACTGTTACAACCCGACAGCTGCCTGATTGTAATGTCCACACAGTCACAGTATAATGGAAGACAATGTATGTCATGGTACCAGCTAGTCTCCCTTGTGTTTTCTCTCCCTCCTTGTGTCTGGTGAGTCCCCTGTTGGGTTTGTTTCTGTGTTTGTGTGTCGAGGGAGAGGGAGAGCATTGCAGTACCTGGTGGACTGGGAGGACCTGAGGAAAGATCCCCGAATCCATGGACTTTTGTGATGAATCCTCAGCTCATCAAGGACTTCCACCATACTCACCCTGACAAGCCCAGGGGGTCGTCAGGGGGCTCCCGTTAAAGGGGGGGTACTGCCATGGTACCAGCTAGTCTTGCTTGTGTTTTCCCTCCCTCCTTGTGTCCGGGGAGTCCCCTGTTGGGTTTGTTTCTGTGTTTGTGTGGATCTGTTCTGGACGTGGCGCCCTTGACCTAGTTCCACTGCAATCACCACCCACCTGGTTCCTGTGCTGCACACCTGATCATCATCCCCATCAAGGCTCTGCAGTATATATACACCGGCTCTGCACCTCAGACCACATCTTCAGTTTACCTCAGTGGAAACAATATGGCCAACTCTGAACCAAGTTTTTTGGATTTGTGCGACTTAAGAAAAGTTGTGATTCTGTTGTGCCCATGAATCACCATATCTCAACCCGTACCGGCCTGCCTGCTCCTATTCTCCACCACGCCATACAGCCAACCTCGGATCTTCAAGAACCCATTCACGTCTCCCCCCCTTCACCTGTGAACTTAATAAACCTTTATTGCTCACCTTGCTGCCCCGTCTCCTCATTCCTAATTTTTTCAAGCGTGCTTCCGGGTCCCACGGGACATTTTAATGGCATGATATGTTGAAAGCATATCCAGAATTAGGCTGCATCATATGTCCTTGGTTAAAGTATTCGCTTTTCATTTCAATCTCCCCTTCCATGCCTTCAAACTCAGTTTAAGATTTGTGCAATACACTGCTGTGAGTAGTAGGCTAGGCTACACAAAGAGGAAATTACACTAAACTGTCGCCAGGTACTTGGATGCTGTCCAATCACAAACCAGTTGATCGTCCTTTGTGTCTTCAAAAATGGTGTTGTGTTTTGTGAAATGTTATTGTGTTTTGACCCTCAGGGCCACTGTATGGGCAGTGGTCTTCAACATAAAAGCTCTGACAAACTCACCAAACAGCAGACAGACAAATTTAGAGACATTTAGCTCATTAACATAGTGGAGAGTTTAGCCACTAAAGAGCCAGATATATTCTCCTCTTTAAGGAGTTGGTGACCAAAACATTAATCAGGTGGACAGAAACATGACTCCAAATGAATACTAGTGTTGCTCAGTGTGTTAATGTTAATGTTGTGTTTATAGCTTGTTGCACTGGCCTTAAGTGGCAAGAAATGAATTGAAAATGCAGTAACTTCCATCATAATAAATTATAATTTAGACAAGATGTTGGAGAAACTCGTTACTGTACTGTTACATAGTAACGACACTAACACTGAAAGAAATACTGAAATACATTAACAGCTGTCTTATATTCATGCATGGGCAATGTTAGGTTAACACTGTCAATGTAAGGCGATCTCTATTAGCTCATTGACTAATCTTCCAAGAGTACACATTAAAAACACTTAAGCATACAATAATTCCTAAATAATTCAAGACATAATTGTTGACACACACATATAGGCTGACATGCATAGATACACACATATAACCTAGATATATTGGCATATATACTGTAATGTACGAACATATCAGGGATATACTGGGACTGAAATTCAGCCAAGGACTTTGAGTCAGAGAGGGCTTTCATGCGAGCACCCTGTGGGCACAAGCAGAATGATTTTTTGAAGTTATTTTAATAATACCAATAGTGTTTTTGTGGCATAAAGAGAATCAGATTATGCTGAAGACCTTCAAGAAACCTCAGGATGAAACCTGCCTCCTCAGTTTGTATAAGCAAGTCACCGCTGCACTGAACAAGACCGAGTCAGGCAAGCCTGAGCTGGAACACTTAGGTCACAGTATACTGCCAACTACCAACACGTCATGTGTACAGTCCGTCAGAGTGCTCAAATAGTTACCAATGCTCACACATACATACACATTCAGATACTCAATGTTTTTAAAAAAAATTCAAAAACTACAATGCAGTCCCATAATCAAAGCCCTCACCTTCAACTGTGCCTGGCTCAGCTTCCCATGTGCTGGACCCTGCCTCTGCTTGTACTGATTGTACAGCTACATACTGTATGCATGAGAAGAACATCAGTAATACATATAACTAGCAATAATCCATTTTCTAATTCTATCTATGCATAATATGATTGCCTACCCAGCCCTGCACACTGCCCTTGCACCTGTCACTGTTTTGTTTCTGATTCCATTCTCCTCCTCCTCCTCCTCCTGCTGCTGCTCCTCCTTCTCCTTCTGATTCTCTTCCTCGTCCTTCTCCTGCTCCTCCTGCTGCTCCTCCTCCTCGTTCTCCTCTCCCTCCTCATCAACATGACTGGGGTCATCATCACCCTGTCCCTCTCCATCTCCATCACCTCCACTGATCTTAACAGCTAATATACATACCGACATACAGAGATACCTCGCTAATAGAATGATGTTGTCTTTGTGTGATAACACGTTGCAAACTGATGTTTATATAAATGCATATATAAATCATTTCATTGTATAATAAATCCATTACTAATCGTGCACCTGTTGTGTCACTGCTGCTGAGTCCAGCCTCATCTGCGCCTGCCCCAGCAACCTTTCCACCATGGGAAGGTCGGTTAATTTGTGCCAACATTTTTTTCTTAAATCTTATTTTCGGGGGATCACCCTTTTCTTTTTCCTCTTTCTTTCTTTTCGCCATAATTACCGTCTCCGTTGCACTTGTCATCACACAAACCTAATGGAAACTAAACTCCTTTGATTGGCGCCAGTCCAAGTTGGGAGGGGCAGCTTGAATCCTCCCTCAATACTGAAAGTATTAGTTTGGCCCAGTCTGACAGACACGGTCGGCATTTAAAATCATTTGAGAAATATTTATGCAACATTTACAGTGTTTGCTGTGCAGTGAAACCACTGTACTCTTGGCAACTCCTTGCCATTATTGGCATTATATCTTATTTACAGGGTTTTTATTTTATTTTTTGTCAATCATTGTCCCTTCATCCATGTTTAAGGTGATTGACAACTTAGTGATATTTTATTCTGGCAACTGTGGGAGGGAACTGGAGCTGTATTTTCTCCACACAGAAAAGATCTGATCCCAGAAACCTCTTGCTGTGAGAGGACAGTGCTACTCAAACTAAGGTCAAACTTAACTTTAATTAGCCCACCATTTGCTTAAAAATATAATGTCACTGCATTGGTCTAATACCATTCCAGATTTTGCAAACCATTTGTGTGATTTTTGTGTGTGCACTCTTACCAGACTCTTCCTTTTCTGAAGTCACTGATGAGTTGCACACAGAGTACTGCGTGCTGTACACTGTGGCTGTTAATAATGATTCATTGCATTTCCTCCCACTCGGTGTGAGTAACATTTCCGAGGAACAAGACAAATCAGAGATGCTTTTTATATCTAGACCTTTCAATCAGGATCTGACCTGTCTGTAATAAGTGACATCCAAGCCTGGCCGTGTAATTTATGTGCTGCCTCAACAAATTGCTTCACAAGGGACCAGAGGAGAGTCTTTCCTTTTCTGGCAGATAAAAGCCGTAGAGACAGGCCCTTCTCAGACTTACTTTAACTTCAGGCTGTTCCCAGCCTTTAGTGACGTAAAGGCTCCTCCAAAAATAAAAGCTACATTTAAAGATGATCACATGAATGTTTTTTCTATAAACAGCTGTGCAACTGCAAAGGAAGATAATGACTCTGATTGTATGAAAGCCCAACACCATTTGTCATATAATTATAGCTGCTGCAGCTTTAATCAGAAAACCACTTGGTAATGTGTCTGTGGTGGATTCTGCTATTGCCTTAAGACACACTCCTTACTTATTACATCTCTGAAATTTTATTTGCTTGCTGAGGCAACACAGGTTTCTCTCTCTAATTGTCTCTTCAGGGAGAAGGGTCTTCATGTGTGAAGGAAGAGGGAGCAAACAGGGATTTTGACCCACTTTTATCTAACAGTAGAAACGCTGTTTTCTGGAGAGGTCACCTCTGTTTTATAACCAGGAATGCTGACATCATTCATAGTATATCCCAAATATTTAGTCTGTTGAGACAGAGCCTAAAGATTTGGGATTTAGTGAATGTGACTGAAAAATGTCTATGCTAAACTCTGATCCTAAGCATTATTTGAGAAAAAAATGTGAGAGATTATAAAAATAACACCTTTAGTATGACCAGATGGAAGAATAGTTTATGTTTTGATTAAACTGCTATGCATATTGTATAGAAAAAAGTTCAAGAGAGTTCATTCTAACAGATAGTGTAGTAGCGAGGAGTAAAATAAATAAATAATATCTCAAATTACTTGAAAATTCCAGACACATTTATTTAAGGTGAAAATATAGGTGAATACAAATACATTTGCTTTTACTCCCTTTTTCTAGGGCTACATTCATTATGTCCCACATGTACACTGTACATTTATATTCACATCTTTGTTTTATGTGAACCAAGCCAGAGGAGGCAGTGCCAAGTGGGACACAATATGCAGTCCCCACCTTCGTAGACGTGTGCAGTATGTTCTGTTCCAGATTTAAAGGGGATGGACAATGCATCATTTTTTCATGAAAAGCTATCCTTGTGACAGTGTCTCTGCTGTCTTGTTTGACTTGCCACCCCCAGAGTATCAGTGAGGCATCTCTGGGTAGGAGAAAAAGCACACTGGGAGAGGGAGATTTCCTTTAAGTGTTCCTTCTGAAGCTCAGAAATTAAACTCTCTTCTACATTAAACACAACAGGTGACTGAGAATCTGGGATCAGGCCCTGAGATAATCAGCTTGAGGAGAAAACAATTGGTAATAACTTGAAACAATTTTATGCAACCTTTATGCAATTGACAGCATGTGATTGCTCTAAATGTGCAACAATTGCTTTGCTGAATTTTTTTATGGATTCTAAATTTTACTGGCTGTCACTTGCCAGCAGTATCAATAGCTCTTTTGGTTTGCATCGGAGGGTGTCCTTAGCAATCAAGCCTGAGAACTGTTAAGAGGAATTTTAAGGCTATATTAGATATTTTTATATGTACATTTTCTGTGTAATGATAATAATAATAAGTCATAAGTAGCTTTTCATGATGGAACCGTAGGTTACACATTTAAGCCCTTGCTGAGCACATCCAAAATCTTACATATAAACTCTATAGACTAATCCAGAGAAGTAGGCAGAAGAACCTGCCATCATTTAAATGTCATTTTATGGCACTTACATGCTTTTTCATGACATAGATCATCTAGATGAAGATTTTTACTAGTTCGGCTGTAGTAGATATTTTATATATTTAGTAGATATATCTTTTTATGACCCTATTTACAACACTACTTTGAAAACTGTAAGAACTACAAATGTAGTTCTGATTTGCATAAATCTGGATGGCGGGCCTCTGGGAAATTGTAGTTTTTAGGAAATATTATTGTTTTTCAAAGAATTGGATGTTATAAATACTGAATTGAAAGCACACTGGGGAGTTTAATTGGATGGTAAATGGATTTGTGATATAGGATTTTAAATATCTAAATGTTTAAGGGGTGAAAATACATTTTAACAATATTCATTATCCTGTGCAATAAATTATATCTATATATATATATATATATATATATAGATATAATTTAAATGATATGACATATATCATTTAAATTATACTTACAGTGAAATTATTTTCTGTGCAATAAAATCAATTAAATTTATTTACATTTTGCAACTACCTCCTGCTGTCTACGCCAACAGTTTTCATTTTCTCATTTCATGGACACAAGCCATCCCAGATGTAGTTTCAGAAAGTACAATTATTTTACAATATTCCTGACAATCTAGTAAGCATTACTTAAAACAGGCTTGGTTGTAACCATGAAGTGCTTTAGTTATGGATGCAAAGAGCAACTGGTTCTCATTCACAGGTCATCAAATACTGAGGCATGCATAGGCTGCTATTTACACAACTCTGGAGATTTTTTAAATCTTTTTTATTCTTGTTTTGGGGATTTTATATCGGCATGACATAGCCCATTCAATCAGAATCTGTTTTATTAGCCAATGCAAGCATACATAGAATGTGTCTTGGAATTTGCTCCCAAAAAACGCAACACAGAAGAATAATAATAGAATAACTAAGGGAATAAGAATTTTCATTAAATAAACAAAGTAATATAAAATTGAATTGTGTTTTAAAGTCTATTTACAGAATGGAATAGTAACTGTTTTGAAATGGGAGATTAAAACTTGAAATGAAATATTAACTGTACAAAGAAAGGAACTATGGACTACTATGGATAAAGAAATTAAATATATGAAATATATTAATGTGACAAGAGCAAAAATTAAATGTGACATATATAAATAATAACATTATTTAATATTGGAGGCTGAAAAAAAATAAAAATAAATATATATATATATAAAGTTTGATGATATATGAACATGACAAGTGCAAGGATTAAATGAGGGATGTGAAATGTAAAGTCCAGTTTGATAACCCCTTCTAAAGAAAGATGATTTCATAATTAAATATCCACAACCACATATTTTTGGAAATATAATATATGAGCAACTTCACATTTTACAATCACAAGCTATAAAACGCCTTTTCTCAACAGAGGTAGTGCCGTTTGGATTCAGGTTATGCCCGACAGGCAGCAATTTGAAATGGAGTGAAGCCCAGTGACGGCAGACAGCCCAAAACAGGAGTTGAACGTGCCAAGTCCACCCATAACATTACGTGTGCACAGTAGCGTCCATAGCAACCACCATAGTAACTATATGAGACCTGAGAGAATCTTTATACATTCACTGAACGAAGACGATAAATTAAATGCACATATCTCGCTAGAAATGTTATCAAAACGCATTTTAACGCAGAAACTATTGCTGCAGCACCCCCTAAAGCCATCAATTGATATAAAAAGCGGGATGCAGACTTGCAACAGAGAAAGAGAGAGAGAGAGAGTGTTTATGTGCACAACCAAGAGAGAGTGTGTGAATATGGACAGTGTCGCCTATACCCGGCAGTTCTGTGGTTTATCAGTTAGGTGTATGAACTACACTGCTAACTGGAGTTTTGTTGACAAACCAACTGATGGATCCGCAATATAACCTATACTATAAGCTCATCTCCTCTATGAAACACCATGCAAAGATCGGTTCCGATATGTTCCAAATCTGCATGTGGGCCTACGCATAAATCATCCAGCTGCCACCCACCCGGTTGACTTTAACGATTTACTTTAATGATTAAAGAGCCTTCTTTGTGTCATTTTAAATGTTTTCATGCGTGCAGTAATGTCACAGCAAATATTTAAGCCGCAAAACTAAAACCTGTAGTTATATACTTTATAGGATAGAGGAGGAAACTCTCCAGAGGAAACAGAATGAAATAAAAGTTTCTGGAAGACATTTTCCCTGTATGAACCTGGACTGTGTGCGTGACCTTTTCAATGTGTAGAAGATCATGTTCTGTGTTCTTCTACAGTAACATTAGCATTCACATTAGATCCTTTCGGGAAGATTTAAATAATCAATGACGTTAGCAAACTTTTAATCTGAAAAAAGCAGATTAAAATTATCATCACAAATCTGGGAGTGATTTTAGACTTCGATTTAAATTTAATTTCTCATTTTAACAAGGTCACTTTAACATCTATTTTCCATATCAAAAAAATTGCCAAAGTCAGACCTTATTATAACTTTGTTAATGCTGAAATACTCATTCATGCTTTTATTACTTTTTACCGGTTTACCCAAAAGTACTATAGGAGAACTACAGCTAGTTCAGAATGCTGCGGCCAGAGTCTTAACTAAAACAAAGAAAATGGATCATCAACCGACTGACCGACGTTATGCTAGCATGGCTAAAATGAAACTTTTCAACCAAATTTAGTCTTGATTTAATAGCCACCTCACACTCCATGTTAACTGTATCCTCTGCACAAAGTTCCCAACCTCAAAGAAGAGAATTCTGCTTTTAAAATGTCATATGTTTCAGATTTTTATTAAATTGTCCTGTGGCACTTATCCTGTGGAGGGCAGTCAAATGTAATAATGTTAAAATATCTATTCTCCTAAAGCCATAGTCATAACCAATTATATACTTGTGTTTTAAGGCAGAATAGCATCTACTCTAATGGGTGAAATTAAACTAAACTACACATACATTGCCTCCTGTAAATAAGTTACAAACTGAAGTTATTTAGAACAAAGAAGGATCTCTTTCAAGATTTTGATTATAGTGTTGGTATTGAAGAACCCACGGTACAAACAAAACAGGGTGTCAGAAGACGGGCTTGAAGAGAAAAGAACATTTCAAAGCTAAGGAGACTAGACACAATGTTAGATCATACTGGCAATACAAGCCACCCCGCGAATTAAACCAATATACATCCGCGAGCCAGCAGAAGACGTCATTAGCCTACTTACCATTGGAGAAAGATGACCTAGCGAAGTGAAAATGGAAGGATAACATCCATCACCCAACCTTCAGATGACAGGTAATGTGGCTGAAAATTGGAGATTCAGGCAACATTTTGAATTGTACCTAGCTGCAAACGGAAATGACGAGAAGAGTAGGAAAATGAAAGTCAGTGTTCTTGCATGTTGTTCGGTGATGAAGTGCTCGAGGTTTATAATAACTTCACGTTTTGATGCTGATGCGGACAATGTGAACCTGGATAAAATAATCGAGAATTTTGACTCTTACTGTATACCTAAAAGAAAAGTGACATTTGAGAGTTTTTACATGTGTACAGAAAATGGGGGAAACAATTGATCAATATGTGACCGAGCTGAGGAACAGAAGCAACATGCTTGGAATGTGGAGGGCTGACAGACTCATTGATAAAGGACAGACGTGTGCAGGATTCAAGATAATAGTCTGAGGAAGAGGCTATTGAGGGAGCCCAATTTGGACCTGGATAAAGCAATAACAATGTGTAGCGCAGCAGCGACTATGAAAATGCAAGCGAAATAATTGTGAAAGCTGCAACATCGTGGATTCAGTGAGAAAATACGCAAACAGAGCATCTAGCATATTGCAAAACATGTAACAACTGCAACAAAAATAACCATTATGTCCAGTGCTGTAAAACTCAAACCAAGTATATACAATGGATGAGAGTGACATCTATGTGGATGTTGTGACTGAAAACAAACAAAAATGATTGGATAATGACACCGAGAGTGAAAGACACACAGATTCCGATTAAACTGGATATTGGAACTCAAGCCAATGTGATTTTAGATACTGATTTCAAGAAAATTAGACCCAGCCCTAAACTACATGCAGCAAAACTGAATGAGGATACTCAGGAGCAGAAATTCTGTACCTGCGAAAGGAAAATGCATGATGAAAGTGACACACAAGGACAGAGAGCATACACTTGCATTTATATTAGTGCCAAACGATGTGCAGGCCATGCTAGGTTTATCTGCCTCTGAGAGACTGAACCTATTCAAGAGAGTGCTCGCTTTAGAAAGTGAAGGAGATACAGACTATGATGAACTCATGAAATAATACAATAACCTTCAGTATTCCAGGGTCTCAGCTGCCTTCTTGGAGAACACACACTCAGAATGGATAAAAATGTGCCACCAGTCATTCATCCATGCCGAAAAGTGCCATTTGCTCTACAAAAGCCGCTGAAAGCAGAGTTGGACAGGATGGAAAGCCTGAAAATTATTGAAAAGATTGATGAGCCAACTGAGTGGGTGAGTTCCGTCGTCATTGTGGACAAAAAGAATGGAAAGCATGGATCCCAGGAATCTGAACAGAGCAATAAGGAGAGGGCATTTCAAACTTTATATGCAAAGTGCAAAATACTTCAGCAAGCTAGATGCATAAATCAGGATTTTGGCAACTGAACCTGGACAACACAAGTTCAAAACTACATGTTCAATTTGGCAGATATAGATTCCTTCCTGTATCAAAAGACAATCCACATGATCTACAAGCACCTGGAAGGAGTGGGCACATCAATGGATGACATCATAGTACGGGGAAGCACAAAAGCTGAACATAATGAGAGACTGAACAATGTCCTGAATGCAACAAGAAAAGCCAACCTGAAGCTGAATAAAGAGAAATGCCAGCTTAGGGTGAAAGAACTGACATTTGTGGGAGACATTCTGAGCAGTGAAGGCAATCAGACCAGATCCCAGAAAAGTGTCATCAATTGAAAACATCCCTAGGCCACAATGCAAGATGGATGTACAGAGGTTTAATGGAATGATAAATTACATGGGAAAGTTCATACCCAACCTCTCCAAAAGGCTCTCAGATTCATCACAGAGTGGGCTCAGAGCTGTTCTTCTGCAGAAGTAGGATGACTGGCAACAGATTGCATTTGCATCGTGCTCAATGACAGATACCAAGATGCAACACGCACAAATTGAGAAGGAACTACTCATAATAACATACTGTACTTATGCCTGTGAAAGATTCCACCAGTTTGTGTCAGGACAAGGCAAACAGTGTTGAAATGGACCATAAGCCACTGTTTCCATTGTTCCAAAGGCCACTCAATGACTGTCCACAGAGAATTCAAAGAAAGATGATCGAGCTGCAACGCTACACAAAGAATGTGATGTACACACCCCACCATATCAGAAAGTAGGCGCTGACCTTTTTGTTTCTAAAGGGAAAGACTACATTGTGGTTACAGACTACTATTCCATGAACCAAGAGGTCTGTTTACAGCAGGCTACAACAGGAGAGACCGTGATGACATCCATGTAAGCCATATTCTCCAGACTTCGTGTGCCATGCGAGGTCTTCACAGACAATGGACCGCCGTTTTCCAATGCACGTTTCCAACACTTTGGTAAGAGTGGGAATTTGTGCACACGATGTCAAGTCTGCATTACCCACAGTCTAATGGGTTAGTGGAAAAGTCTGTCCAGACACTGAAAAGGCTGATGCACAAGGCAAAGAACAGTGGAACGGACTTCTACCAGAGCCTGCTTGTGTACCGCACAACGCCGCATGGGACGTCGCCTGAGATCAAACTTAACCATCCAGGGGAACCTGCTGAAAACAAAAGAGCAGGAGAAGGTTAAGAGATTCAAGGATACTGACGACCAAGTGAGGTTCAAAGACGAAACAAACACATACCATACACATATACATACACATACACATGCCATTCAGATAGAAGATGGTGCTGTTCTGAGACGGAATCGTCAAGATCTTCTCATGGGACCAGCCACAGCACATCAGAGGACTGATGCCGTCAAACAACCTCAACACACACCTGACAATCCATCACCCAAGGCACCAGCTTGAGTTCAGTAAGAAACCATCAAAAGATCCTCAAGACATGTGAAGCCACATGAGAGCCTCATTGAACAGAGCAACAAGTACACGTGCTTAGTTGTAACGTAATGATGTCATAATCTCTCTTTTTAGTATATATACATTAAGTTGCTTAAGTGTTAAAGTTGAGTTCAAAACATTTATCTATTCATAATAGAAAAAGGTAAATCACCAAATAGTGATTTACCTATTCTCATTTGTATGCCTATCATATAGCGCCTGTTCAGAGACCGTGTGAGTTAGGTGAACTACACAAATACAGTACCTCCTGTAAATATGCTGACAACTGAAGTTATTAGATAAAGAATGATTTATTTCAAGCCAGAATACATGTCGTTATTGAAGAACCCTCGGTACAAATAAAAAAAAGAGTAACAATTTCCTGTCTTTGCCTAAATGTTTATATGATACATGTTTCACCATGATTTTTTTGTAGTGTATACATTCTAAACATAATTTGTAATTTGTGATGAGACTAATACGGTAGAAATCCAAATTGTAGCAGCACAATTTTCCCAAATTAAGTATTATTTGGGCAGGGGCCTGGTATCAGTAGAAAGACACACAATTACAAAGACACGAGGTTGGGCTTGTTTAAGAGTACATCCAGAAGAAAACTAATGAGGACCGACACACTGATTGATAGCAGAGTCCTGGAGCCATTTGTCTGTCCTCTGCATGTAGCTTTTTGCTGAGAATGTGTCTGGATGAGGCTTTTCCAGTATTTGCAATGTAGGAAGAATGAATGAATGCAGCCATAGTCATAATGTTTTACTATGAAATTAAAGAATGGATGTTTGAGATTCCTTAGGAGCAATCTCCTTGTGACATATTTGAAGCAGTGTATTTGGAGTCCTAAAATAATAACCTCTTCAGAACTACATCACATTATGTATATACATGAAGTGCCCTCGAAATGCTGTGCCATTGCTTCTCAACTCAAGTGAACTGCTCTACATGCTCACAAGTGACAGCGAGACTTAATAAGTCAGCCAGCAACCAGACTGCATGGAACACTGCTTCCGTGCTCGGATCCGTGCTCAGGGCAGATACATAGATAATCAAAGCATGACAGTAGGTTTTACATTTCAAATAACCCACGGTGCATTACCAGCAGTTATTTACAGTGTAAGCACTGTTCATTAATTTTTAAACATGTCCTTAAGGTCTGGTTGACAGACAAAGCTGGTAAGCAAAAGCAGGAGAATGAACTGTTGTTTTTTTTCGACTCACAATATGAAACATAGTAATGGCACTGAGCAAAGTGCTACAGAATGCATTATTAATGCGTAGATGATGCAATAAGTAAAGGTCATGACCATTGTCGCTGCACACAGTCATTCATAATACAGTGTGTCTACATGTAAAATTATATATAATATGGGCATCCAAATTTTGGATATTTATAGCTCATTGATTATCTGGAATACTATTCTTTTTTCCTACAGACTGCACTTTCTTTTCAATGAAACCCCGCAGAATATGGAGAGACAGCTCGGCAGATGCTTTTTCTTGCCATGAACCTGATGCAAGTAGTGGGAGTCCCAGACACCACAAATGAGATTGCACAGCTGCCATGTCTCCATCCGTGCAGGCGTTGTTGTAAGTGTTGGTCTGTTTGTACTTACAGGTGCGTCCCTGCTCTACTCTGCGGAAGTGAGGATGCGACAGCGTGTACCTGGTAATCCTCCTTTCTGGCTTTCCCCGCGATGGCTTTGTAATCTCATTACTCATGCATGTCTCATTAATTCCCGTCATGGGCGAGTGGCCATCACTCCTACTGCCACCACCTCATATGATTCTCCAGCTACTGCACACCAACCCAAGGCCTCTAAACAAAGCAGGAGGTGAGGAGGGAAAATGGTGGCCTGTGTAACAGCCACAAATCATTGATGAGGGTCAGTCTGTCTCAAACTGTGAGAACTCACCTTGGGCTTGGCTTCTTGCAGCCCTATAAATGAAGACTGTTGTGCTCGCTGATGGATGGACTGCAGCAAAAGAGAAGGCAATTGCAGCATTGTTTGGCCATGATAAGACTGATGACTGTTTTAAATAGCTGCAGGCTCATATTATATGAGAATAAATTTGTACAAATGAGTGGAACATTCAGTGGATTTTTAGTTGTCGCTTGCTGCACTCTACATGCACAGCTGATGCTGACATGACGAGGTCAATCATACTAATTAAACTAGATGGAGCTATGGCTTGACCACGTTATGTGTTGTGTAATGAGGGTGCTAATGATGCTTTAAAAGTGTTTATCAAAATGCTGGCTACTTAGTGCTGAGTTAGCTCTTTTATTACATGGCGCTCATGACTAACTTCAATATCTTTAAATGACAATTTTAGTCATTGTGACTGTAAAGATGGAAGTCAAGCCACTGCTACTAAGTTTGCAGATAAATGGCTACTGTCACTACCAATACAGACAGTTAAGAGACCATAAAAAACAAAATTGACATCCATAACTTCCACAACTTCACCCCTCCCTAAAAATGTAGCATATATCGTTAGTTAAGCTCAGCACACAGTCCCAGCTACATCATCTGATAGCGCCCGATCTCAAAGCCAGCCCACATCAGCTGATGGCTCAGCTGATTCCCCTTATTTCATCCATTCGTAGATGTCATACAAGGCATGTTATTTAAAGTTGCTATAGCATGCCACCTTTTCTGCTTTTTTTTCAAACTGTGTCTGACTAATCAATGTGATTTCTGTTGTCATGATGCCTGCTCTGTTCTGTACCACAGTGGGTGTCCCAGAATGTACTGCAGATCGAAACAAACGTTTGATTTGACTAAAGTGGTCCTAACTCAACTATGTTCATTTCGACCCAAAACATTACTTTTTAACTGATTTACAAACTATTTTCTTACTATGACAATACTGTTTCAATACCAATAGACAAATGGAGATCAGACTTGAATAAACATCAATCAGACATCATGTCATACAACTCGAAAGCTCAACTATTTCAACACAAGGTCCTACACAGAGTACACATCATGAATAAGATGTTTTAAGTGTGGCATTACCTTAGTTGTTCACTCACACAGTTTTCCTATGCAATGAGGGATTACTACCAACATTTCTAGCACACTACATTTTGGTTTTACCTCCAAATAAAATGGTTCAAATAGCCTGGCTAAACTTCTAGCTTGTTAACAATTTGTCTCGTTATCTGATCGCTCGTGTTTCCTGCCTGGTCAGCCGTTATGGTTGTGATGTCACTGTGTTCCCAGATATCAGCAATTGCTTTGGTGAGTAAAATGTTATCAAAACCAATGAAAACAAGACTTATTTGTAAAAGAAAAACTGAATTATGCTTTAACACATGCTTAAAAATCAGTCACATTGTTATTTTAGAGAAGGGACAAGCTTACCTCTGTTCTAGTTTTGGGCTGTATGTGAAGTTCAGGTAAAATACGTGCCAACCTTTTGCATTAATTTTTCATCACTTTCATGGCATGGCAAAGTATTCAAAACCTTCAACACCGAATTTCCATTTACACCTCTTCTAGTGCCTTTTCTGTACCATAATTAGTTTTTCACCCATGTGCAAAAGTTCAGTCTACATGATGTGATAGCAAGTGTTATGTT
Source organism: Coreoperca whiteheadi (assembly GCA_011952105.1). Classification (NCBI taxonomy): domain Eukaryota; kingdom Metazoa; phylum Chordata; class Actinopteri; order Centrarchiformes; family Sinipercidae; genus Coreoperca; species Coreoperca whiteheadi. The sequence goes on along the minus strand of CM022473.1, from coordinate 8,087,072 downwards.
TTGACAGTCTGTCCCTGTGCACACTCTCCAAAAGCTAAAAACTGTTTTTTGAGCAATTCCAAAACCATGTCCCTAGTTGCTTAAGTGTTGCCACAATCGGTGAAAGTATGTATTTGACAGTTTCAATAACACAAATCCCTAAAAGAAATACATTTTACAAGGCCCATATGGTATGTGTAAAATTGGTTTCAGTATTTGAAATTATCATATGCCCGACACACACCATGATGACACATAATGAACAAAATAATAGAGATCAAACAAACATGTTTAACAGTGCTGAGGCTGACTGAAAAGTCAGATGCAGTTTATAAGGCAAAAGAAAAACAAATGTTGAGTTGGAGAATACTCCTAACATCTCAACAATGGTATAAACTGTTAATGGCAATTATACCAAATTATCAAAGTGACTTATTGAGGCACCATGACAAGCCCTGAAACAGCCATCAATCAAATTAATTATTTCAGCAAATTGGCATGTAAGTAATATTTTACTGATTACAGACACTCAATACTCCTCTGAGCTCTCTGGCGGCAGTTATTGTACAATCAGTAGGGGAGCAGTACAAATCACGTTTCAACACTTTCCAAATGTAGCTGATGTACTCTATGGATATCTGTTGTCATAAACAGTCACTGCTAATAAACATTTTAATACTTAACTGGCATCCCTTGATTACAGGCAGGCAATGGATTATGAGGGCTGAGTCGGTGTTAAATACTTTTCAAAATATCTTGGACACTTACCTGCCTGAGGTTCTGTGCCATGGGACACAATTTAGACTGATTAGGCCTCACCCCAGACAACCTTCACTGAAGGTGGAACGCCAACCAAAATGCATTTAGTAAATACAACAAAGTACAAATCATACACTAATGGGCAGAGGTCTTAAAATCATATACAGTTTTCATATCCCTTTTTTTTTTCTTCCTTTAGTCACCCATTACTGCATATACATAATAGAAAATATGGACATACTAACAAATCCAAAGGCAACAACAGATGATATTGATTTACAAAACATAAAGGGACACAGATAAGTAACAGGCCATTTTTGTTTTTTCAATAAAATGTTTGTAGTGTTTCCAGTGTGTTGAACCATTTTTCTGTTGGTTGGGTTGGGATCATTGTGATTAAGTAACTGATTCTTGGTAATGCCAGCAACTTTATTGTAGCCATATGTCCTATAATGGATACTGGTAATTGATTTAAGTCATGTTGCTTTGTTTTTTAGTAACGGAAGGAAGTTAAGGTGGAACAACTCTGACGACTTGGGGGATAATTTTATGCCTAAGTATGTGATTTTGCCAGTAGTGAGTGGTAAGTGGGACATGAGAGCTATCCATATATGTGACCTGCTCCATAATTTTGAGTCACTTTGACCCAGAAACACATTTTAAGTTGTCTGTATGTATGTGAAGAGAAATGTCTCAGCGTCATGGCAATACCAAGATTATCAAATGTTGTTTTTGAGAAAAAGGGCATTAAATATAATAATTCATATTTAGCCATTTTCAACATAGATCAAAACACATTTATTAAGACTCAAGTGAAAATGAACACAATATATTTTGGTCCAAAGTCTTACCCACGTTTGCATATGTAGCCTACACATACCTTCAAGCATTCAAGTGCACGTGACCACATACACGAGCAAATACACAGTACAGGAGGCCTAGATGCACATGTTGGCAAGAATCCAAAATGTATGGAATACAATTAATAAAATATGAACAAATACTGCACATACACTGTAAAATAGTTTATTTAAATATAATATGAAGAATATATAATGAAAAATATTAAATATTAAATAACAAACTTGATGTATATATTAAATATAGTGCCACGTGCACACAGGTACTTGCAGAAAACTTAAATGTCCATATCCAAACCATTTATATATTTAATAATTTGTTGTCATTGTAATAATACAACGATATCACATACGAGCATCAATCAACAGTGCCATTTCATGAAGTGCAAGAGATGAACAATGGCATATATTATAAATAGGGCAAACGACATATAGCTAACAGAGGAATAGGGTATATGAGGTAAGAGTCACTAGTAACCAAAACGTGTGTAATTATGTGTGCTGCAGCAATGCAAAGTTCTCAGTTATTGCAATTGGTGGATAATATGCATATCAGGCGGATTTAAGTGAGTGGAGGGGGGAGAGGAGAACAGTGCTTATTAAGTAGTCTAACTGCCTGGGGTAGAGGCTGTTTGAAAACTATACTAAAAAATTGATAAAATATGAACAAATCATATGTACATATAATATCATATTTAAATATAATAATATCTACATATTTTATATAATATAGATTTTTTATATAATAGACTATCTAAAGCGGAATAATTATATATAATTACATTTAATTATTTGCATAAAATTTAGCCCAAATATGTTCATAATAATGTAATATTATCTAAATTAGCGTAATTTCGGTCATTATATATTTAAACACCATTTTGTGTACTCACACGTCCACATCAGTGAATCGCTCATGACCTGCAATGGACCTGAAAAACAAAAAAAGGAGGAGGTGACACTACAAACAATTAACCCTATATGTATGTCAAAGTTATATAGGACGTTATAGTTAATAAGACATACCTGCTGTGTATAGTCGAAGATGTAGTCCATGGTGAGGTCTCGGCTACAGGGGGGATTTGCTGGATTTGCCTGGTGGATTTGCCCTCGATGTGTTGTAGAATGTATTGATCCATTGAACTGTATATGCTGTCATATCCAACTGCCTCATGTATATAAAGCCACCTGTTACATTAATCATATTTATTTCAGCTCCATTTGCACTCTGCACCATTGCACTAATTGGGGTACTGTTTACAAATGTTTCTGACCTTTTTACAAAAATACCTTTCAGCCATTCTTACGTCTACTGCTGTGTATGTACATAGAGAGCAACGGGAAAATCGGAGTCAAATTCCTTGTATGTGTACGCATACATGGCCAACAAAGCCAAAACTGATTCTGATAAATGACTTTACAAAACGTTCTTATAAGAAATATCTACTTTACTTTGTCAAATGCCTTCTCAGCATCTAGCAAGGTTTGATTGGTGGGATATAATTAAGATTGCTGGTATTATTTGATAAATGTCTGCCTTTAAATATTGTTTGATGTGGGTGAATAAGGGATGGGATAACTGATTCATTTCAAGTTGCTAGTGCTTTGCTGATGATTTTGATATTGGTGTTCATTAAGGAAATGAGCCTATAAGTTGCGCAATGAGTTGGATCCTTATTTGTTTTAAGAAATACTGAAATTAGTGCTTTATTCACATGATAGGGGATGGATTTGTTTTTGTTTTTATCTCGTCTGCCATTCTGGTGAATAGTGATGACAGTGTTTGCCAAAAGTGTTTATAAAACTCAGTGGGGAATCCATCTAGTCCAGGGGCTTTATTATTTGATGTTGTTTGTAGTGCCTTTTCATATTGTGGATGTTAATGGAGCATCTAAAAATATCTGCTTGGTCTTTTGACAATGAGGGTAATGTGATGCCATCTAGAAAAGCTTCTATTCCTGCTGTCGGGACCTCACCACATGGGGAACAAAGAAGAGGCCTACATGTAAAAATTAAAGCCTGAAACAAAAAAAACACTGCCAAATCCCTCAGGTCTGTTAAATCGTGCTTGAGAGTAGATTTCAGTTTGAATCCAAATCCTGGGTTCTTACTGGACGAGGCACACAGGAGCGCAGGAAACTCCTGCGACACAGCCATGACGTCACCAAGCCTGTAAACTCCAGTGTGCCATTTTCGTCATTGTCATTCCACTGCAACGCAAGCTACAGAAGGTGAATCAACGTTGAACTTTAATTTTCCCTAGGTGGAGGTCTTAACTCGCTGGATGAGAAACAGGCTGTTTTGGTGTTTGCTTAACACATTTTTAAATCCTGAAGGAGATTGTTGTACACTACATAGAGATTTCATATACCTGCCGAAGGAAGATACAAACTTAACCATTTTCTTCACGGAAGAGAAGGATAACCACTGCGCCCCGCTCTCTTCCCACTGAGTCGACTCATCTGTTTACCTCCGCAACTGCCTGAGCAGCTGCCAACAACCAGCTCTGCCCATCCCAGCTTCCCTCCACTCATCCTGAAAAGCAACCCCCACAAGTGGTCCTTGCTGGCTGACTGTAATGGGAAAATTTCTGCACACAAACAAGCTTTTTCCTGTCAAGAAAGTGGTGTCTAAATGCTGCAGCGCCACAAACCACGCAATGAGGCTGAGGCCTGGTGATCCACACAGGAACAAATGACCTGCACAGCCTACGCAAAGACACTCCTGAGTCAGTGAGGAAGATGGCGGAACAGGCCAGTGGAGAGTTCCCTGACACCCACATTGTGGTCTCCACCCTGCTGCCTAGGACGGACACCCCTCCTCATGTCATCCATGACATTAATATGGAGACCAGACGAGGTCCCAAAAACGAGGACATTGGATTACCCAATGTCCACCTGGCCCTCCACCCAACCATAGGCACTTGTGATCACTATGATGGACTCCACCTAAACAGAGAGACGGTGAAGATATTCGCAAAGACACCCTGCTGTGAGGGGACAAAACAGTTCAGCCTGTACCTCCCACTCCCCAAACGTGTTCATTTCAAATAAGCTGCTGGAATGTTCAGGGTCTCCACTCTTCAACCTTTCAGCTCAAGAGTGGAAAACTTGAATTCATGAAATACATCAAAGATGTTGATGTAATTGGGTTGATAGGAAAATGGTGTCAAAATGATCTGCTCACTCACTGACCCCCAGGATATAATGAAGTCATCGTCCCATTTATAAAATTAAAAAACTCTAGCAAGAGCAGAACATCAGGGGGTTCTTGATGTGGTATAAAAACAGGGTAAATCAGACATTTGATTTTCCAAGGCTCCACCACTCTAGCGATGATGTCATCCACTCTGGCTAACCAATACACACCCATTATAAGAAAAAGACTGAAAAAAGCATAAAACTTAAGATGTGATGAATTAAAAACTGGAAAAGATATCAAAATGCTGAATACAAGTTTAGTAGTAGAAAGTCTTGTGACCAGTTTAAAGTTGAAATAGTCTGTAGCTGAAAGTATGCACAAGTAGTAGCACTTCAAAGTATGACTAAGCCTGAAAATTTGAAAATTGCTCCATAGACACATTATATTTGTTAAAAAAAGCTTAATATTTTAAAAAGTAGAACAGGTAGAAAAAAGACAAATACCAGCCCACATGTCCTTAAGTATGTTGAATAGTTGAATGGTTTCTGTAGCTGAATGAATGCAGAGGAGTAGCAATGCAAATAACATATAGAAGTGGAGAAGAACATTCCCACTAATTATCAAATGAAATATGTGCATAACTGTTAATGCTTTAATCTGCTGTGCTACACAAATTACATCCTCCATTGGAACCCAGCATACCAGCCACAACAACACAAGCAGAAACAGCAAAAAAAAAACAGTCAAAAACACAAGTACTTCTCGCTCCAACACACGCTGAACTAGCTCGACACCTAACAAACAAGATTATGAACCGATGAACCGAACGAGTGGCTTTAGTATCGATATTTTATGATAATGCAGGCTGCTGTTAATACTGTTGAGCTTACAGAGCTTGGCAAAATAGAGTGTAACCATCGTGGTGTCCTACATGGACCACAATTCAAAACTACAGTCACTAATGTCAAATTATATTGAATTCTCTTCAAAATGAAATTGTATGGTAGCCAATACAAAACAGTTAACAGAAGGAAATATCCAAATGAATAAACATTAACAATCTTGTAAATATCAACTGACCTCTCACACACATTATTTGAGATTTGTTTAAAAATGTCAACTATGCGCATAGCACAAAAACACCACACAGGCTGAACGTGAACAAATACATGTACGCTACCAGTCACATTCTGTCAGTCTGCTTGAGACCTGGTTATTTATTGTCCATTTGGGAGTATGATGCTTAGCCTCCCCAGAAGTGCTGTAGCAATGGTGTCGGCGTTTGCGTTCTGGATGGTAAATGAATTCGAAAAACCACTGTTGGATGCTACTGTTGGCTTTGATGTAGCTTAGCACGAGCAACAGCTGGCAGTGGGTGGAAATGTCAGTCGTCTTGTCTGCATGAATGGCGATAAAATCAGTGCTCTTTACTTCCTCCAGAATGTAATCCGTTTGTACTGACAGCATGCAGTTCAACAGCTCATTTTGTACCGTCTTTGACGTGCCTTTAAAAATAGTAAGTTAGCTGTGTTCCTCATGCACAATGTCTAGGGAGGCAACAAAATCAACCAATCCCCTGATGCCAGGGTCATCAGATGAGTCAGTCCCGTCATACCCCAGCAAGGCCGACTCAAAACATCACATAATCGATTACTTTGGATAAGATGTTCCTGTTTTTATCCACCTCATTGTGTTTCCTCATGACAATCCTGTGGCAATTGTCCAGCTGCGTAGCGATGTTCAATGTGCCTAACATGGCTAGCTTGACAAATTATCTACGTGTGCCCTGGTGTTCTCAAGTTTCCTTACTTTCTCAGACAGGTGCTTCATATCCCTCACTCCCGTTACTGTCCATTCTGGATCTGTCCCTGCTTTTTTCAAAAGCAAGCATGGAAAGCAAACTAAGGCATTAGCATGACTGAATCCAGATAGCCAGGCCGTTCTGGTGAACCAGCTACAAGAGAAGCCTTGCATACACTGCTTCCTTTTTCACTAGCCTGCTGTCTGATTGCAAGGTCAGGCTGATCTGGGCCCAGATCTTTCTCTATAGTTTCTCCACCAAATTTCTACTCTCAAGGAGATCTTGGAGGAGAGATTTTACTGAGTTAGGGTTGGGTCTTGGAGGAGTAGTGATTGCACTCACCATTGTCATGTAGTTAAAAGGGCGCCTGTAGAGACTCATCCTGACTATAGAGTAGGGGGCTTGGGGCGATAAAATAATTGCCCTTTTTGGATTAGATCTGAGTATGCTGATTGGCTAAGTTTTTTTGCCAATTTATGTAATAATTTATGCCATGAATTCATATCTTTAATCAGCAATTGGCTAAACTACTAAACAGACCTGCCTCCTTTGGGAGATTTCTCCATCGACCCAGAGCTATTGAGATAGGCAGGCAGGTTGAGGGGATATGTAGGAAAAGCATGTATAATGCACAGATGATTTTCTATCATATTTTACATATTTATATTATATTTTAGGTGCTATGAACGAAGCTCAGCTTTAATCAGTGTTCGTTGCCATGGTATCTTACGCTGCACGGCCATCCAGGTTATGTTCTGGATTGGAGATCTCAGATTTAAGTTTGAGCAATCAGCTGTGAGCAAAAATATATATATGACGTAACTGTTGCAATGGCTTCACCTTTTCTACCAAATCCTGTGGACATCTCCGCGCAAATTGTTAGAAGAGCATTTTGTAGAAAATGAGTTTTTAGGGACAGACAAAATCCCCTTGATTTTCCTGATATGTACTTGTATGAACGATAGAGATTTTCCACAGATGGAATCTGTTATATTTGTGAACTTCTTGAGCCGCACATAACAAATGTGACCCGTCAAAGCCATGCCCTTATAGTATCGCAAATGGTATGTATTGCGTTTTTTGCAGGTGATACATACTTGTATGCGTTCGGTGATGCAGAGAACCAAGGTACATTAATGGCTTCATTGTGTTCCCTGGACGTTTATCGACCATATCCACAAAAGAGGGCTTTTATAAAATTGCCAGTAAGATATATTGATAGGGCGACATATGAACAATTTAACCGTTCAAATTCAGGTTCTTTATTTTTTTTCAAAAAGCAGATTTTATTTAGAGCACTTAAATATATTATATATTAGCTACACATTAAGAATGATTTTAATTTTTTTAATTTTTAAATCCTATAATAGGATTCCCTAGAGTCATGAGAGCAACACACTGCACACATCTTGCAATCTCCACAGCTCTAAGAGAACATGAGGCTGATTATGTGAACAGAAAGTCCTTTCTTGTTTCTGTCCCAAACAGAATTAAGATCATTTTTCTCATCCCATTTACCTTGTTTTAATGGGTTTTCAAGAAAACAAGAAAAAATCTTATCTCATTCAATTATGTTGTAAATGCATCTTGATTTTGATTTTTGGAATTTTAGAAACAAGACAAAATGACTAAGTAAGAAGAACATTTTTGCAGTGTATAAACATCATTTTACATTAATGACCTATAGAATGTTTTTTTTTTACTTTTTCTTATGCATTAATCCAATCAGCAATCTTCCTCCAACATTCTTCTCTTGCTTTGGCAGCAGAGACAGTTTTATTACGTGCTTGAAATACAGTTTTACATTCTTCATATTTCTGAAGAATAAGCTCTTGCTCCTCCACGGAAAAATATATAGCTCTCGATTTATCCATATCGAACGCGATTGGTTGTTTAGATGTCACGCTTATGTGCACACGAGCATGAAGTAATCATAGCTTAAGGATCAAAGCCTGAGTTGACATAGAAATTGAGCTGGTTCCTGGTACCAGTAAAGCCTGATTGCATCGGTTTGGTTTTGTCAACTCACAACCAATCCTGTAAACCTGAGTTTGTTCAACTACCTTCATGGTACAGGCCCCTGGTGTGTCTCTCGGGCTCTTCCTGAGTTTATGTGTGTGTGTGTGCATCAGTTTGGGGCGTGGCACAGCTGACCTGGTTCTCTGCTGATTACCTGTGACTCTCCACAGCAAGCTGCACACCTGATCTCCATTCCTCATCAGCGTCTGCAGTAGCTATACCCCGGCTCTTCCCTCCAGACTCCACCAGAATGTTAGTTAACCTTCACGGTAACTTATCGGCTATTGACTGATCTTTCCAATTATATTTACCTACTTTTTTGTTCTGTTCAGGTCCACTCCTCTGCCTGCCTGCCACACCCCTCCTCAGTCTACCACACTGCCTACTGCAAACCCTGCCAATTCATCTCCTCGCCATTCCGCAAGATATTAATAAAACAAGTCTTGCATTCTAGTTTCTCTTTCTATCCGAGTCTACTTACCTGGGATCAAGGAAAAGACCTTTTTGACAAACTTGACACTGACTGTATAAACAGGAATTTGACCTGATGTCATCGACCCACAGGGCAACAACCATGTGTTTGGTCACTCTCCCCTGTTTACCACACCATCACCCATTGGAACAACTTTGACTATGAAATAAATCAAAGTCGCAGAGAGGTAGTGCATCTATGTCAGGCCTTAGGCCTCTACATAGTTAACGGTAGGTTCAGAGGGTACACATACTCCTCAGCTCTTGGGTCTAGTGCAGTAGACTATGCAATCACTGACATGGACCCCTTCACTATCAGTGCATTCACTGCCAGACAGAAATCCCCCTTTTAAACCACAGCTAAAAAAATGTGTTCTTTAAACTCTCAGGTCACGTGAGTGACACAAAAAGAGAACCCAGTAAGCTGTATAAATTAAATCATACTTAAAGTTGGGCCCCAGATAGTGGAAACAAATTCATCATGACCTTGAACTCACCTGATCTGATGAATAAAATATCAGTATATGAAGAAAATCAATATGTTCCTACAAGAGAATGGTGTAAACAAAGCCATTGATATTAACACATTTCATAAGGCAGATATTAAAGCTGACCTTATAAAACAAAAAAAGAAACCTGTTAAAAGGAGACACGTAGACAAATGGTTTGCTCAAGAATGCAAGACGATCAGAAAAGACCTGAGAAAAATATCAAATGAAAACCATTGCCAACCAAACAACCCAGCCATACACATTAGGTACAATGACATTTTAAACAAATATAGGTAATTAGAAATTATTATTAGACAGTTAGAAACAATATATATATATATATACACCCACATGAAACTTGAAGATATTGAGAACACCATGAATCAAAATAAATTTTGGGATATGTGGAACTTCAACACAAAGCAGTCACTTCACTACCCATCCAAAAATGCAACATCTGGAGAACACCAATACAAAGACCAATAAATCCCATTCATTTAGATCAAAGTATTATAAAAGAAACAATTAAAGGCAACCAAAACCCCTTTATTTCCAAAATGCTTGGGAAGGATCGACCACACAGACATAATCACATTCAATATCAGATTACAGTCAGGATGTTTTCTTGACATCTGCTGCAAAGGCCTCATTTCCCCCATTCATAAGAGTGGGGACAAATCACACTCTAGTAACTAGAACTGGGCCCTGGCAGTAAATATTGTTGTGGAAATAATCTATAAGAAGTCAACACATAATGAAATAAACACAAAACACAGAAGAGTTGAAGTAATTAATTGTACCTAATTACAATTAATTCCATTTAACTACAAAACATTGGACCTCAAGCAGGATTTTCATCCAAGTAAAGTTGTAGCTCTTGCAGGTAACTTTCATCGATATCCCCACGGTTACCATTAACTTTCACCTCTGGTTGTGTCACTACAGCAGTCAATGAGGTGACAAACCTATGGATCATGGCTTTGACACAATTTAAAAAACACATACCTATCAACAAGAGAAACAGTATGGTCTAAATGACAAGTAAAACCAACTGCAGTATTCCTGCTCCCCATGATCCAAAAATATTCTTATCTACCACCCATAGTAAGGATCAGTAGGGCTGGATCTAGGATGTAGAGCAGACCGGAAAGACAGATAAAATGTGTCAAATTATCTGTAGCATCTGGAATTAAAATAATACAAAAACCACCAGTCAAATGTAATGTTGCAAATAAACCTCCAGTTTTTGCCAACAGAAAATCCAAGGCTTGCTGGTGTTTCAATAAGGTCAGTCTATGAGACTTAAAGTTTTCTTAATGAGTGACAAACCTTTGGATTTGCAAAACCACACGGTAGTATAAGTGAAACTATTGATATGTAAACCTAAAGCAGTTGCTCCTATTTGTGGATAGAAGAAGTGGAGCACTTCATATCTCGTACCAGGGGTTTTGATGATCAAATGTTGCTCAAGATATAAAATCGGTAGGAAGAGATTTAGGCTTCCTAACAACAGTGCCATTCATACCACTTGCTTGCAGTTGGAGAAGTATCTTTCAGCTGATCTACCATTCGATTCAAGTTTACCAGCAGCGTTAAATGAGCACAGTAACAGCACCCTGACCAATACCTAGGTAAGTATTAATAGTAATTAAATCCCCCACCGATGAAAACAAGATCTACCAAAACACTTGTAGCCAAATATCCTATAGTGGGACCTCGCTCAGTTTTCACTGTGGTTCCATTTCCATGAAATATTTGGATACCAGAGTATTTCCCTCCATATTCTATACATTCAGCCACACCCATGAACACTGTACTCAACTTCTCGCTTCCAACTGCATATGGGGGACTTCCATCCTTAAAACAAAAACAATAAGGTGGTTTCTCAAGCACTCGCACTTGACCGACAGGTTCTGGTCTATTTCTAAGGTCATTTGACTTATGAAAGGGCATAAAAAACACTTTCATCCAATTATGAAAAGCCAGGTGTATAACATGCTCTGATCATGTGCTGTTCATGCACTGACGCCCTAAGCGCTTGTTTCGCTCAAAAGATACCTCCTTGCTATTGTACACATTCCAAGAGCATGACCAGAGACAGACAAAGGCAGATAAAGCTATTGCTTGTTCTTGGTTGTCTTGAGGTTATTCTGTTATTCCTGGGAATATGAGATTATTGCGCATGCTGCAGCCATGGAGGTCCAGTATGTTTTCTTTCATAGTTTTCTTTTTGTTCTAGATGGTGTTCACTTGGGTAGCGAGTGTATTAATAGTGAGGTTGAGTTCCTCATTTTCCACCTGTAAAGTTTAGATTTGTGACTGGGTGTATTCGAGACTGGTTTTTAGTTCTATTACGTCTGTGTGTAGAATTTCCAGGATTAAGATTTTTGTTGATGGATTCTAGCACATTGACCTCTATAGTTGTGGTCCCGTTTTCAGTTTCTGTGGACTGGTCTCGTTGTGGTTGTTTTCGTGGTGGACTCATGATGCACAGCTTGTAGAAGTACTCCACAAAGTCTTCTTGGGTAGCCAGAGTTTTGAGTGCTTATCCAAGGAAGATAGCCTGGTCTGCTTTATTTGGTTTGTCTAGCAGCAGTGCGCTGCCATTATGGATATCCAGTTGTTCTCACAGTCTCAAACCAACATCTTATCTAGAGACCAGTATGCTGTCGAAAAGGTTTACCACATTTCCTGTCTGGATCTCTCTTAAGTCTGTCGAATAAACATAAAAGGCTGAAAAATAAACGATGCAATGCGTTTCTTTAAACCTACATTAAATAATTTTTTTTGGCCACTTGGGCGTAGTGGGAAAAGCTATAAAAATAATATTGACAGGGCGGCTGTGGCTCAGGAGGTAGATGTGCCTTTGGACACAGAGAGACACATATTGAGAATCTGAAGAGAGAATCTGATTGTCTGTGAGTGACACAGTGGTTCCACACTGCCAGCAGAGACCCCTCCGACCACCATGGACTCCGTCAAGAAACATTTCTGACTGACATAATGAGCAATGAGTAACAGTTTGCTGAACGGGGTTAAGCGATGTTCGGGTTCCGTGCACACGGAATACAAGGTCTGACACGTGTACCCAGGGGCAATGCAGTTTTTGGTTAATCACGCTGTGGCTGTTTTTACTCCTTTTCACGGCTAGATGATACATCACAGCAGTGATTGAGCAATGAAGCATTCATATTTGTTGTAAATATCTGGCATCTTTCTTGTGAAAATCTTGTGATGCAGAAGAAGTGAAGAGTCCAACAGGACGAACAATTTCAGTTTGGAAAAAATAGAGGAAGTGGGTAGTTATCATTCCTAAATGACAATAGGTCATCTCTCAGTGTATGTACATATGACTATTCCAACGGAAGGTGAGTGAGCTGCGCACATTCCTTTGGAGAAATTGTTTTTTTCAAAAGATCTGACAACGTGTTGTACCCTTTACTTGTCATTTCGTGTAAAAGACAAATTAAAAATTTATTTCCTCCACATTCTGAAAAGATTGTCCTTTACCCTCTGCCATGTGAAAGAGGGTCAGAGATTACACTTTCAAATGCAGAAAGCCACTGGGGCTTTTCACAAGACACAGCTGAAATATAAAAGCTGCATTATACATCCACACTTGATAGAAAATGTCAGCGATGATCTGGAAAAACTAACAGCATTTACAGGAGTTCATACTGTGATGAAACAGTCTGTGTTGTTACACATAGTGTAAGTGAAGAGACAGTGGATAAGAAATAGCTGCCTATATATCACGAAACCCATTTTGCAGATGACACTGGCAATTGCTTTTTCTGCTTTTATCAAGTGGTTCAGCCTTACTTAGATGTGCAGAACTCAAAACTGTGAAAATTGTCAGCGAAAGCAAAATTCCACCACACAGCAAATAAGGCGTTTCCCATTCCCCCGGTGTCAGTCGCATAAAAACACAACTGACACTGACGAATCTTTCTCCTCTTAATTCTTTTTCTATTTCCTCAAATCGATCCTGAAGAATTTCAATCGAGAGTCCAGACACTGTTGATATCTGCAGAGATTCTGAGATAATGCTATAACATTTCCCCACAACAGAAAACTTGCAATTGGAATTTTCAGAGAGGAGGCAATGGCCTCAGAGACAGCTCAAAGACATGATTACTGGACTGTTCAATACTAAACGAAGACTTTCTTTGGAGACCACTGAAGCCTTCCTGGAGAGCGGCACTGCAGACTTCTCCTCTGTGGCAGCCTTCAAGGTGCATAAGATAAGAAAAATGAAAAATGACACTGGGGAAGCTGAGCACTCTTAATCTGAAAAATTCGACATGGTCTCTCCAAAGCATTGTTTATTTAGACTTTTTGTCTGCAGGAATAATGTTTTTTATACCCTCTCAAAGCTATTCACAACGAATGTATGTCCTACCTCACAGGTCCTATTTATTTATTAAAAAGGTTTCTATTTAATACTTCCGCACTTTTCAAAATACGTTTTAGAGGAAATGAAAATGATGCGTGGATTACATTTAATGGCAAGGTTTTTTCAATTCATGAAATGTGATATCCTTAGGGCCAATAGCATTTATAATAGCTTAATTTTGGACCACATATTTTTTCATTTTAAAGTAATTTCCATGAATTTCCATGATCAGTGGGTTAACTTACAGAGGCTAGGTAAATAAACATGAAACTTTCTTGTAGAATTTGATATGGTCTGCAGTCAGTCGTGAGACAGGATGGTACAAGTAGGTTGCCTTGAATTAATTGTGTTAATTTCAATCCTATATCACCAGACAAGAACATCAATGTCAGAAGATTCTACAAAACCCTGAATTGTGTTCAATGCCAACATTTTTGGCATTGAACGATAACAAAAACGATAACAGTAGGCCATACACATGGCAACTACAGTATAGTTAGGGAAAGATCGTGGTTACGGTTAATAGAAATTTGAACAATAATTGCAATTGTGTAATAGGATGCTGGTGTCTTTGATTAAATTTGGACTTGCCACACACCCATCCACTACCTTGACCTTCACATTCTTACTTTCCACCTAACTACATATAGAGCACACTACTTCTTAAATTGGCACTGAACGTAACAGTGAGGTGTAGAATCATCCAATATGGACGTAAATCTTTGGGAAAAATGGGACTTACTGTCCATGTTAGTAACTGTGGCTAACCAAGTAGAGGCTATATGGAAAAAAAGGGTCACATAAAAGGAGATCAAAACAAACGCATCTGTGGAGAGAAAGTAGTGACAGGCGCTGCTCTGTGGAAAGACAGGATGGACAGCTTTAAAAAGCTCCTGAAAACGCATCTCTTTTGTCAACACCTAACTGAAAATCACTAACTTCTTCTTCCTTTCAATCTCTTTTCATAAAAAACAACAACAAAAAAAAACTTCCTATGCTTAGTTTTGTATACTGTGCTGGGCTTTAACAGACTAGTTTACATGGTGCACCTATGCTTTTTGTTACCTTGTGTTGTTATAATTGCTTCCATTGTCTTCCTCATATGTAAGTCACTTTGGATTAAAGCGTCTGCTAAATGACTAAATGTAAATGTAAATGACAGCTACAGTATCTAAAACATGACGCATTATTAATAACATGTTCAAAAAAACCCAGCAAAGTAAGTGGTTTTCAGCCCAGACATGTGAAGTCTGTATGTTTAAGATTTGTTTTATTTTCAGTTTTGACCATGTTAGAAGCAGCTGAGCTTGTTGCAGGTTTAAATATACTTATAATAGTAATAATAATAATAATACGTTATTTATACAGCAATTTTCTAAATCAAAATTACAAAGTGCTTTACATGGTTGAATCGGGTTTAAAAACATTTCAGGACTGAGGCAAATAAAATCAGGCACTTAAAATGAGATATACTATGTAAAATAATAAAGTAAAATTCAAACCCC
The DNA here is from genome assembly GCA_011952105.1 of Coreoperca whiteheadi. Classification (NCBI taxonomy): domain Eukaryota; kingdom Metazoa; phylum Chordata; class Actinopteri; order Centrarchiformes; family Sinipercidae; genus Coreoperca; species Coreoperca whiteheadi. Next base: position 8,071,650 of record CM022473.1, on the reverse strand, counting down.
AGCGTGCTTAATGCAAGAGGGAACACAGCCAGTGGAGAGAGAGCTAGTTACAATAGATACAATAGGGGGAGCAACACTGTTAAAAGTGTTTTAAGAAATCTGGCAAGCACAAAATGTGAAGGACTCGATGAGGGCTTTAATTTGGCCATTGTGTCCTTTAAAGTGCAAAGTGAAATGGCCTGAAAATGATTGAGCAAGGCCGAGGGTTTGCAGTTTGGCAAAGAAGGGGCACCAATCTGGAGTTTTATTTCAGTGATTTTTGTTGTGAAGAAAGATAAAAATTGCTCACAGATCATTGGCGTGGCTTCAGTAAGGTGGATAGGAGGATGGGTGATTATTGGTTTCAAAGGTTTTGAAAAGGATTTCGGTGGTTTTGACAGTTTGCTGTAATAATGGACCTGGCTTCTTTCACTCATTTCTGATAAATAGACATTAGCTCTTTTAAACATTGATGTGAAACCTTGAGACGGTCTGTTTTACATTGACACAACTTAGTCATCTGGATAATATTGTTTATCCTCTTGCAATATTATTTCCATGTAAGCCAATGATTCAACTTTAAAAACTGGACATCTGTCAGATATGTATTCAGAATCAGAATCAGAATTAGAAATACTTTATTAATCCCCGAGGGGAAACTCTTTGTAACAGCAGCTCACTATCACGTCAGTGCGCACAAGACTGGAAGAACTAAGCAAAAAGCAAAAATATAATACACTATAATACAGGTAACTACAAGTGAGTATAAGTATAAATTTAAAATTAAATAAGTGTAATGTACAAAGTGGGTTAACCGGTTGAGGTTAATATTACAGTATAAAGTAATAGTGCATGAACTGTCAAGTTACGTGTAGCTTATTATTCTTAACATTAATGAGCGTGTTCACGTAAGCTGTCACATAAATGCACATACCCCGGGCTGCCCCCATTACTGAAAATACATTCCACACATGGCTAAAGCACTTGTTTAAGGTTAGGAAAATATGGTGGTTATGTCCCACATCTTACAAACTGCCACATTAGTTTCTTTTCACCAAAAAAGGCAATCTTTCTCCTTACCTTAACCGTGGCCTTAATATTTTCCTATAACCTTAACAAGATAGTTTTTGTTTAAATCTTACCAGACCTTAACCATAATGATTTTTCCCTAACCTTAACATTTTGTGATTTAGTGGATCTACATCCTACGGAGAAGGCAAAAGCTCAGCAAAAATGCCCAGGTTGGTTACTTTAACAAACAACAAAAGACGTTGTTGTTTCCTGAAGATTTTGTCCTTCTGGAAATAACAGCTACTCATTTTTCGGCAGCAGGGGACAGACTTTGCCCAGCAGTGAAGTTAGCTGTCCACGCTGTTTAGCCATGCATCACATTACTGTATCAGTCCTTTTAAAGCTCTGGATTAATCAAGTCCAACAACAGACTCAATATTCCACCAAATTTCTGAATTCAATGCTTGTCCAAAGTTTGTCAACTTTCTATTATTCCCAACTTGCACAACACGTCATGACTTTTCTCAAGTTCTCTTATTTCATTATATTTCCCTTTTCCAGTGACCTTCTAATTAACCTCATTTCATTCAACCTGCAGGCAGTGATTATCGGGTGAATACACCCGTTTAATAGGCGTATTATAAAAGTATTATTTTGTTTTATGCCTCATCTTGAGGCAATGATGCAATTATGCTTAGAATTATGTGTTATTCTCGTAGAGACAGTCCACATGTCGTTAGATTTGATGAACTGTGTTTTGTATGTTATACACAATGCGGCTGAGTCCACTCTAAAGGTATGGCGAAACTGAAATAAAAGTTGCAAAATGAAAAAGATAAAATCCTTGTTTCCCTCGCGTAGGTTCTGTTGAGTTTGTCTAGAGCAAAATTTAGGGCATCTCACCCATCGAGCAGGAGCCTGAGCTAGAATCACAGCTCTCCATTTTGAGATTGGCTTCACAGAGGGTTTGGTGCTCCCTGCCATGGCGACCGTGAGAAGGGAACGGACAGCATCTGCGCTGCCAGCTGAGTTGACTTAAGCCTCCTGGCAAGCATTTCATTTGGAGAGCGGCTGTGGTGGAGAGAACACAACACTTTCCCATGTTTGTTTTTGTACTACATGGTTTCAGTCAAACTTATGTCTGTCTGTTGGTCTCTTCTGGGCAAAATGCACAATGGTGGAGGTCTTTGGAAGTGTTGCTTAGCAACAAATGGCTGTGGTCAAGTCAAATTTATTTGTGTGTGTGTGTGTGTGTGTTTGTCAAAGTTTGTCTCCTTTCTAGAACAAACAAACACGTACAAGAGAGAACACTATTATTTTCTGAGTCATATTACAATTTTGTAGTTTTATTTAATTATTGACCTCAACATTTACCATTTTCAGCTAAATAACATTATTTTTCTCAAGTGGGACAAGACTAATGGCAGCACCAGCCATATGTGCAGCAATGATAAAAAAACAAACAAATACAAAACAGGTTCGGACACCCAAATCTGTCAAATTGCTCCTTTAATTCAGTTTAAAAATGTTCAGTTCAGCACATGGCAGCAAAAGCCAGCTACGTCTTCATCAGTGTGCAATAGCCTTTTAGTTTCATGGTTGAGTCTTTTAACCTTTCACCAACAATGAGTCAACCCAACAAATACACATAGAGGCTACTTCTGTAACGACGTGTCTTCGCAATTGCCTTATTAAAAATTTCACAGGGCCCACAACTTAAAATCCCAAAAGTCCAGCAACCAACACAAAAGTTGACATGCATTCACAAATCTACAGTATAAACAAATTATACAAGCAAACTAACCTACATTCATGTGAGCCATAAGGGCAATTGCAAAACAATCGTTAACCAATATGGAGGAGAAAAAAAAAGACAAACCTTAACAGACATGTCTGTGTGGCACACTACAATGAAAATATCGCGGTATGAGAAAAATATATATGTTCAGGTGGTTACAGGAAAGGAGACGGGCCAAATTTGTCATTTAAATGAGCAGGAGACAGGGCATTTAATGTGAAAATCCATAAAGCTTCACATTGAAACAGTAGTCTCTAGTATTGATTACCACTTCTGCCAACACTCTGGAGTTGAGTCACAGAATGTTTGCTTTCTCAAACGATGAACAACAAAAGTCTGAAGACTGATTCATGTTCTGAGAATCTTATTTTTAACTGGCAGTGATGGCTTGATTGACACTAATTGTTGATGAAAGGTTTAAAAGACTCAGCCATGAAGCTGAATGACTATTGCACACTGAAGAAGGCAACGTCGTGCTTTTTACTCCCATGAGCTTTAAAGACTGAATTAAAGGAGCAATTTAATTGATTTGGTTTTGAAAACCTTTTTTTGTATTTTTGGACCCTGACTGTGGTTCCAAAGGTCTCTCGTTTTTTTTGGTCTTTGGTTGAGCACGATGTTTTTCCATCTACCTGATAAAAAATAAATAAATGAAACATCTACCTAAGGTATTAAGCCATATAAAGGCAAGAATGAAATAACAATGCCAGAAACAGCTCAAATATAGTTTATCTAGTCCAATGTTGGGTCGAAATCTTAATTAATGACTCCTCATAACCGGTTATCTGCTTAAAACCTACAACATTACATAATATGAACCCGTCCATTTTGATCCAAGGCAGGACACTGCTGTGCACAAGAGCCATATTTCAAAAATGAGAGGAAAAAACAACTGTCTTCCAGCGTACAGTACAAACTACTAACGCCATCCTTATTTTGCATTCTCTACAGTTTCTTAAAGCCATGAAGGACAGGCACGAGCACACATTCCTCGAGAGAAAGTGGCCTACATGAATATATATGTATTCGTGTTCCGTGCGCACAGCATCCCTGTCAAACAAACATATTTACTGAATGAAAAAGCAGGTCGGGAGATGATGCTTTGTTGAGTTCTGATGCTCGAGTTTACAGCTAATTGCCAAAAGACAAATATAGTTAACTTGTGTCTTGCTAACATGCATGACTTATAAGCTACTAGCTAATGTAATAAGTAAATGGTAAATGCACTGTACTCGTATTGCACCTTTCTAGTCTTCTGACTACTTAAAGCGCTTCACACACTACATATCACATTCACCCCATGCGCACACTGATGGCAAATGCGTTGATTTGCATTTGACATAGCCTACATCAAGAGTCTTATCCCCTGAAATGTTATGTTGAAATATGCAGAGTAGTTTGTTTTGGTTCCTTTAGAAGAAATCTACAGGTGCCGTTGCCGGCTCTTGTGATAAACCTAGTGAATTCTAAAGAAGACCGTGGTCTCTGTGTGAAGTGATTATTTAGTAAAAATCAGTTTGAGTATGAAGCAGTTGCGTGAGCGTGAGGGAATCAAAATGAATATGTAAGGAAGTCAGAGTTGTGTTAATATATTTAACGCTTTGTTTTAAAAAAATGTTTTGAATAAATGATTATGAGACGTGCCTTTTTCTTTTCCCTTGAGCCCCTGCCCTCCAAAATGTCGGTGCACGCCTCTGATGAAGGATATGAATGATGTGTGAGGAGGCCCCGTTGAAAGCTCGGCTGTTTGAAGCGGCTCTGGCCCTGTTTACTGTGTTTTGTAGTCGCCAGGCCCACAGCCATTTGGCCAACTATTGGCACATCAGCATACAGTAGAGCACACAGCCCGAGCAACTCTCTCATTCATCAAATCAAAAGCTCATGAAAGACTTTTGACTTACTAGACAAAACTGTAGAGCTGTTGCGTTGTCCCAGCATGAGCATCCTTTGTCATATCAATACCTAATTTCAAATGACCCACTTTGCTGTCCCGGCTGTCTGCATGCACAGAAAAATACCCAATGACTCAAAATTATCATTTAAATGGGATGTAGTTATGTTATTTGTAACAATATCATTATCTTCAAATATGCCAGGCATAAAATTGCAACATGATGATTTTCCCTCAAAGTATAATTAGCATGACACTGATGTGAGCGTGCTTCCATTTTAGTCAATGCTGGAGTTTGAGTGAGTTGTTGGCAACATGAAGAAGAAAAACAGCTCCAACAATAGTAGCTACTACTGCAGTAACCACTGGCAATCCAATAAGCACAAATGTACATGTGTTAGAGAACGTCGAGGGGTTTCATCCAGCAACCATTTCCAAACAGACAATTTTCTGTCCCACCTGCCATTCCATCTCTGTTTGAAAGTACCGGTGGTGACATTACTGTATTTCTTTGAATATATAAATTGTTGTCTAGTCACTGCAGGTACATACAGAACACCGGCAGATGGGTCATTGCAGTGCTGCCCAATTCAAGACACAGAAACAGAAATGTGTTCACTGAGAGTAGCGTTAATAGACCATGCTTTGGATGTCGTTACGTTATTCTGTGAAATATAAGAACTCAAGGCTAACATTCAAAGAGTTTCATTAAAATGACTAATATTGTAGTAAATGCAGGCAGTGTCTGAGGCCTGAAGCCATTTTAAAACTCTTATTTTTCAAGCAAATGATATAAAATCAAAGATTAGCCTATTATTATGCATAATTATTAATCAGGGCAGTAATGTTAATATATTTAATATGCTTACGCTATCATGTGTGCCACAGTGTTCAGCTGATTATTGTTATGCTTAAGTTTCTATCGAGTCTCTATTATTATTTTAAAGCTGCAGACGTCTTTTTGTTTGTTTGGTTGTTCGTTTTTTGGTCACCATCAACTCTTAAACAAAATGTTTGGGTCTTTATCTTGCTAGATGCTCCACTGTGTTCATAAATAAGTACAAAGGTAAATAAATAACCAGATTTATTGGTTTTTATTTATATTTATGTCATGACAAAACATCAAGTTATCACTGCAGTGTTCAACAAAACACTTATCAGTTCATCGTTACATTAGCATGACAGTAAATAAGTACATAGTGTGTCTATGTATGCATTTGCTTCTGAGTTCATGCATGCATTGTTGAATGCTTTGTAAGTATGTGTGTATAAGTGAGTATGATTATGCATGTGTGTCTTCCAGGTTCCATGCACTAAAAAGACTTCAGGCAGGAACACTCTCGTCATAGATTTAACCATTTCATCTCACTGTGAAGCTTGTGGATCATCACTCCTTCAGCCCGTTCGCCAAACATGAGTAAAATAAGTGTTGAGAGAATAGACATTTACACTTTTTTATGTATATATAATGCTTAGCCTCCCCACCATTTATCTTACCTTCACTTGGAAGGCAGTGCTGAAAGCAACCAAGGGCTCAAGAGCGACATTCAGAAACATAAAGTAGAATTTCATCTCAGGTCCCTTATTTCAGCACTCCTCCGCTCACCTTTTATCAAAGTGGTAATGCACACCAACCACTAAGTCCTCCTTGATGCCACAGCCTGTGGCAAGCTGGGCAAGATGGCAGATGCAACCCATGTCCTGGACATGAGGCTGACTAGCTCTCAGTTTGCTGATGACTGAATGATGCTTTCCTTTCAACACATTACAGTTGTGTGTCAGAGTTGACGGGCACCAGGTTATCCCATGGGTTTCCTCTTTTTCTGTCATAATCAAACAAATGGATCTGTTGTAAACAGACAGCAGTACTCACAAACTCAACTGAGGCTTAAAATATTATGTAAATCCACCCACTTCAAAGATGTTGCCAGCTTCTCATAAAGATTTTCTGCCGTGCCCACGTTGAAGACTGGCATATCAAAGAGCCTGGTGACAACCTCAAGACAGTTTTCATCATACACTTGCCAGTTTTACTTTGTAGTTCTTTGTCTTTCTGGATGTTGTTGGACTCATCACACAGTAATCCAAATGGCTTGGTCTGGCAGATGTTTTTGACATCGACATCAAGCTCATGGGCAATGACACCTAAAATATAAAAAACAAAAAAACAAAGTTGAGTTTCTTGTTGTGTAAATGGTTTGTTTCTAAGACTATAGCTGTGGTTTCATTAGACATAAATCAAGCATGTTTCTAATAATTTAATTATCACAATACTGGCTATACACATTACAACTGCTATTTCATTGACAACGACAGTGCACTGACATTCAGGGCAACCACACAATAATTGGTGTGAAAAGGTAACATTAATGATAGCCAGATAAAATTACCTTTGAGAAGTTGAGTTGTTTTTGTCCATCCCGAAAAGTATTTTTGTAGAATCAGGGAACATGCTTGCCACACTTGCGCTGAAGTGGTCACAAAATAAATAAGGAATGTTCTTCTTTGCGTTCAAGCGTAGCCATCTTGAGTTCCGCTGTTAAGAAGTTTTCTGCCTCTGTCTGTCGCGTGATGAAGGTAAGCTCGATATTCCTGTGACTAGAGGATATGAAAGGAAAGTGTTCAGTCCAACTTTCCTGAAATTTGCAGGTGTATTTAGTTTTTGCCATTTTATGCGCAATCTAAGCAGCTTAGTACTAGATTAAGTGGCTGGCCCGGTGGAATTTAAGAGGCTTTTTACATCCAGATAACTTCTATAAAAACCAGCCCCGGAGTCTGATTGAGACCTGCGTTGTCAAAATGTGTAGCCACACTAGGCCAGTAAAAGGAATCGGTGTCTAATTGGAGCTCAGCTTTTAATTGAAGTTTTATGGTAAGTAGATGTATAGCTAATTCTCTTTGGGTGAGGGGTGAAGAGATTTCTGAAGAGGTATGGTGCAGAGGCAGATTGCTAACATGCTAGCTACAAAGCTAGCTAGCTTTGCTAGTGTCACTTACACTTAGTTCATCTTTCGTTTTGCTTATTTTCTGAATGCCGATACAAGTTTAATGGTTCCAGCTGTCTCAGTAAGCATTGCATTGCAGAATTTAGCTACAGTATACATACTGCTGTGTGTTTCCTTTTGGACGTTGCTTAGAAATGAGTCAAATTATTGGTTGCATTTGAAGCAGGACATTTTACATCCAATCACAGCAATGATGTTAACAAATGCACAGGCAATTTAGTCATATCCCCGCAGTTGTGGTCTTGACCGGTCCTAAAATAAAATCCCTAGTCCTCTTAGTATGAGACTGAGACAAGACAAGTAAAAATGCAGTCGATTCTGAGATGAGTCTCAGAGACCAAGACTGATCTCGAGAACTACAACACTGGTAGTTGATATAGTACATTTAGCCATATGCTGTGGATTATTAAACCAGACTTTCCAATTTAAGATTGAGTAAAACAGAAACAGAAATTCAAGTTCCATGCCATTAATAGCAGGATGGATTAACTTTACTGCACAGCAAAACAGCTTCCCATTAAAGTTGCAATGCTTAACATTGCTAACATCAGTGACAAATATGTTGTTTTTTTGTGCCTGCATAACAATAAGTCACCCCATGTTGTGCCAGATGAAGGCTTAGAATGTAAAGCAGCGGTAGGAAATGTTTTGTTAGTATTAACAGTAACTTCGTACAACTCTGACATGGTTTAATGAGTGTAAACAGTAAACAGCAGGGCTTAAAACAGTACTGCTGGATTCCACGCTTGTTTCCTTTGAATCCCTCGTGTCCCACTAACATAAACAAAATACTATAGGTTAAGTAGAGGCAATAGAGGTAATTACATAATGTCGACCATAAACCGTATCAAAAACAGGGTTTGATATCATGAAAATCTTAAGGATTTTAACATACTGCACAAAGTCATAAAATATAAATAGTATACCATCAAAGAAGACGAAGGGTCTTGCTGATGTAAATCCAGGCTGTCTTTCATCTCAGAGGTAGGAATTCCAAGTCTAATAAATATGCTCAGATTGTCTTTGCTACTTATTTTATGTGTCCATGGCCAGAATTCCTCTGTGGGAGTCACCATGTGAAGTGTTCTGATTGGCATTTTAGGTATAATATTAAACCCTCAAAATGATCCTGTCCCACCCTTGCCATGGCTAGCATTCGAGGAGTTGGGGAGAATTAGGAACATATGATTAAATCAGGATCTACTTATTAAAAAATTCTCAATTCATTAACTGCTACCCCAAAATACATTTTGTCCCCAAAATATAAAGCTGAGGATCACAGTGGTGTGGAGCGTAACGCCAAGGTCTGTCCCAGGGGTAAATTCCTGCGAGATTTGGACCGGTGTTTTTGTTTTGTTTTGCTCAAAACTTCAATTTTGCACTTTTTGCAGGTGTAGAAGTTTGTATAAGGTATGCAAATTTCACAAGGATAAATAGAGTTTTAGACATTTTCCATATACTATTGCTCTTAAATAGGATAAATACAGTCATTTACATGCCCCTCTGGGCCTGTTTTATGCTCTTTTATGCACACATCTTAGCCTTTTTTTTGCTTATATGCGCATTGTTTATCATTTACTGGGGCCCTTTCCTTGATGTACTGTACCCTAGCTGATGTAACACACCAAATCCCCTTTTGGGATTATTAAGGTATCCTGTCCTGTTCTGTCCCATTATGTCCTGTCCTGTCCTACAGAAGCTTTGTTCTCTTGGTGATTTAGGCAAATAGGATGGGTGTAAAAGATAAAGCAAGGATGTTTTTGTATCTCTAAAAGTACAGTCATTTTAGGTGCTGAGCTGGTGGTCAAACTACACGGAGTTCTAGAAAATCTTGTTCGGTTGTTCAATTTCATCTACAGTCGGCCTTTCCTTTTTTCATACACTTTTTCTTGTGCACTCTTGTCTATACACTAGTGAGCAGAAGAAAGTATGTTTGAAAAATCCCAGAACACAACTGAAATGGCTCTAGATTATACACCTTGTTTGGTCAAAGTTAGTATGTATATAATTACCTGCTTCTGTGTTGCACCAGGAGATATTACGAACCATAAACACTCTTCGAAACCAAAAGGCATCAACCATAGGAGGCAGGAGTAAAATGTAGGCTGTACAATCTGGATTTGCACTTTCATTTGGTGTCTTGACAACTGCATACATGCCTGTATGCAGCCCCTCTTCTATTCATCCCCAAGAATGTAAACACATCAATATCACAGTCTTGATTGAAAAACATAACTCCAGATTCACATTTATAGTAGATAAAGTGAGTATGAGTATGCAGAAAAGCGGAGCCAGCCCTATAAACGTGAAAGTCTGTCCCTGACTAAGTGATGAAGTGTTGGAGTTTCCCCACTGGCCGTTGCGCGTTCAAAACGAATAGACAGTCCTGATTTACGTCGTTAGGAGGCTTTTACAGCGAGGTGCGAACAGTCCTCAATTATGTCCTCAGGAGGCTTCTAAGCTTTGTGGTCACACAAGACACCCCACGGAGGCAGTTATGCTCAACTATCCATTGCTGCATTCTCCAAATCGCCAGGGGGTGTTCAAACAAAACATTCTGTGACGAGTGTTATCAGAAGAACGCCGCAGACCAAACATGGCTGCACACTCTGCTACAAAGCTCCTCAATGTTGAGGAAGAATTTAATTAATTCTAAACTCAAATCTACTCATGGACTTACTTTATCGCCATGATACGACCCCTGTAAAGAAAGTAGTCAAATATTTGGAACAACAAATGTATTCTAACGATATGAAGGTTGAACATCCTTTAAATAATTTGTGGCAGTCATGTTCTCAGTTCAGCTGATGTCACGTTCAATAGGTGCCTGTCTGAACTTTTGTAGTCACCAAAGTGAGAAAAAAACAAGCCAACAAAAAAACTTTCAACCCGTCCATCTAGACATGAAAAGCCCTGCGCATGCAGTGGGCTCCTAGTCTGAAATATTGGGAGGTGTACAACCATGCGCCGCAACGACTTGCGGAGTCTTCTAGACGCAAAAGGTGCAATGATGTCAGTTTTAATAAACAAACCTTTACAGTGAGGCGCGGCCAGTCCTACAGCAAATGAATCATACACAGTTCAATACTGGACTTCAACCAAGTATTGTTTAAATATGCTGGGAGAGAGGGTTCTAGTACAATTTCAGGGAGAAGTTACCCTTTAAAGGGCTTGATTGGGACATCCTTAATACATTATGCATTAGATGGTCTAATCACATTCTGTCAGTTATTGTTAGTCTGCAAATCATATTCTCAATACAAGCTCATGCGCATTCACTTTTGCATATTCACTTAAGACAGAGAATGAGAGAAATAACAAAGGAGGTGATTTTCAATCCATCATCCCTCAAATCATTAACTGACTCAGCCTTGTAAAGACTGCAAAGGCTAATGGTGAGCACTGGTCAAGAAGCCAGCAGGACATGGAGGCCCCCCTTTGAAAACAGACTTGGAGAAAAAGCATTTGTATTTGAACGTAATTAAATACTCTTTTTTTCCATAGCAATAAACTATTTGTCTAGTCATCTTGGTCATCTCCTGTGTGCTGGCTCAGCAAACGAGAGGTGATAAAATGATGTCTGATGCACATTTGATTCTGACATCTCCCGCTATAAAAGAGAGGATAAAGTGATTCTAAATCAACCATAAAATTGCAGATGGTAATCTAGTGTATGCCACTAAATATGTTAAATGACTATCATCATTATTGCCTCTCCCTGCCTGACCCATGGCATACATCATTACCTTAGCAATGAGATGGAACTTCATCTTTCTTGGAGGAAAGGGTTTTATTTGATTTTCACAACAAAGCAGGCATTGTAATATTATTTTGTCTTGTGGCATATTTTTTTTTGTTGTTGTTACAAATACAACTCATATTTAATCTCCCCAATAATTGTTGGACCAAGAAAGCATCCAAGTAATATGCTATTGCTCTGATGAGGCTGTAAAATCATATCTCCTCTGTCATCAGCGACGTTTAGGCTATCCATTTTTGGATGAACCTTTTACATTTGATAGAACATTCTCTAGGCACAAAAATAAACACAATGTTTCAATTGATTTATACACCAAGATCAAGTTAAGATATGTGAGCTCTGCAGAAGCAAAACAGTAGCGGCAGGATTCCGGTCAGTTAGACAATGAAATCAGATAATGCGCTCCAACATCAGATAAGCATCACCTGTTAGCTTCTTTCATCTCCTCTCATGTAGAGAGGATCAATGTCAACGAGGTCATCGTTCTTGAAAATAATGTTTTCTATGGCACTGCTGGTGCGTTTTCCCTTCTTTTGAATTATTACGTCTTTGGCTGTCCACTGCAATGCAAAGTCAGACTCACTGTGGACCCATCGCTATTAGCTCCCGCATAAATATTCATGTGCAAACCACCCCACGTGTGGTCAGCACTTTTGGCTACATTTCATCTGGCGCTACAAGACATATTTTTTTTCTCCTGTCAAATTTATTATTATAGAAGAGTTATCCGTTTAATTGCCTAAATGCAGTGTAACACAATATTTACACTAATGGCATTATTGTGCACATAGATGTGTTTTTATACTAGACACAAGCCCTCTAAAGCTTTTTGGAACACACTTTTTATAATAGATAGAGCAAGTGAAAACAAGAGAGGATAGTCTTTTCTTATACTTTTGGGGTCTCTAGAGACACAGACGAGGACTGGTATTTATGTTCAAAAGCCATGAAGAATCTCATTTAGCATAGTATGTGACCTTTAAGCATAACCAAGACAATGCAAAACCTTAATCACATTTATTATTGTAAATTTCACAATGTAGTAATTTTAACCCAAGTCATGATCTCTCCCTCAACCTAACCAAGTCAGCCCAAACCAATCAGGTATTAACGGGCTCAGAGCCTCCGATGCAAGTCGCAACATGGCCCACGGAGGCATTGGAAGTTGGACCTGCAGTACCACGAGTGCGATGGAGGTGGCGGGTCGGGCTCAGCACAGAGATTGGAAAATATTCAGTTCAGAAACAGTAGTTTGGAAAAAAAAACAACTTGTACCAGATTTTGCACTGAGCCTCAGTAGGGCATGGGAAAGTACTGGGCCAAATTTCATATTTTTTGGACACTCCTTTGTGGAGATATGACATCACTTCCTGTTTTACTGCAACCTATAGGAAGCGGTTCCTTTATAAGTTGCTAGAAGTTGTTCTTTAATGACTGCTGATCATGAGCAGCCACAGATTGTATGCACACAGTTTCATGCAGATCGGACTCGGGGACTAGGAGGAGCTTGAAAAAGTATGTATCATTATTGGTGTCGGGGGCGTGTGTGCACCAATCAGTACACAATACAGTACACCTCCCCTGAGAATTTCCCTTGCATAATTCTTACTGTGTAGGCTGCAGTACCGCTTGTACCGGGAGAAAAATAAATAAATAAGTAAAGAGATATCAATGCATTGAATTTTATATTCTAACCCAAGATGCCTACAAAACATCGTATATGTCATATTGGACATTGTATACACATTCCACCGTAGTTCAGTGTGACATATTTGGTATCTTTCAACCTTGGTATCATGTCTGGAATTTAAAAAAAAAGTTCTGTGAGTTCGAAGAATATTATGCTCAACATGCATCTGTAATGATGGACGTGCCTTCGGCTCTGGCAGAATGGAAGAAAATATTGGAGGAGGAGATTCTCTGCATGACAAATCTTTGGCCAGAGCAGCATATTAATGTCAGGTGGATAGGAAGCCACTACCTGAGGACATTTTACTCTGAAACAGAGCGAGTAAAGGACAGATCCCCCTTCTGTTCTCCGCAGATTTATTATGGTCATTTTGTGGTTCACGTGTCAGCAAAAATAAAATCCCATTTGTTATTTCTTTGCTTACTGTTTTATCCTGTTTATTTTCCTCCTGAAGGTCAGAAGCAACCAAGGCTACATTTCTATGAGCGATCCTAATCCTCTTAAAATAGGAGGGCATTTTAGGAGCCATGTTAGGGGCTCGGTTCAAAGCTTATCCCATAGTAACTGCCGTGAAAATGTGGACCGAATCTTTGAAAGACCTGTTCTTGCAGCCCACGCAGGTGTTTGGCGGCGCAGGTGAACTAGCAGCAGATAACACAAGTCCTCACCTGAATGGATCAGGGCAGAAGGAGCCTTCTCGTTGGCACTGCAGCAGCTGGGAGCCAGAGGTAAGGGCCACAGCAGGCTCAGGACACTTAAGCCAGTGAGTCATTAGTCTTACCCTGAGCTAAGCCCAGGGGAAACACCTCGCCTTATACCAAGCAGAGTGTCAGAAAGAGGCTTTGTGTGATTGATTGCACAGGAGATTTTGCAGGATAACGTTACATTACTAAAATTAAAAGGACCATTCTGTAACCTATATTCATCTGATGGGAACAAAATTGGCTGCATAGTACAGTAGGTATGCTGACAGTAAAACTGCAGGCCGCAAATGCGCTGGAGAAGATGCTGGATTGATTTCTCATTTTATTTATTTAAACATCAGTATTTCACCATCATTTTTAGTTTTAGCAAAGATTGCTTTTTCCTCCTGTTCTTGCCCAGCTTTGAAACTCAAGTCTAGCACAATCGTTAGACCATGCATTTTCCCAGTATTCCTTGCTGCACTGCAATGAAACATTATTTAGAGGATGTATGCATCAAAACTCCGCATATTCTAATCTGGCTACTGCATTACACTTCCCCAGATGGCCTGTAAATTAAACTGCTAATGCCCCGAACTGCTTATGACAACAGATATCATATGGATTGCCATACACTTACATTGAGAAGTCTATTTGTCCTATGCAGACGAAGATGTCTCCAGGGTAATAATTGTCAAGCCAAAATACAGTGAAGCAGGATTTGCAAGGAGTCATTTGGACAATAAAGAGCATTTGTTCAGTGCCCTCAACAGCACTTCAATAAATAATAGAAGCAGCTCTGAAATTGCATTGTTATTGAACATAAACCATGGGCAATTCCTGGATTACCCTTTCCCCCTGTGTATCAGGGCACATTACACAGAGATGGGGAGTATATACTGTGGCGGAGCTTTATGGGATTTAATCATCCTTTGAACTTTTGACTTTCTGTAATTATCTACTAATCTAGCCATTACGTGTAATAAGTGCAGTGACAGTGTTTTAGCTGGTTGAGGTGCAGCTAATCTTAACTACTTTGTATACTGTTGGGCATATATATTTAATAAAATCCTAATATGCATTTAAAAATCATAATATGCACGGTAACCAGTAACTAACGCTGTCAAATAAATGTGGAGTAGTGGGGTAAAAAGTAAGAAATATGCCAGAAAGTAAAGCAGCAGGACATGAAAATACTTACATTGTACTTAAACCTGCAATAACAGCTTTTTTGGCCACTTGGGTGCAGCGGAAACAAGTTGAGAACACAACATTGACATATCACCATTTAAGTTGATATGGTGAACTTGTTAGCAAACAGTCAATTATTTACACATCCAGCAGTCACGGAGCAACATTATCAACATATTCATTATCATATCACCAAAACAGTAAAGTTGTGGGCAGGACAGCTGAACAATGGGCGAAGGGATGGGAGCTGCTGTCTTATGCTGTTTGCACACTGTCATATGATACATAGTTATAAAAAGATATTGACTATAGCCACCTTAATACATGTAATTATTTTTTGTGAACATGCTAACAGCTTATTCCTGTGGGGGTTGTTTTGTTTTGTTTTTTACACATTTACAAATCTGATTACGCACACACGGATTGAGATCTCCTGTCGTGGTTTTGAGTTCTTTTGTACTGTGGAGTTCTTATCTTGTGTTGCAATTGTCTGTTTGGCCTGGGTTTTGGGTTTAGGTGGGTTACTTCCTGTTTTATTTTGTTATTTGTCTGCTCCCTCCTGTGTCTGCCAGTTTTGCTCCCCTTCCTGATTTTCTGATTGCTTTCACCTGTGGCTCTCTGCTCACCTGTGTCTCATTGGCAAGTCACTTCCCAAGTGTATTTAGTCTGTGTGTTTCCCTGTGTCGGTGTCATTTCGTCGGTGTACATGTGTCGGTTTTGCTGAGTTGTTTGGATTATGTCCACCTCCTTTAGTTTACCTGCCTGGAACCTTTAAATAAATCCTCCTCTCATCATCATAATCTGAGCAGTTTGGGTTCTTTTTCCCTGTTGCCAACACTCAGTTGTGACATCTCCTGTAAATAGTTCTGCTACAATAATGGCCCCATAGGATCCCTCTTCCTGAGGCTCCTTCCCTTTGTCCCTGTTAAAGGGCTTTTTCTTTATCTGAAGGGTCTAAGGATAGAAGGAGTTGTATACTGTTCAGATTCTAAAGCCCCTTGAGGCAAATTTGTGGTTTTTGATATTGGGCTATATAAATAAAATTGACTTGACTCTTACTCAGTTCAGTACACTCAGGACTTTTGCTGCTACAGTCACTTTCGTATCACTAGTATTTTATGGTGGCTAATGTTAGCCAATTTAATATAGATCTACTTATGCGACTATTACACAATATTTAAGGGTTACCATTATCCTGTAACTTTAAGTTGTCACTGCAGGTTAAATCCATCCAAACATGGATACATTATTGAAGTGAAATTAAAAGTATCACTTAGCCTTCTTGCAAGAAGAAGAAGCAAGTGTCTCTTCTTTTTGCTCGTCAGTGCAGTGCAGAATGAGGCGTGATACCATGGCTGCAGGTGAATGGAGAAGTGAGAGCAAACATGGAGCCTCCTCGATCTGTAGAGGCGGATGCTTCATTCTTTGACCTGACATGGTCGGGCTGTGTCCAGGGAGAAGCAGAGCTAGGCTATCTGAGATGTCTAATATAGGCCCATCTGCCTGCCTCCCCTGGGTCCCCTACTACCTTTGCCCTGCCATGTGTTCCCCCGTAGCCTACATTCCCAAATCGGTGGCAGCCGAGCCCACATTCAGCATCTGTCTGTGCTAGATACATCAGTCTGTGCTGGCCCGCTCACAGCCCCTCTCAAATACTGAGAGGATATTCTTGCACTCCAGGTTTCCCACACCTCTCCAGTAAATTATCACCTCCCCAGAAAGAAAGCGTTGTGTTGCCTGAGAGTTTAGATTACGCATCGTCAAGTGCTGGAACCAGACAGTTGACATTGCTGTGTAATCATCATTACCCTCACAACTGCTTCTCAAGTAGGGTCACAAGGAAGTCAGCGCTCAAGTATCATACAATAAATGCTATGTAAATGCTTGAATGTTCAAACTGCTCCTTGTCTAAAGAAGTGTGTATTTAAGTGCCTGTTTAAGTGAAAGACGTTTACCCTGCACTGCAAAATCTTCACCTTATCTAGTGATTTGACTGAGTCCTAATGCTCTTATTTTCTTATAAACACTAAATATTTCAGTGCGATGAGATAAATTCAAGCTAATTCCAATAATATTCTAGAATCACATGTACATTTTCTTGATACTAGTGGAGCGATTTCCCTTATCCTTACTATAAAAACATGAAACAAATTGTCCCGTATTGGAAGTAATCATTCTTCACTGGAAGATTCTTCCCCCTTGTTTGAAAAAACAGAGACTTCATACATCTGTGCAGCTGACTTTATCTGCTGTTAACAAGGTACATAATTTGTTGATTAGCCTACACAGCAACATGCCAGGACAAACTGACACAAAGCTTTTTTACTCAACAAAAGAAATAAACTTAATGTATTATGTTTGCTAACTTAACAAAAAGGCACAAATAATTAAGAATTTATTGTAGAAAGTTTATAAAGTTTCAACAACAACACACGAAACTGCACGATTTTTTAAGGGAGTCTGGGGACTTTCTCCCCAGGCGACAAATGAGGTATGTTATGGTTACTGTTTAAATGGTACATATATGGCAAAATCAGAGTGTTTGTACTGTGGCGTTCTTGTTTGTTGTCTGTTCTGTCTAGGTTTTGGGTTCAGGTTTGTTACTGCCTGTTTTATTTTGTAATTTGCCTGTTCCCTCTTATGTATGTCAGTTTTGCTTCCTGTCCATGATTGGCCTGATTGTTTCCACCTCTGTCATTGTGTTCACCTGTTTCTGGTTGTCTCCCCTGCCTGAGTGTACTTAAGTTGCGGTTTTCCATTTGTTCCCTGTCAGTCTATCGTCGTAGTTGTGTTGGTTTTGTCTACCTGTCTATTTTTGAATTTTGCTTACTACTTTAGTTTATTTGCCTGCCTGCTGGTAGCCTTGAAATAAACACTCCGCTTATCTTCTGAGATGCCTGCATTTGGGTCCTCTCTCCCTGCTGCCAAATCCCTAACCGTGACAGAGTGCTGTTAAAAATGTGAATAATAAATCATATTGACAACCAGACTGGCGGCAAAGTCTGGGAAAATACTGTACATTCCATGGACTAAACCGGTTTGGAACAAATCCGGTGGGCCGGTACTGTTTCAGGCCAATGTGGGTTAACACATGTAAGTCTACAATAGGGGAGTGAATGGTTCACTCCTACCTTGGCCTGAAGTATTGACAGAGGGCATCCTGGTCAGCATCAGCAGTATTTAATTAACTGAATAAATTAGATTTTCAATTATCAGTTGAATGTGTTTTTGATGGCTTGGAGAAGTGTCAAATACGGGATTATTCTTAAAAACAATCCTGAGAACACTGCCGTCAGCGGGGAACTCCCATTCTCTGTCGCTGAGAGCGATGTGAGGAAAAGTCCTACGGTGGGCGAAAAGCAGGAAAGCCACTGGACCCGAAGGCACCCTCGGCCCAAGCCATTGTCCCCTCATGCTTCAAGCAGTCCATCGTCGTCCCTGTGCCAAAGAACAACAGCCATCGTGGCTAAAAGACTTTCACCCGGTGGTGATGAAGTGCTTCGAGAGGCTGGTGAAGGACTTCATCTGCTCATCCCTGCCTAGCACACTCGACCCCTTCCAGTTCGTGTACAGAGCCAACAGGCGCACTGTGAAACACTGCATGTTTTACTTTGTATCCCTGTGCATGTGACAAATAAAGAACCTTGACCTTGTTAGTTGCTTATGGTTTTCACTGCCCAATAATAAAAAGTATTATATTGATTTGTAATAAATATTTACAGAAAAAAAAAAATAGCGCTCTCGCCTCCTCCTGACCACACTACATTGGCGGACACGTTGTTTAACTCCCAAGTCCCATTCTGCCCCTGCCAAAAAAGTTTCCGAACAAGAACTTTTTTTAGGTACTATAAAAACTTCCAATTAAATAATTCAAAATTTGTGGCTAACACAACAAGAGTTTTTTAGTCAGTGCACAGCAGATCCTCTGAACACGCAAAAAATGTGAGGCTGACAATCCAACATAGTACAATTCTACATAATAAAATTTCCAATAAAAATAATTAATAATCAGTTAACGTTAACATGGTCTTAAATGGTGCTTTTCCTTCAGTAAAATGAATATTTTCCTTATAATTAGTACCAAATGACATAGTTCTTTCCAGGAAACTAAGGGCATTGGTGTTAATAACGTGTTACCCAGTGTACATACCCAAATGCATCTTTCTTCTTAAACTTGACAGACTTCTAAACTGTAAAATAATCAAACTGAAAAAGACATATCAATGCAACCTAAGTACATTTTGCATGGGGCATAAATTCCACCATATACAGTACCATTTTTTATTTATTTAATGGGGAAATTGATGTCTCTAGAGGTGAGAACATTTATATTATACCTCACCTGTGAAAATATAGCAACCAGAGAGGCATCAGTTCATGATTCAGTTCCACAAATGTTCCACAATACCACATAGATATTCAGGAAGCAAAAAAGTCTTCAAAAAAACTTTTTCTACATTTCTTTCCTACTTTTTTTTTTCAAAAGTTGCTGCTCACAGGGAAAAATGTGTTGATGAATGAAGCTCTCATACAATGTGAGTTGCTGACACCTCTGGAGACCTGGGGGACCAATTCATTTGCGGCTAAGTGCGATATGTTGAGATCAGTCCCTCAGATGTCCCAGACGCCTGAGCACTTTGAAAGAATCACAGGCCTGTGCTGGCACTGGAAATTCAGCGGCGCTCCGTATGAATCAGCGCTTTAGAGCGCAGAGCACTTGCTGCCAGTTGTAACAGGATTTCTCATTACCTGACTGTATGAACCAGATCTCCACTGGTTGAATTTCCACTTATAATTTCTGATGCAGACTACAATAGGCCAGTAAGTGGCTTTACATGTCTGTCTACTGAATAAAGAGACTGTAATATGTCTCGCTTTATCAAGGAATATGAAGTCATCTGGCATGAGGCAACAGCACGCAGACGTTTTATCACTCCTACACTGTGAAATGATAATTGGATCCACTGTTTCATTTGCTTTTGTGATGTCAGCCTTACAGCGTTATTTGGCAACATGGGAAGAAATGTATATGGCAGGGGAAGGAGTCCATTTTTCCTCTTTACTTAATGCAGCTATTTTTCCAGTGAGAGACCTTCGAGGCAATTCTGACGTTCATTTGAGTCTCACATTATTTATAACTGATTTCAATGAAAGAATGTCGGAGCGCTTTGTGTGAAAAAAGGCTCTTTCACGTCACTGAAACTCTTAAAAGTCCACCTTGTGCTTTAAGTCATTGACCCTCCCTCTCCTCTATTCATCACTCAACAAATGGCATGCCCGTAGCGGGGCTCGCTACTGTTCCCCACTGTGAATTCCATTAGCGGTAAGAACGCACAATAGAGTATTTTTTAAGTTTTTGACATTGCCATTGTAATGGACTAGGCCGGGTCACGGAATGATATGTAGGGTATAATGCATAAAGACTGGTTAAATATAGGCTACTGTACTTTATGGCTTTCACATTATAGTCAAATCCTTTCACCTCCTTTGTGAAAGGCTGTCACATAGGCATTAACCTGAACACATCAGACAAATTTACTATGTGAGCCCATGACCCAATGCACACAGCACAATGGAAATGTGTGTGTGTTGGTTTGATAGTAACATTCATATGTCATCATACCCAAGGTTCTCCTGGTACTGCAAGGTTTGTAAATATAAACACAGTGAGCAGACCTCAGCGTTGGCCTTAAACTCTACCTGTTGAATTGCACTTGGTCTTGAGCATGCATTAAATGATTAGACAATCATTTTAGAAAATGTTTAGACTAAAAACATATAGGACATGTTTGTTGTTTTCCTTGTTTCCCACAAAGCAGATTTGTTCTGCCCAAATTGTGTTAGGTAACGATACCACGGCAAATTGACTAGAAAACCCAATTTGTTCCATCATGATGTAGTGCCGGTCTATAGAGGGTGTACGTACGGCTCCCCACCAGCCGCAAAGCTTAATTCAGAGTAAGCAAGCCTAATAAATTATTAAAAGCTGAGCTGTTGGATGAAGTGTTTGCTTTTCTGATCCAATTGGTGAGTACATGTGTCAGTCAGTCTTCTGCAGTTTGGAGTCAAAGCTCAGTGCACCCAGCCAGATAGCGTCACTGCTTGTGTGTGAGCAGAAGCCCGGTGTGCTTGTAGCCACACCCAGGTAATTAATCACCAGCTGCCATGTTGTCGCATAAAGTGAATAAAATAAATAATTAGAACCCATAGTTGTTCATATTTTTAAAAAGGGACTAGTTAAACATTTTAGGAAATTTAGCAAAATGTATGTGATTCTAAATGTCTGTATGTTAAGTACAGAGCTTGAGTCAGAGCATGTTTAGACTGGAAATGGGGGCAAACAGCTAGCCTGGCTCTGTTCAAAGTGGAAACAAAGACCTACCAACACCTCTAAAGCTCACTAATTAACATGTTGTATCTTTAACATGCGTATCTTTGTGAAATAAAACAGTCGCGCCGGAGTTGAATCTTGGAACTATTTGTTGGTGAACAACAGCCAGGTGCAGTGACTGTGCTTCCTGGAGTCTTGTGTCACAGCGAGGTTGCATGGTTTGGTATCATCGTGCCTGTACAGAAACGGAAACTGTGCTCATTAACCATACCTGGCAATCGGCACAAAAGTGCTTAGCAGTTGGATACACAGTTGTCTGTCAAGAAATAGCACTTCACCTGAAACCACAAATTGTCTTTTTTTACATTTGTTTGTGTAAGGATACAGTGGCTTCATTGGTGAGCTTTAGGAGGTTTTGATAGGTGTATTTTTGAACGTTAAGAGAAGCCGGACTACCTGTTTTCTCCTGCTTCCGGCCTTTGTGCTAAGCTAAGATAACTATGTCCTGGCGCCAGCTCCGCACACTTAACCCACAGACGTACACTTGATATTGATCTTTGCATATACCTGTTAGAAAAAAGCAAATCCTCACTGGAAGAATCCTCATTTCTGATGAAAAAGACAGCTTCGCGTAGGTCTGAAGGTTATAGTGATTGCTGATGCAATGTTAAACATCCAAAGTGGATGGGTGTTTCACATGACTACATTTGTTGCTATTTTGATAAAAAATTGATTGGCTTGTACGATTGAAACCGATTGACCATTTCGAAATTTCAGTGACGTCTGTAGGTGATCCCAACTATGTTTTGGGACGATTGACCTAGCGGTTAAATAGTATTTTGACAAAGAAAATCGTAGAATTCCACAAATTTTCAGAGAATAAGACCAGATGCAGATGACATGAGAGGTTAAAATGATGAAAGAATTTTGACTCTAGGCCAAGCTGTTTTCGAGATAATTGCGAAAACGTAAACTTTGATTATTTCAGCATCACCTTGAGGAAAATGAGCCACCTGCCAATTTTTGTGTTTCTAGGTCTTATGGATTTTGCGGCACAAACACTTTTAGGAGAGACAAATAAGAAAGAAGAAGAAAGAATAATGACCCCTAAAACGCCCTGGTTAAAAAAGACCTGGGCTGCGTTCAGCCCCAACAAAATGTTTATTGAAACGGTGGTGCATTGAATACCCCGTTGTGTATGAAAGCACACTGCCTTAATATAGAGGGGTTTATACACTTCGCTGCTGATTGGGTGACACCTCTGTGACACACCCACCAAACGAAAGAAAACGTACCTTAAAGCCTGTTGCACACCGTTTCACGGAAACTGTAGCAAAAAAAAGATTGAACATTTCCTTTGTTTAATGTGCTACACCAGTAGCACAGTCTTTCCTGGTGAGAATGGCTGCCAGTCAGAGATGTCTGATATCGCACACTCTTATACTTCTGATACGTCCACATTTTGCAGGCAAACCACGGCAAACCTAATTCATATAGCACATTATATTCACAAGAGAGAACTCAGTGGGCTTCACATTAACATTGAAAGAAGAAAAAGGAAGAACAAAGTTTTTAGAATTAATTAGAAGGATTTGGGGTTTGTTTAGTTGTTTCCTGTTTTATTTTTGAAACATTCTCCTCTCCTCATGTGTCTTGCAGATTTGCTTCCTGCCCTTTGATTGCTATGATTGTTTTCACCTGTGTCTTGATCAGTTTCACCTACAGTTGCCAAATATGGGATCGTCCGGTAATTGGAAGCGTGTTGACCGTATTGAGCTGATACAGGATGCACATTAGTTCCGTATTTTTTGAGAATCAATTCCGTGCAAGTCATTGGGAGAGAAATATAACCGGTTAGACTGTTGAGACGGGGCGATTTGTATGCGATAAAGCCTCTTTTATCCCTCAGCCTGTCTGTCATGTTATGTTCCACTAACCAAACATACTGTAGAATCCTGGGAGGTGAGTTGAAACAGCTGTTTGTGGAGCTCTGTCTCTCTCTCGCTCTCTCTCCCTTCTGTCTGCACCTTTAAAATATATTGCCTTTTCGTTGACATTAAGCGTGGTTTTGTTGGCAGTCATCCATGCCGAATTTACATTAAGAGCCTCTTGATTTATAGAACATCCCAAATAAGCGAGTTGACTATGTGAGTTCCTTTGTACCCTATCAACAGGAAACAAAGCTGTAGGATTTCGGAATGAATTTTGGAGAGTGAGTAAGCAGAAAACACTGCACTTACCCTTTGCATTCACTGCTAATTAATGTCCTTTCTCATCCCACATTGCTGTCTGCCTCTGTAGGTTTGTCAGTTGTTTTTTCCCCCCAATAAATTGTGGCGCTGCTCCAGCCCTGCCTGTGTGTCTGCGTTTGGATCCAGTCCCCTGGATCCCAGAGTTACTTGCTTGACCACCCGTGACATGCTAGGATCATGCTGTGCAGATGGACAGAAGTGGATTATGCAGCAGGAGTGGTTTTAAAACTTTCTATGGATATTTGGGTTCTTTTTCCCCTCCCTGAAAACTTGACACTGTTAAAATCTGTTGTAACTCCTGCGAATCCAAAGTAGCCACAGCCACCGAAACAGGGGGTCTATAGGGGGTGAATGCTTTTACCTTTACAATATAGGCATCAAAGCAGCTAGCTAGCAACGTACCCACACCGACCGTGTCTGTATGAGTATGTCGGCGTGTTTGTCTTTTGCCAGCTCAGCCTCTGACTGAACTCAGAACTCAGCAGAAACTCCAGTTTTTTCCATTATTTCCCTCCACTGTCTCCTCGTTTTCCTCTCGTTTCTGTACGTTTATGAAACTCATTCTTTGTATGCAAAAGAGCTAACTCTAAAATTCGCTTTGCGTTCTGTCTGACCACACAGTAATAGTGAGAATCATCAAAAATACTAATAACAGTAATGCAGTAGGACAGGATTTGATTTTTTCAAGTCTAACTTAAGACAGAACTTACATTCAAATATGAATGTTGAAAGGCTTACTGTTGCTTTTCAAACGACGTTAATCTGGAAGATACTGTAGCGATTAAATTTAGCTGCTGAAGCTGCTAAGTTTAGTTTCGGTTGAACGTTCAAATCCATTTCTACAAAGAATTTTGTCCCCCACCTCCACCCCAAGTTGTCCAAGAAAGTAAGCACTTATGGCCAGTATGGACAGCAGGGATTATTACAGTGACCAATAACTCTTTCAGTGTACATGTGGCCATGGAGTGTTGTATTACTGTAAAATAGAATGTCAAATCCTACAAATCTTTTAACTTTGTAGCCTTCTACAGATTTGTGTATCATATTGTCTTTTTCGAAGTATTTTCTCTAAGAAGCTTTGTCCAATCTGTATTTCTCTAGCTGTGATGTAATTCAGTTTCTGTCCAGAGAGCAGTAATTGTTATGTTGCAGAATTAAGTATCTGTAAGTAGCTTCCCCCAACACTGCTTGGATGTGTAGCGACACGTCCAGCTGTTCACATTGTTGCCAAAGAGCTGAGGACCTTCAATATGGCTACCAGAGGGTCCATTAACAACACCTGAAGGTCGTATTTGTGAATGCTGAAACCCCTAACTGCTGCTGCTGAGGCAAACCTGGCTGAGTGATGACCGAGTATCTGAGGCAGATGTGACCCACACAGTGAGAACCCTCTCACTGACACTTTCCACTCTCTACTATCAACCATCAGACATGATTACAGCTCTCGCTCCATGAGCCAGTGCCTGTCTGAGCCCACTCCTTTGATTTCTCATGATTCTCTCCTGCAGCCAAAGTAATCACACAAGATGCTTAACTCAGACGGAGACTTGACCCTGGTGTGACATTTGTTGAAGTCATATTGAAAATGGGAACAATTTGTCAAACATCTTCTATTTTATTCAGAGGGGATGATGATGTTTCACCAGGTACTGCATCCTCTCAAGTCATATTTTACCGCCGACTGGAGATAAAAGGCAGATATTTGTTCGGTCATGTATTCATCCATTGGGGCATACAAACAGAACTGTAGGAATCAAGAACATTAATATTCTTCCATAAGTGATGACTGTGACCGAACAGGTAGTCAGACCATTACCAGGATATAAGAAAGTAAAGCAATTTAATGACATCAAAAAACACCAATTAACATTCTTAACATGCAATGGCAGAATTTTTACAAAAGATTTCATCTTTTTCTGAATATGATGCTAATGTTAATGCTCAACAACATAATGATTGTGTTTTGACTGGCAGTATATTGAAATTAACAGAGTAAGGCTTGATACTGATTCCCCAATGTTTCGGGGATTCCGGTGTGATATCCAGATAACGGATATGCGGGTCAAGACTTCCGCGCCCGCGCGCCGGTCATTGCTTACAGACCGATTAGCAGTCTCAGAACCCATCGGCTATTTGACTGCTGATACATTTTTAATAAAGCCAATAAAAAGCTATTCTCTAGGGTTCCAAGACTGATAAAAAGCTAAATCGTCATCAGATAATAGTCGATGGGTTCCGAGACCGCATTTTGGCCAATGCGTTCCACTTCGTTTGCTCTCCACACGGACTGTTTACGTGCATGCAACCAATGCAGCTTAAACGCGACTGGGGACATGGATTCTGAAATACTTTGGCGTTTACCTGATAGCATCTTTCTAATGGTAGGCAGATGAATCATGGGAAGTGTAGGTTCTAGCATTTTTGGAGCTCGACCCACGCTTGACTAAAAGTCAGGTTAGCTTGGCCTCTGCTGCTTCGATTTTTACCATTAAGTTTTTTTAACATGTCTCTGCGCAATTCCTCCAGCATTACGGACGTGCAATACTAAATCACTGGAGTACCTTTAAAAGAAAAGTTTCACGTTTGGGAAATTAGTAGACAGATACCACTCTCACATCTGTTTGCTAAATATAAGCTACAGGTAGCAGTCAAGTTACAAACGCAATTTCTTGGCCGTCATTTTTTTTTACACTTTGGTTTTTATACAGATTAAACAAATGAGATATATAGTGTTCATCAGTGAACTTTAGAGGTACTGGTAGGTGGATTTTTTTTACCATTGGAAAGAGCCAGACTAGTTGTTTCCCTGTTTCCAGTCATTCTGCTAAACTATGCTAACCTGCTAGCCGTAGCTTCATATTTACGGTACAGACATGAGAGTTGTATCAATTTTCTCATCTAATTCTCGGAAAGAAAGCAACATTTCGCAAAATGTCGAACTATTCCTTTAAAGACTATATGGCTTGTATAACTAAATTGTGTTTTCAGAGAAACTTCATTTGAAACACCAGCTATTGGCGACAGTTGCATTGTAAAATATTTACTCAAAAAACTTGATTCAACTGTAATTTTTGTAATTAAACTGTCCTTGTAGTTTTAATACAAATGATGTGTAATGGACTGTTAAAGTCAGCACAGACTGAGGGTTGTAATTTATACTATCCAATGGATCTAAATGCTAAACAAGACATAACTAAATTATATTTTCTTCTAATATCACAGGGAGATGCATGACTCAAGAATCATGAATGTTTATGATATGTAAATGTCCTTGTTATTATGTCAGATATAAAAGCACTGGAAAAAAAATAAGTTAATAAGCAACCTTTATACACATTGTACATCATATGTAAGGAATCCAATTCAAATAGAAAATGTCAGTAATGTTTGCTCCAATTGAAAAATATCAACTTGATATCCTCACTTAATCTGTAGTCTGCTACAAGACGACATCAGAGGCAAAGATGCGTACTGTATAATGATGTGCAATGGCGAGTAAAAGTTTCCTAACATGTGTACAAACTTTACTGCAGCTGAAGTAATGGAGATAGAAAAAAGAAAATCCAAACCCTCTAAATATTTGTGTAATAATAATTATAAAAAAAAAAAGACACTCCGCACATACAATATACACTATATTTACACAGTATTTAGTAATGGTCATTCTGTTGCAACTTGACAAAACAGAGCTTCATAAAATGAGGGTGGCAGTGTGCAGTTGGCAATGACACATTACGTTTGACACAAAACTTGTGCTCGGTATGGATAATCTCTGTTTCCTCTTTCATTTGTTCCTCCCAGCAGGTTTAATGAAAATGTTGTCCGGGGGAGGATGGATGGCGATTCTGCTCCTCATGCCGGGGTCTGAATGGTGGCTTTGATCTCAGCGGACACCCTCTTCTCTTTTCGCCCGGCGTACTCGCCGATAAAGGAGCCGTCCTCGTTGAACTGAGCGTCCTCGTCGCCGTAGTCCACCAGACTGTCCCCGCTGTCCCCCGCTTTGATCTCTCTGCTCAGCGAGTGTTGGCTGCCCTTCAGTGGCTTCTCATCGTTGTCACTGCAAGAGGGGCACAGTGGATTTAGAATTACCTCATTTCACCCATGGCTTCACTCTACGGCTTATTGGAGAGGACAAGAGGGTGCAGGCTCGAGCTATCACTGCCTCTACGATGAGCCTCTGTGACTGACATTAGCATTTACCTCTGGCTGACCAATGGGAAATTATCACACAGACGCACATGTTGAGACAATATTAATCATTACGCTATACATGCATCAATGCATAAGACAAAGTGACTGCTGGAAGAGAAATTAGATATTGAGGGGGACATTAAACTGGTGCTCATTATTGAGGCCGCTCGTGCTGGCACCGTTTGATGCATTTGAACTGTGAGACTATATATCATGTGCTTTTATGTGATTAGGTACATATAAGTAAGGTACTTTTTTATTTCCTAGTGACATGAGAGCCTGTGACATGAACTTGGTTGTACCCCCTGTTCTTAAGTTCTAACTAATGCAAGTGTTTTAATATGTGGTGATATATGCATCACTAAATTTATAGTTGCACCATATAAAATAATAAAATACTTATTTGATAGATATTAGTTACTGACATGTGTGACTGTTGCGTGGCTAACTGAACCATTTGACAAAGATAACGTTAGCTTTCTAATCAATAACCCACTTCCATAAAGAGTAAAAGCACTACTGAATATGGTTGACACATCTGACCCGATACTTGCTAAAATGCTGTTTAATAATGATCTAAACTGAAGGTTTTAAATGACATTTTGCAAAAATAACACAACATACTTCATATTACAAAACTTCTGCCTAACTGAACAAATGATGTCTGTTAAGTTAGCTGAACTGGATATTAACTGCCAAATATATACCGTAAAAGGACTAAGTGAAGTTAAGAGTTACTGTTATGTGTATGAAACGCTTACTGGTTAATAAACCTTGGTAAAATTCCCGATGGTTAGTATTACCGTTTCAAATTATCGTTAAAACATTGTTTGATCGCACTATGGAAAACTTCTGTCCAGCATCAACCAAAGTTAGCTACAGTCTCCCAGAAACAGGCGCAGCATGCACCGTGGGTTTGTTTAGAGTCCGTGAAAACATGGCGGAAGGCAGTGACGGCGCTCCGGAGGCTTTTAGGAAGTGCGGTGGTCCGTCTTTTATTAGTGCTGAGGGAAACTTGAGCAAAGATGGTCTGCAGGACATGCTGAAAGAAAATCACCTCGAAAGCGGGCAACACTTTGAATCTTACAAGTCGTCTGCGTGACCACCAGCTACTACTTTATAGCGAACGCGAGTTAAGGTAACCTTGAGCTCAATGCATGTTGTGGGGACTTCGGAACGGGGAGAAATGTCATGGTTTGTCTGTCTAACTCGCTTTATAGTTTGTACATAACGTAAACTGAAGCTTTCACTGTACGTTGTTCTGCTGCTGTGTGAGTCGTGTTTCTGCAGACTCGATTCGCCCATTGCACACGTTGCGTAGTTTAGTCACCCAACCAACATATTTTGGTCATTTAAAATCCAGCCGTGGGATCCAGTGTGTGAGAGTGAATGAGTGAGTAAAATA
Source organism: Coreoperca whiteheadi (assembly GCA_011952105.1). Taxonomy (NCBI): domain Eukaryota; kingdom Metazoa; phylum Chordata; class Actinopteri; order Centrarchiformes; family Sinipercidae; genus Coreoperca; species Coreoperca whiteheadi. Next base: position 8,042,463 of record CM022473.1, on the reverse strand, counting down.
ATTATAATAATAACAATAATGATAATAATAATGTAGCCACACCGATAACATTAATTTCAGTGTGTTTCAGTACGTTTTGAACATTTTCAGCACATTTTAACAATTCCGTGATAATACTGATAACCACGATAATTGTGGTTGCTATATACATGATATGACATTTTTGTACTGTTTCATCTCTACCGTTATAAGTATAGTGTTCAGAGGTTAGTTCATTTAGAGCTCTAAGGATGGAAAGGACTGTTTAAATTAAGTGCTGCTTCTGTTATTTCCAGGGTGTCAGTAAACCTTAGCTATCTATCTATCTTTCTATGACAGTGATTTGTGTGAGAAGGCCTATCTGCGAATAGTAGAGTTTGTTGTTTTCCTGCTAATGCGGGGAGTTAGTGAGTGGCTAGTTCAGCGCTAACAGCACGGTTAAATGTTTCGTTGTTTCAGTGTTGGCTACAGCCCACAGTAGCCTGAGTACTGTTCTCTACTTAGTTCCGAGCGAGACTTTAAAACATATTTCTCCATGTATGGATACATACATAAATCAAAGTCACACTTACATTCATAAAGGATAGTCACTTAAAGGAATAGTTCGACATTTTTGGAAATAAGCTTGAATTTTTCTTGCCGACAGTTATGTGAGAAGGTTTTACACCACTCTTCATATTTACCATACAGACATGAGAGTAGTATGGAATCTCTCTTCTGACTCTCAACAAGAAAGTGAATAAGCGCATTTCCCAGAATGTTGAACTATTCCTTTAATAGATTGTTTTTCCCCTTAAATATCTTATATTTTATGTTGTTGTTTTTGATTCTAAATATATCCCAGCAAGGGCTTTGCACATTACTGAAGTCTTTCCTGGCTAAGACAGTTTTAATGGTGCAACCGTACATAGTAGCTAGTAATTATTAAAAACTTAGCAAGGACAAGCTGGTGCGCCCAGCTCCTGGAGTCGACAAGGCAAAGTATAAATCCTGTCAACCTGAGCACTTTTGACTTCATCACATCAGCATTTGTTGTGCTATGCAGATCCCACTGGGGCTCATTCTGTGGTAGGCTGTTATGAATTGGCCCACTAAAGGATTAATGAAACGTGCCCAGATATCACTGCCCTGGAGATGAGCCACTTTCAATTACACTGATTGGTTTTAGCCTCCTACTGTGTGCTGGACAGGCAGCGTTTAGCTCCATCCGGACAGAAAATGGCAACATCTGAACGGCACTGTGGCTCCAGTTTATGATGCAACGTCCATACAAACATCAACACAACACTGTATCTAAGATCACAATGTCCTACAATGGGATGTTACCACCCTGACACACACTGATGTGTAAACAGCTCAGGGATGCTACTGCTGTTTATCACATACTTTCCAGTTACTCAGTCCATCAAATGTCTTGAACAGAAGAAGTGTAAGGCTCCACATGAACCTCGTGCATGCTGGGTTGTCTTTTAGGCAAGAGGAGGAATGCACAGAGAATTACTAAGAGAAGCGGATGGAAACGGCCGCTAGCAGAAGACAAATTCATAAACTGTTGCACGTGAATTGCAGTGAGGTGGTGAAAGAGTTCTCCGAGGGTTAAGCTTACCTGTATTCACAAAATGTGTCGTCATTCATGCCCTGGGACTCCACGTCTGGGTGAAGGTCCTCTTTTTCTTTTACTGCTCACAAAATGAAGAGAAGATATCCGTGATTTCCACAAGAGACCAATGCCAGTGAGGATCACTGTGTCCCCTGACTGTTACATTGTTTGAATAAGTCTGAGTGTCAGATTCTCTGCACTTATCCACTGAATGGAAGATCAGTGCAAGCCTTACCAAATATTGCAAAATGTCAAATGTTTTCAAAGAAGTTCAAATTCATGTTTATGTCATTTTTCTAAATATAAATCCGATTTTACATAAAAATCTAGCTTTATATTGTGTAAAATATTTGTATGGAAATGTTTGTATCTAAAAATGTTTATATAAATGTTAAATTCATTACAAAAATATTTAAATAGGATACAAATCAAAATGTATATTTCTATATGTGATGTAACAGAACAAAGACATGGCTCGGGCTAATGAAACAAAGGTTGCTGGAGCTATGGGTGATAATGAGAACTTAATGAGAAAACAAAGGACAGAGCTGCGTCTCGCTCTTTTTTTCTGCTGACGAGTGAAGCGATCGCTGGCCAGACGACAACCTGATGGCCATTAGCTGTGAATAATAAAGCCGGGAAGGACTCTCATGTCCCCAATAGGAGGAATAACATTGAGATACCACAGAGCTTATGTCATCATTCCCTGTGCAGCCACCCCATGTGCAGCATTTGCATTTTGTCTCGCTGTGGGCTGCACTTTGTTTAGATTGTTGCTGCAAAAAAGCTGCTTGTCTAAATAATGCAAAATGCAGATGCTTACAGTACAGACATACAGTAGAAATGCTCATTTTCCTATCAATGCACAAGCCTATTTTCTGTATAAATTTGCATTAAAATAATGTTGTGGCCTGAAAATAAAAAGTAAAAAAAAACATGTCAGCTTACATATTCCTGTAATGGCTTCTAGGATGATTGATCATTTCTTTCATAGCAACAAACAGCAGAATGGAATTATAATGATGCTCAAAGCAGCAATTAGTATTCAAGCAAGGTGACGTGTGTGCATGTAAGTGAGCACCTACCGGAATACTTCCCTCCTTTATTTCTGTTGACAAAGCAGGCGATCAACACAATGAGTGTGAGGAGAGCAATGGCACACATCAGGCCAATAAACCAGCCCTGGGTAGATATTCCTCCGTGGATGCTGGCCAGACCTGAGGAGAACAATACCCAGTGACTCTGACACCCCGTGGCCTTTTCATCAGGACACTTGATTGAATGTTTACATCGACAAAGCCTATCTGATGCAAAGGCAGAAGGTGGCATGGCGCACTGCTGATGGAAACGGTCCAATATTAATATTAAACAGCTAATCTTGCTTGTCTAATTAATCAAGCAAGGAGCGCTGTACAAATGTAATTCCTCTCAGTGAGTCCATGCGGCTAAATTAAATCCTAGTGACACCGCGAAGGACCACACACCGTGGCTCGAGTCACTGCTCAAGGACGCGCTGGGTGCACATGCACACCACGTTATTTTGGTTTTCCCCCCTCACCCGTAGACCTGTTTGTGAGTGCATCTTCAAATACACTGGAATTACAAACCCAGCTGTTAGGAATAAGGTGCGCAGTGTACCCAATCCCAGGTTCGAGCATGTCAGTGATGTGGGAAGTCTTAGGAGGTGTTAAAGGGCTCTGATGTCTTCCAGAAACCCTCCCTTGTATAGAGGGTGAATGATCAGGATGGGTTAGTACTGATGAGAACACACACCTATTGAATTTAGTGAAGATATGAATGAACAGACATTCACCATTTCAGACACACCACATCTAAAGTTATTAGATGTTTCACCAACAGAATCTACTTAAAATCCCTCTAACACTGTCCAGAAACTAACAGGAAAAAGGGTAATATGAGCTTACGGTTGTTCATATATGCAATATACAAGTCAGTGTGCTCTCCTCCAGATATCCAGCTGCTATTTGCAAAGCTGTCGCTAACAGCTGAGCTAACATTCAACAGGGCCGGGACTGACAGAGAAATGAGAGAAGACGAGAAAGCACAGAAATGGCAGAGAAGGGTTAGTGAAGGACAAAGCAGACCAAAACCATCATGGAGGTGTTAGGAGTGTTGTCATTATGCATTGGAGGATGTGTTGCTCTTTACCGTCTACGAAAGAGGCGAGCGTGCTCTTATGCTTCCTAACACTAGTGTAAGGAGGCTAAAATTCCATCTGACAGAGGGGGACATGAGGTGAATCCCTCAACAGCACAAATAAAAAGAGTAATGTGGATATGGAAATGGAATCAGAGGTGGAGCCCGCAAAGCTAAATGGAGATCTACAGAGGTCTTAAGGGAGGTTAATTGATAAATCATTTAGTCTATGAAATGTCAGAACAGAGTGAAAAATGCCCAGCGACTGTTCCCAGGCCCAAAGGTCATGTCTACAAATGTCTTGTTTTGTCCAACTGATAGCCCAAAACTTAAATACATAATGATATAAAATAGATAAAAGCTAAAGAAGCTAAAACCAGAAAATGTTTGGCATTTTTGCATGATAAATGACTAATTACTAAATTATTACAGCTCTAATGTTTACATACACACACACACACACACACACACACACACACACACCCACACACACACACACACACACAAATCAGGATCAGCCTTTGAAACCAGCGATGTGTAATTTAATTCCCAGAAGCAACACAGAGGACATGACCTCATTGTCCTCAACGGTCGCTGCAGCCCTGGTTCTACTCTTTATCTTTGAGGTATCTAATTATAACTGGTCTTTAATAATCATATTGTTTATGTCATTTGCTTGGAAAGAAAGAGCAAATTTAATCTCTATTTTGCTTCATCTACCTCAGACATATCATGTATTGTAGGCTTTTGATACCCAACCGGAAGGGGGGGGGGGGGGGGGCTAATATCGTGAGTGATGTGCATCATTAGTATGGGAAAAGTATGCTTTGACAGCAGCTGTCCAAGCTAGTCAACAAAGCACAATCCACTTCATTTCCCCATGGCAAACATGCAAATCTTCTGCTGTGTTTCCAGCTCAGGTGCATTATTTGCTCAGGTGATAATTCAGGACACAAGGACACCTGCGTCTGTGCTGCCCATCACTACAAATGACACTCTCTGACTAATGTTGATGGATTAGTCTGCAACTATGGTAATTCCAATCATTGGGACTGCGCGATGACTTCGAATGAGATAGGTCCCCTGAACTAAAAATATCCCAAGGCTGGCTGCCGTCTTTTGTCACCGCGCTCCTCAGCTTGCTATTAAATGCTGCAGAAAGCAGCTGCTCACCCAGCAGGGCGCTGAGGCCCTGGAAGACGCCCCTTCAAAGTCAGGACGCTGTTTTTTGTTTTGTTTTTTACAAGGAGAGGCCAGAAAATATTCTGATATAGGAGCTTTCAACAGCTTCCACTTATCCACTTATCTCAGTGTCCTGTAAATATCACCCTCCCAGTATGAGCTCACACCTCCCCGGCATCGCCCAGGAGGACATTCTTCCTCACTATTTTCTCTCAGCTCATATGCTGCTCCAGACAACTTCTTGTCCCAGAGCGGTGTTGCTGTTTACCTAGTTGAAGATTACATGGAAATGTCAGGTGACTGTTGGGTCAATACACTCATGTGTGCAGGGGGGGACTGGGGCCCAACAAATCAATCACTGACAATTAGGCATATTTGTCCCCTTCAAGTGACTGCACTCTACGGCTAAACTGCTGGGTCTGGCTATAGATCTAGTATCCTAGATTTCCCCCGTGGTACAGCGGAGAAATTAAAACCAGCTTTTTCATCAGTATGCACTTGGCTTATAACAAACAATACAATGAAGCTGTTACTTTACATTCCATCCCGTGTTTTCACTAAAAACAACATAAACTATAAAAAACAACAACCCGTGAAATACCTAATTAGTCTACATAATATAGAGACGATTTTGCCTGTTTTTTTGTTTTAGTGTCATCAATTTACTTTGAGCCAACAGTGAACCGAATGAGCCCAGGGGTGACCACGTCACCTAGCAACTGCAAAATGCCCTGACAAAACATGAACACATATTTGGTTTCCTATTTTTACATATCTCTGTGCGCATCATCTCTCTGTGCTTTGATGTTGTGTCAGAATGTGCTGCAGCTCTACCTATGGTGGAACGAGTGGGTTTGGTCACTGGGGACTTTGGACTGCTTGGAGGTGAGGGGGAAGCTGACTTGCCTGAAAAGAAAGACAGACCTTGTGGTTATCAATTGGGATAGAGCTCGGGCCGCTACATTCTACCGTTAGCACGCATGCTATTTTCAGCTAAACTCTAAAATGAGTAGCTAATCATGAGGACTACATGTCTACAGTGCAACGTGATGTAGAATCAATACACACACATTATACACAAGGTGAGATGGGATTTCTAATTTGACTTGATCTTGCCTTTTAAAAGTGAATTCATTTTTTCTTTGCGCATCATCATTAAGAAGGAAGAAAGATGGATGTGTGGCGTGTCTGATGCTCTTCCTGGGTTTGGCTCTTAAAGCCTCATTTAGTTCCTCAGCTTGAGTTAGACAAGTTGCACTGACTCTTGCTGTTGCCGGGATAAAAGTCAATATTCGTTTACAGTCACTAATGAGCCAAGATTAATATGAATTTATAATTAGGTTACTTATTATCATTGCTATTTGAGAGGAAGCCACAAACTTTATCTAAGAAGAGTTGACACAAGTTGACATTTTTCTAATGAAAGGAGACATCAGAGTGCTCTCTGCTGATGGCAAGGGCAAACAGCCGACAAGGTCAATTATCTGCCGAGGAGCTGAGTGTTTAGAGCTTTTTATGACTGTACGGGCAAAATAAAATGTGTCGAGCTGTGTGAGACTCGAAACCTGATGATTTATTCAGGCCTGTAGCATCCACGCCTGCCCACATTTCTAAATCTAAAGCATGCACCAACTACCTAAAACAATAATCATGACTGTTAAACATGTCATACCAACATATTTAGATATTAATATATATAATTCCAAAATGAAGCATTAATGTTAGCAACAGTATGTGTAGGTATGACGTGCCACAGTTTTAACACAGATCTACTGTACATACTGAGGACAACAGTGGGAGCCAAAGTGGAAGCTGCATGAAGAAAAGAAAAGAAAAGAAAGCTAAAGACAGACGGGACACGCAGTGCATCGCTAAGCAGACGTTTACACATTGACACACATTAACAATACACACAGTATGATCAGAGTTAACGCTCCATACAATGCACTTTTTAGGGGCCTAAGAGGAAGCAGGCAGAGGACAATTAGCAGAAACAACACTGACATATACACACAGTGACAATTGCCACAAATAACTTTCACGCTCAAGTCGTTAGAGTCTCCCACACACACACAAGTAATAGCTTACACGAAATTGCAATTCAATACGTACAAAATGCGTCCTCCCTTGAAATCATTTTTGCTGGCTTTTCAGCATGCAAATAAACAAACCCCTAAGAGCCAATTAAGTTTCCTTCTGTGATTGTAAGGATTCTTCCAGTAAATACCAAGTAATCGCTTCGCATTATCAACACCTGCAGTGTGTTTCAACATTGTTGAGCTTTTTGTTTTTCCATAACACAACTTGAATGACATATACATTTTTTTGGGGTGCGTTTGCATTAAAAAACGCCACCCAATTATTTATGCTGACCGTATCTGTTGCTGCACTCCACAGATGTGAATCCAAGTACAGTTTCCTGTTTAATTTCCCATCCAACCGTTCATACCACTGCCCGCAATCTCACAGAAGCTTGACTTGCGTTTGAGCCAGCTGAAGTATGGCATGCAGTCCTCAACAAACGATATGTAATTGAAAAGAAAAGATTACATGCTAGAAGCCGGCTCATTATGATTACTTACCCACCAACTCTTTCATGATGCACAATTCAGTATCAAAACCTTCAGTTACCCTCCTGCTCAAAGCAATTTTGTTTCTTAGCTGATTGTTTCATAGCTCACGCTCTCCTTCCAATCAATAAGCACTTGCTCTCTCATGACAGTGACAAATGAAAAATTCCACTACACCCATATGAAATTGTTTATCCACAAAAATTACTTACATGGATATAGGAAGAGCTTGGCTACCCAGGCATACATCATATTCCACTAGTTCAATGCCATTTTGAAATAGTGAAATGGTTTTGTCACCTACTTCACGTCTGGCCAGCCAATTCCGCACCTCACAGCTCAACTGTGTTCTCATTGTCTCTAACAGGAATGCAACACACTCACCCACACCCACATGCTTATCCACACACACACCACCTAGTGAACGGCTTTCTGAAACCTCCATCACTCACTTGTTTCCAGGGTAGTGGTGCACTCCTCGCTGACGACAGGCCCGCAGCCCACCGTGGTGCAGGAGCGCAGGTAGAGCTTGTATTTGCTCACAGGCTCCAAGTCGCGCAGGATCCACTTGGTGGTATCGGGGTTGCTGATGTCTACTATCTGCAGTGGCCCCACTTCGTCGGTGTCATTGACTAAATGTAAAAAATAGTTTAAAAAAAAAAGGGTTAATGCTTTAGATTACAGTCCACACATAACAGCGTAAATATTTTGTCCGTAAGGGGTATCATACTGGGAACTTACTGGTAGGTAACGGAAGACGTACAGGGATTAAGGGGGTAATAAAATTGCATTTACTTAATTTGTAATTACATTGAAAAAGTGGGAAAACAAGGAACATTTTAAAGGCTTAGCCGCTCTTACACTGTAAAAACGGGGGCTTCTCATTCATTTTAAATGCTTCATCCTGGTGGTATTGTACTGTCACTGAACGGGAGCGCCTATGTATGCATGTACAGTCAATCTATTACACTATCTATTGATCCTGGTCCCATTGTGTAGTGTTTATTGCAATGTAAATTATTTTTTTTTTCCAGAATAAATCCAATAATTCTGCCCCCCCCACACAGCCCACGCCCCTCATGTTCACCTCCTACTTCCACACCCCACCCCCTTGACATACAAAGATTTTGATTTTTATTGTGCCAGAAGGAGATTTGTTTTCACAGCCAGCAAAACATAGAAACAGACAAATATACAGATATAGACAATAAACACGATTTTCATGTATACATTCATTCATCACAACAGTGTCAGCGAGGCAGTTTTTTTCAGGGCTACTATGGCAGAAGCGACAAAACTAATGTGTCTCCGACCAGATGGTAGTAAGCCACACGATCAAGGCCGGTGGAATTTGTTTTCAGTACAGAGTACAGTATAATATACTGTCTTGATGAATGTGGCCCTCTCATTGAGTCATCCCCCAGATAATTTATTTTTGCACCAGAGAAGACTGACAGGCCGAGGGGGCGACCTTGCAGTAATAGACAGAAATGATTTTAGCTGTTCCCCAGTCTCGCTTGGCTGCTTCTCCACATTTGAGAGTCTTATTTAAATTTTAAAGAACAAACTGCCCATTTTGTGTGTTTTAATCTAGCGACCCCCTAAATTTACCTCCAGTTTTACTCTGGAATTTTCAGATCTTTTATCAGTCATTATGCTGCAATATGACAGCGTTCTAATTCTTGGTGATTTTTAATTTCCATGTTCGTGGCCCATCTTCCTCCTTGTTTACGTCTGATTTTACCACACTTTAATTATTTGAATTGGACTCAATATGTGAAGCATGACAAAGGGCACAAGCTTGAGCTTGTTCTCTCCCATGGTTTCTGTGTGGATGATGTGGACTTGACTGATTGATCATAACCATCTCTGATCATAACGCAGTGCTCTTCCAGGTTCAACCCCAAACTCACAACACTGATTTCCTCCCACACCTGAATCACTCTCTATTCCTCACCTCTGTCAAGCTTTTATTCCCTCAAATACACCTTTTAAAATCAGTGAACAACATGACCCCTCCATAGAGGAGCTTGTCAGTGTTTTTAACAGCTCTTGCATATAGATTTTAAATTCTGTAGCTCCAGTCAGAATTCAAAAGCTGAAACCTTCTTCTCTGCCATGGTTAAATGAGGAATTAAAGAACTTAAAGAGACTATGTAGGAAGGCAGAACGAAAGTAGAAAAAGGATAAACACAGTGCTTCCCTTGCTTCTCTAAAACACAGAATGTCCACTTATCAGCATAAAGTCAAAGAAGCAAGGAACACTTATTTTTCAGACCTGAATCCCAGAATCCTTTATAAAACTATAAATCCTGTCATTGGTCAACCGCCTAGCCAGCCAGTTGAATCCACACCAGAGAGCAGTGAGGATTTTCTTAATTACTTTTATAATAAAATAGTGGAGATTCCGCAGCATTTTAACACTGATTTCAGAGAGCATGACGTTGACTCCTGCCCACCTTCAACATCAACCCAATTTAATGAAATCTCTTTGTCAACCCTGGAACGCACTGTTGCACTTTCAAAATCATCCATCTGACCTTCAAACTACATTCCCACCTGTTTTTTAAAAGCTGTATTTCAGACTGCTGGTCCAGATATTTTAGCCATTATTAACTGCTCTCTGTCTACTGGCATTTTCCCCTCCAATTTTAAACATGCCACATTTACCCCTTTTTAAAGATGCCCTCTCTAGATCCCTCTGATTTAAGTACTTTTAGACCCATCTCCAAGCTGCCATTTTTATCAAAGATTTTAGAAAACGTTGTGTCCACTCAGCTGATTTCTCTTCATTTCTCTGAATAACAATCTACTCTTTGAAAAATGTTCAAACTGGTTTCCACCCCAGACAGCACTGAGCCTGCTCTGGTCGAGGTTACCAATGACCTACTGCTTGCAGCCGACACTGGCTTGTACTCAGTGGACACAGTGGACCATAATATCTTAATCAACTGTCTGAAGAACTATGTTGGCATCAGTGATCTTGATATGGATTGGTTAATTTCCCTTTTTCCTTCTGCTTGGCCCCCTCTTGTACGCCTATATTTTGTGGGATCCCCCAAGGGTCGATTCTGGGTCACCTCCTGTTTACCATATACATGTTACCCCTGGATCAAATCATGCGTAGTAATGACATTGTATGAAATGTCTCGATAAAGCCTGGTAACATGCCTGCTGCATCAAGTCCTGCCTCACTGAGATAATAAATTGGATGTCCAAAGATTTTCGGAAATTGAATGACTCCAAATCGGAGGAAATTATAATTACCCCATGTGGCCCCAGTACTAGCAGCATTGATAATCTCTCCTCTAGTCTGGGTGACTTATCCAATAATGTTCGAAAAGAGGCCCTGCAACCTAGGTGTCATTTTTGATTCAGAATTCTCCTTTGATGCTCAGGTGAATAAAGTGGTGAAGTCCTGCTTTGCACAATTGAGACAGTTAATCAAGGTCAGGTCATCCCTATCCTCTACAGACGTAGAAAAGGTCATCCATGCTTTTATCTCTTCCAGACTTGACTATATTGCAATGCACTTTATTCTGGCAAAACATCCAGAGATTGCAGCTGATACAAAACGCTGCTGCCAGGCATTTAACACGCACTAAGAGAAGCAACCACATCACACCGATCCTTGCTGCCCTTCAGTAGTTACCAATTGATTTTAAGATTTTATTGCTTGTTTTTAAAGCCTGAAATAGTCAGATCCCTGCCTATATCTGTGATTTGCTAACTCCCTGAGCCTGATCGCTATTTTCGATCCTCTGGCAAGGCCCTACTTATGGTTCCAAAATCTTGACTTGTCACTAAAGGTGACCGGGCATGTGTGGTCCGGGCCTCTCAGCTGTGGAACTCCCTGCCTGGAGATCTCAGGCAGGCAAACACAGCATCCTCCTTTAAATATGGCTTTTTCTTAATCTAATCTAATTATTTAAATTATTTTATCATGTTTATAGTTCTGGTTTAATTGGTGTGAGTGAAGAGGATGCAGAGGACAGGGTTAGATGGAGGCACATGATTCACTGTGGCGACCCCTGAAAGGGAGCAGCCGAAAGGAAAAGAAGAAGAAGTTTACAGTTCTGGTTCTTATTTGCTTTTATTATATGTTTTAATTGTAGAGCACTTTGTAACTTTGTTTTGAAAGGTGCTATATACAGTAAATAAAGTTATTATTATTATTATATAGCACAAATATATACTATAAATGGACAACAGCAGAAAATCCACATATTATCACAATATATCATCATTGGAACATAGTACACACAACCATGTCCAGTAGTTGCAGGGTAATGCATGTCAGTAGGGTGTGAGAAGGAGGCTAGAGGGAGGAGTTCAGAGTCCTGATAGCTAAGTGAAAAAAGCTCTTTGTGAAGCGGTTAGTCTTAGTGGACAGTGACCTGTAGTTCCTCCCTGAGGGAAGGAGCTGGATGAGGTGATGAGCAGGATGTAAGGGGTGGGAGACGATCTTTGCTCGCTTTACAGTTCAGTGAGTATGTAGAGATTCAACTTCAGGTTACTGCTGATGTCAGTGATGGTGATGGGGTCTTTACTTATTTGTATGGTTATTTTGGGATTCGGCATGCATTGGAAGAGTTCCTGGGTTTAGGGTGTATTAAGCAGGAGGTCAATGTTTGTACACCAAGCGACAGCTTGGGCCACCTCACTGCGGCACTGGGTTTCATCATTGTTGGACATGAGGCCTACAAGGGATGTGTCGTCTGCATATTTGATTGTTTTGGGTGGTGTACAGTGAGAAGAGCCAGGGGGAGAGAACAGAGCCCTGAGGGGATCCTGTGCTGAGGGCAAGAGGGAGTGACACTAGGTTATTACCCTTCACCCTCTGTGGCCAGGAAGCTCCGAATCCAGTGACATGTGACTGGGTCAATGTTTATGTCCAAGGGTATGGTAAAGAGTTTAGCGGGTAACTCCTGTGCGATTGAGAAAGTGTTAAATTGAAAACATGTGTTTTAAAAATTATGATGTTTAGAAGGAGGAGCTTATATTTTGCTTACGTATTTTAGGCGTGTGCACTCTGAACCAATGACCAGCTACGTTGCTTGTTTTCTGACCACATATGTTGTAGAAGCCATACCTTTGTTAGATTTTGGTAAAACCCCTCAGCTCCATTGTATAAAAGAGTAATTCTGAGGGTATTGCATTTAACAAACTAACAGATTGTGTCCTACACATTCACAACTACAATGTATTTGCGTTGTCTCAGTCTATATTGTGATGAGATCTTATTTTTCACTACGTAAAGCAGCTCAGTAGGTAGGGAGGTGGCATTTATGTTCTTTGTAACAAAAATAAACACGGCAGGTGTTGAAGTGACCTTTGCTGTGAAAGAGGTGCTACGTTTCTCTGGTAGGAGGCAACAGAAACAATGACAACAATGTATTGGTCTGTGTCTCTTTTTGCCTGGACACCGCCCACTGTTCTCAGACATCACCACTTTTTTTTTGTTTGTTTTGTTTTGTCTCTAGGGATAAAAACGGTCCATGTTTGGTAATTTATGCAATACAGACTGTTACAGGGAAAAGGCCATAAGCATCATGTTTCTTTCCTGTGGATGGATACTTTTTCGGAAACACTCCGGCCTGACAGCTGGTGCACATGATCTTATGGTTTGAACTGGCTGAAGGCTACAGACTTTGGCTCTTCCACTGACTTCAGACAACAATATTTCCAAATATTTTTCAGCCCTACTGGGCCAAATATGGTTGGCCTTGAGTAGTATGAAACAGACCAAGACTTGCCACCACTGAAATCTGAGAATGACCCGACAGTTAATATGAGTTCAGCTCAAATGGGAAGAAAAACTGAATAAATTGAACCCAAGGTCATTTGTATCTCCCACTCGTGTAGATATTTCAGATCAGTGGAGTGCAAACTTCACTGGGTCCACTCTTGATAAGCTGCTCTACAGTATCTCTAACATAGAATGGGCTTGCTTGTTCAAAAATGTGATGAGAAATTTGCTGAGATCAATCTGCACGAATATACAATTGGAAATAAAGAATCCTAACATTAATTCTTCAGTGTTTAATTTTAAAATACATTTGTAATGTAAATGTAAACTGTAGCTACTCTGCCACACAACTAAAAAATGATGCAACATGTAAATTAAGTGTATAACTGTAAACTGCTGAAAACAAACAGAAGTTTTTTTTGAAATGCCCGAATGGATCGAGTGTAAGCCCTCATCTTCACCTTTGTGACACACTTATCTTTGCCTTGTAAAGTGGTGTGACTAGCTTCCTGAGAGGCAGGCTAGTAGTTGTTTAGTCTGTACTGGCCTACTCTGCCCCAGGCTTTAAAATTGGTTAGCATCTATTTAAGGCAGTGTGATCATGCCACCCACTCAATTGTGAGGGAACTTAAGGATGCATTCAGCCTTTTTATTTATTTAGTGATTTAGAAAAGACTACTGACTAAAGCTTTCTGTGAACAGCTATTATTGTCACTACAAAATGTACTGTTAAAGGAAACACCTCTCTCGTGTCCACATCCACTAGACGTATTCCTCCACATCTATCTGCAGGCCAGGGTACTGATAAACTCACTGATACAACGATTAAATGTTTAAAAAGAAAATTGTGCCATTGCAAAGCCGGTTAGTTTAACCCGTTTAAACACCCTGGTATTCCTGCATGCTCAGTGTGTTAAACATTGTTCCTGTGAAACCTGTGAGATGTGAAGCTATTAAAGACTGCCGTGAAGATGGGCGTAGCCATAAAAAAACAGCTGCGCTGCAGCTTGAGATTCCCTTTGTGTCACTGATGATACCATGACAGCTGGCTACATTATCCTCAACATTTCGCACATGACTTCCTTCAAGGGGACTTCAAAAAAAGTCACACTTCAAAGTCCATCAGCTTTATTGCTGTGGCACAATGAAAACGTCTTCTCCTGAAATATTGTATGACACTTGGCCCTCTTGTGCAGTCGCAAAATCAAACTCAACGCTAAGCTGTCGTTGGAAGTCACTCATTGGCTTCGTTATGTCTTTTGTTTAAGGACATCAAAGTGTGTGCACACGTGGGATGTGTTCAGTGATAGCATCCCTTGGGACTGTTTGCTATGGTGAAGATATCCCCTGCGGAGAGGATGGGTGTAAGTAAAACTGGACCTTAACAGACTGTGACACAGTGGCATTGGTCAGCACTAGCTGAGCCACGACTGTGACACACAGGCCAGCAGACATCACCCTGACATGTTTCCTAGACACACACGCTAATCTCACTATTACCCTGGCCCCATTGGAGCAGCACAATGATTTTCCTTTCCTTGCTTAGGATCATGGGTTTGACAATCACGTTCAGGTCTATGCAGTCACCAAATTGAAATATACGGCCTAATATACTCAGTTTCTTTTTTCGTAACAGGATACAAGCTGAAAAGGAACAGAGGGATGTAAACACTATTACACTCAAGGAAAAAAACAATATCCTTTTGGCAACACAAGGGCATCACCATTATATCTGAGTTAGTTAAGCATCAATCTCAGAACCCACAACGATTTAGCATTCATATGCAGATATCTATTTATAGAGATTAGTTAAACAGTGTGTAGGATTTAGTGGCATCTAGTGGCAAAATTGCAGGTTGCAACCATTTCAATACCGCTCGCCTCACCCTCCCCTTCCAAGTGTGTAGGAGAAACTATGGTGGTGGCCCTATCTAGAGCCAGTGTTTGGTTTGTCAGTTCTGGGCTACTGTAGAAACATGGCGGTGCCACATGGCGGCCTCCGTGGTAGGGGACCTGCTCCCTCTGTAGATATAAATGGCTTATTCTAAGGTAATGAACACGACAATTCTTATTTTCAGGTGATTATACAGTAATATAAACTTGTGACTATGATACTCCATTTCTGCCAATAGATCCTCCTAAATGTTACACACTGGACCTTTAATTATAAGCATGAGGCGAAGGGATACGTACTGAGCTGATACTCGAGGATGTACCCGGTGAGAATCCCATTAGGCTCCAACGGCGGGGCCCATACCAGAGAGACAGTATGCTTCTGTACATCTGTGACCCTGAAAACAGGATTTTTCTCGGGGACTGTGGGGGCAAAGAAGGTAATACACACAGTAAGCAGTCGAATTCTGCAACCCAGTTTCCTTGGCTATTATTAGATTTTCCCTTCAGTAGTTGTGAATCAATAGACTTCATGCTGGTTTTCCACACTCCTACCTCCCTCTGGGGTTTTGAAGTTGACGGGATGGCTGCCGGGGCCGTTGCCCCGCCCGTTGAAGGTCATGACAATGAGGCTGTACTCAGAGAAGGGCGTTAGTCCCGGTACCGCAGTGTGGTTCCGGTCCCCGGGGAATGTTAGCGTGTGTTTGTCTCCGTGGCTTTTCTTCGAGTCCCTCAGACTGCGCAGACGCCACCAGTTTATCTACATCGGGAAAGAGATACACAGAGCCATCCTCAGCAGCGGCTGCAAGACACCCAACTTTCTACATCATACATATGTAATGTGTGAGAGAGTGCGGTTATCGAGTTATTGTGTTTTTTTCTGGTGGTCTGTGCAGGAAAACAATGAGCTGGCCGAGCAAAGGAGAGAGAGTAGGGTGAGAGAAGCAAACGTTTGAGCAAGGTCAGGGTCCTTCCTTTTAAGCTGTGTCTGAGGTATTACCCTGTAGCCTCCCAGATGCCCATGTAACTTGTCCTTGTGTACACGCGTCCAGCTAACGTTGACCACTGAGCTGTTCATCACCTGCACAGCTACATCATCAGGCGCAGCAGAGGGAACTGCAAAGGCAAACACACATTCAAATCTACAGTAAGCTGAAAGTAAGTCAAGGAAAAACAGAGCAGTCAGGAAAGACTTGCCTCAATGATAAATTATTCTAAAGCTACATGAGAAATGAACAAATGAACAAGAGACATAAGATATTAAAAATACTATACCACTACTAGCTACATTTAGTGATCAACTATTTACAGGAACACCTATTAGGGACTGATATCAGTGGACTCTAAGTACACTCACAAAAGCTAATTAAATGATAAAACCATTGAGCTAAAGGGCGGAAATACTGCATTTAATAACACCACATTTGAGTGAGGACACAACAAGGGGAAGAGTCATGACCTGAGGTGACTTCCTGGGGGCAAGTCCAAAAGAAAGCTAAATACAGGAAATACAGTGAAAGTCTGTACACTGCTTTTCTCTTGAGAAGCTGTAACTGCTACAGTGTACACAACCGTGAAACTTAAAGTCAAACTCCAAGTCTAAAATATTGCAGCAAAATTGCAAAGCTTATGAATAACAACTTTTCAACAACTTTCACAAAGTCCACTTGAATACTGCAGCTGAAAATATCAGAGTTAAGCAGAAAGTGGGCAGAAAAAGGTTTCTGCACAAACCACGCCTTTCTCCATAAATTCACACATCCTAAAGCTACACTGGCTACTGGCAGATACAAATGGCAGCAAGAGGTGAGCGGGAGGTTTGTGAACATCAATACCCAGAAACCATGCAAATTCAAATTAGTAAACTCCAGAGCATAATCAATTTTATCCACCAGAACTATCTGTAATGTTCTTTCACCGGACATAGCAACAAGAAAAGAGACACAAATATTCAAAGGTCTAGCTTTCTCTTGATGGTGTACTTGCTCTTCAAGAAACACTTGATTTGATATGCAGGCATCTTTTAGTGCATCTTTTGTCAAATTGATTTCAATTACATTTCTAAAGAACAATGTTATATTATTTGTAAGCAGCATTAACTGATATTATAGTAGATTGGTGGTAGAGGAACGACACGACAAGCTGAATTACATTACTCCTGATACATTATTGGCCTTAAAAAGTCGTTATGGCCAGTGTTGCCAACCTAGCGTCTTTCTTGCTGGATTTGGTTCCTTTAATGACCCTTTTATCAACTTTTTAAAGGGCCTGGGGACAAATTCAGGCAACATTTACGAAAGACCATGAAGTCTGTAACGACTATGACTTATTCCAGTGTCTGGATCCTCTCTATTCATGACTTTTGCTCTATATTTTACATCGTTACATTGTCTCTCTTTAATATTCATTTGGAGTTGTGTTTCTTGGCATCTAATTAATGTCAAACATCCCCTCTCCTTTTAGCACTGTTTTAGTCTATTCCAACTCCTGTGAAAAATATCTGGCCCTTTTGCTGATAAATGTTCCACTATGCTCACAAGCTAGTCGCTAACTGTGTCTGCCACTTGGTGCTCGGCAGGTAGTGGGTTTATCAGAGCTCTTTTGCTGAAAATAGTTGCGCTTTAGCGTCTTTCAACTCATTATTTAGTATTCCCATGGCTGGAAACGAGGTTGACGAGAGCAGAGCTGCGCATTGGGAAAACAAAACAATGAGTTGACAGAGACTAAAAACGGGAGAGTTCGGTGATATTTCTTTGCGGGTTCGTCACTATGAGCGACCCCATTCACATTTCTCATTGTCATTTGATCAATTGCTAATATAAAAATTACTAACCACTGCAGCTTTACATAAACTCCCATCAGGTCAACAAACATCACTACTCACAGTCCTCTCCTGAGTAGCCAGTGACTATCTTGGGTATGGGGCCCCAGCCCTGATGGTTCCTGGCTTGGATCTTGATCTCATAGGGCACAAAGGTAGGAGTGTTCTTCAGCACAAACGAGTGTCTCTTCACCATGTGATCCTTCCAGTCCTCCTCTACATCCTGTCTCCTGTAACTCACCATATACTCCAGACCGGGACCATTGTGCTCAATGGGTAACAAGGGCTGAATAATGGAAGGAAAAGAAACCAAAAATAAAAATGAATAACAAAGGGTTTTATAGAGACTTCCACAGTTGCATAAGACGCTACTTGTATTTCACCGCTCAATGTCACTGCCTCCGTGGGATTAAAATGACAAGCTAGCCCAGTGAACTGTGCATGGAACACTGGTAGTATTTTATCCCAATTTCTAATAAAACAATGGAACAACTGACCTGGTCTAGCAGCATGGCTCTGCTTTGATATACAGCTTGCTAAGACATCATAGATGAAAAGATTTATCCCCTCACTGAAGTTGGCCCGTGAGAAATAGAATGAGATACCATTATCCACAAAAGCAAATCATTAACAGAGGGAGTGCTCATGAATCCAGGATTCGGGGGCTACGTTACCATGACGGGGCAACCAGAGATAATAAGTGAAGGAGAGATTTATCTTTCTACAATGAAGCCGAATATATTACTGTATGCGTTAAAAGAAAATGTTCTTTGTCATAGCTCTCCTTTCTCTTTCTAATCAAAGAAAAGGAGCAGCTTTCAGTGGAAACCCATTCGCAGTGATCCCAGAAAAAGGCTTTTTTAAAGATCTGAACCGCAGAATGAAATATCAAAAGTGGGTCATTTCTATTTCTTAAATTCCTATTGGTAATTGCCTATGAAACATTGATAAAACGTTATCTCGGTTCTCTTAAAAAAATTCTTTCGACTTCCAAAAACTGCAGCAAATGTGAAATATTCAGTATGTAAAGGTAGCCAACATTACAGAATTTGTAGTAAGAGGATAATGAAAGACCAAACTCTATTTCTTACCCCCCAGTTGATATCCATTTCATGTGGCAAATGACCTTCGATTTTGATATTTTCAGGGTTCTTGTCAGGGGCTGTAGAAAAGAAGGAATATAGATTTTGTCGACATTGTTAGTGGAAGAAATCTTTGGTGAAATAGGCACATAAGAGAGCAGATTTTCAACAAAAAATGGAATCAATTATGTAGCAGGTCTGAGTGTTTTATAGTTCACAGAGCAGCAGTGTTGGCAGCTCAAGTGGCCTGGATGACCTTATCAAAAAGTATAATAAACAACGAACGAAGGGCGCCTCAGACCTGATGGGGGGGTTTTGTATCTCTCAGTGGGCTCGCTGTGAGGACCCCTCCCCACCAAGTTGACACCAGACACACGGAAGCGATAGTCGACGTGGCCATGGAGTTTGAGGACAGCCGAGTTGTGGTTCCCAGGTACTCGGAGCAGCTCCTTCCAGTTTCCCGGCTCCCACTGGCTTTCCTCATACTCGATTATAAACTCTGTTGACGGGCACAGAGACAATCAGAGCTCAGTGCTGTGGTTCGCGCCAAAGGACTGCTTATCTAACCACCAGTTGTGCAGAAAACACCTCAGACCCTGCTCTGAGCTTGTGTATTCCTCAGGGAGACTAATCATAATTCATGCTTGGATGAATGAATAATAGATTCATATTGTACAAGATGGCATCAAACAAATTTATTTACATACAGAATGATGCCCAAAAGTGTGTATGTCATATTAATAGCGTTCACTGCAAGAGGCACTGATTCAGTATGTACTATACAGTATGTACTGACACCTGTAGAGTACGGTCTGGACCTGCTCTATATGAAAAGCGCAAAGAGATATCTTCTGTTATGAGTTGGCATTATATGAATAAAACTGAATTGAATTAAACTGTACACACAAATCAGCTCCTTTTACCTGTGATTGAGCTGTTGTGATCATCCCCAGGGATCCATTTCAGTTTCACACTTTTGCTCTTGTGTTCAGACAGTACCAAGTGCTCAGGTGCATCAGGGACGTCTGAAAACCATCACAACAACATGGCTTTGGAAAATCACAGTCACATCAATCTCTGCGGCAAAAAAGGCCAAGGCAACGGATATCCTGAGAGCGAGAGGATGTGGAACGAGCTGCATAGGTTGCCACGATTTCTTTTAGACTTCAGGATGTCGACAATATCTCAAAAGGGTGATTGTCAGACCCAGCACTGCACTAACAAAGCCGCGGTCTGCATGTTCATGCTCTGCTTTGGCTTCCTGACATACTGATCCGTTTACGAATGTGTCATATATTAATGCAGCACTAGGAGTCGCTGATCCTTTGGCCTGGAGCCAGAAATATTGTTCATCCGTTAGCTCACCTAACACCATGAGCAGCGCTGAGGCCGTGTGTTGGTCCACTGGAGTTCTTGCCACACATGTGTACACACCCTGATCCCTGTGGCTTACATTGATAATCTGAAGAATACCATCCTCCACAAAGTATCTGCCGACAGAAAGATGGAGACACAATATTGATTGACAAAACTGAAACGTAAAATGACTTTCCAGCTGGGATAAAGTCTGCAATGCTGTAAAAAAAATCGGTATCCTACCTTGAATTCTCAGTGTAGTTGAAGGCTATCTCCATATCATCTTTTTCCCACAGGAGCTCAAAGTCGTTGCTGAAGGACTTGTCGTACTCTGCGATGCATGAGAGCTGGGCCGTGGTACCTATTAGGATCTGCAGGTCCTCCGGGGCCACGACTATTGTAGTGGGATCTTCCATAGACACAACTGTATTAGTTACATTTCAAGGACTGGGCGCCACTCCAAACACTTTTACAGGTAAAACTTTTTACCTTTCACATAAAGCAAGGCGTTGACGGCAGACGATCCCTCTGTGTTTTTAGCTATACATGTGTACTGGCCAATGTCGTCTTTCTCTGTGCTGTAGATCTCCATCGAACCGTTGTCGTGAAAAGTAAACCTCGGTCCCTCCACGGATTCAGAGGAGGCGTCTTTGCTCCTGGAAAAGATTCAACACCCAATACAGTTTTTTCAGGTCAACTAAACATGAACACTGCAGCAGTTTAAACGGATAAACACTGCACTGGGGCAGCAAAGAAGACATAAAAGTTGCTGAATAGATTGACAGGGTTACTTTGGCATGCTTTAAAGAAACAGCAGGTCACCAATAAAGAAACACGGTGCATACTGAAGACTCTATGGATCAACCAGTTGAGATGTACTGCTCTCTGCTGGTGTATGGGAGACAGGAACAAACTGCACCCTTACCAAGTGATAGTAGAAAGTGGAGAGCTGAAGACCTTGCAGTGCATCATCACTCCCTTCCCCTCCACAGCAGAGTAATCCTCCCCCTCCTTGGTCAAAATCATGGGGGGCAGATCTGTAAAAACAATGCGGCTGAATCTAATCATCAAACTACAATTGATAGAAATATTCCACCATGGAGGAATCCAGGTGTGGCCCTTAACTACCGTTCTTTCAGGACTTTTAGGCAGTTAAAACAACACTGAGCAAGATCAGGTTTGCAGTTTAGCAGTTTTAAAACCAGACAAAACAGAGAGGATGGAGGCAGGGTCCGTTAAATGAGGCGACGGCACTGTTGCCTTCCCTATGCATTGATTCTAGGCTCCTTTTGTGTCCAAAAATTATTCAGCTGTCAGTTTGTCAGAAATGTGTCACTGTGAAAATGAAATCAAAGAAAAAAACAATGGAATAATGAGTTAGCGGAGCGCAGGCACCTTATCAGTTGTAGCCAAAGCCTCCCATTAAAATGGTCTGTCTCTCCTAATTGTTTACCAAGGCAGCAGCTGGGACTTAGCATTCAGAGACTGTCCAGCTTTATTAACTCCTGTGTCACCGAGAACAAACCCCCCCACGTTTGTGCCGAGCGACGCAAAGTATCATTCTGTCTTTTCGTTTTTTATCTGCACTTGTAAACCAGCACATGTTTGTCTTATGGCGCTGAAATCAGTATGGAATTGAGGGGGAACTTGTTAGCATATAAATGGCAGGGAACTGGGCTTGTTGCTCCACAGGGAGAACCACTAGCCAGAATGAAGGCGTACTGCTTGTAGACAGCCCTCCTTCTCTGGGCTCCTCACTGCTTTATGGGCATATGCCAACATCAGCGCCAGCTCTCTGGCTTGACATATCAGTCAGCAGTCTCCCAGTGACTCACTTCAAGGTCTGACACTTACTCACAAAACAAAACACTGTGAAACAAATACATTTCATAACCAATCTTTAGATTGTGTTGTGTCATGTGCTTGATAAAAACATGATGGTGAAACTGAATTCCTGAAAACAGTGGCTCACAGAACAAAAAGCTGTCGTACTTACTCATAATCATGATGTTTGCATTGGACAGAAGGGTTCCATGTCTGTTGGAGGCCTCACACTGATAGACTGCACTGTCCGAGGCTTTGGCATTATGTAAAACTATGGTATCATCTAACACCTTCCTGTTGGCTGCGGGGGACTCTGTAACAGAGCAAAGATGCATTCAGCAAACACCAAAGTTTAGGTCATCATAGATTATAGACAGGTAATAGTTAATGGTAACTGAACTCTCCCAGTTTCAACCCCCCCCCTTATCTATACTTTCCCAGTGGTTCAACCATATTCAGACTATCTGCTGGTCTGCACGTCAACTGACTCTTCACTCCCCTGACAGTTTCTATCTTGCACATTCAATTCAATTTAATTTATATAGCACCAAATCATAACAGAAGTTATCTCAGGACACTCTAGACAAATCCCACCATGAGCAAGCTCTTGGCCAGCGTGGCAAGGACTCCTTTTAAACAGGTAACAGATACCTTGAGCAGAACCAGACTCTGGGAGATCCCGGAAAACACACACATTAAAGGCAACTGCTGGGGTTGTTATTATATTATAGTTAATTTAACAACTTTCAGATTTTCTTAACTTTCTTAAACTGTCTGATTATTTATCCTGTCATTGGGTATAACCATAGTCCATCTACAGAGCACTTACTCCATGTTGCAGTTGCATGTTGTCTGCTAAATATGTAAACTGTATTCATCCCCTCTCACAGTCTTAATCACTAAGAACGGAATCTTTTCAACCTTGTTGCTGAAGCAAATCCTCCATATAGTGTTTTATGTTTAAAAGAGTACTTCACCAATTTAGCATTGCACTAATATAACATTGTCGTACTCACGATGGATCGTTTTAATGAAAAAGGATTGCAACCGATGCAGCAGAACAAGAGACAACGTACTTTCTATTCCACGCGTTCTTCTTCCTTGTCAAAATCTGACGCCTGTATTACCCACAATGCAACTTGAGCACAGACAGGTCAGGGATTCTGGTGTGTTATGCTCGTGGCGGCTAATGCAGCTCAGAGCCACTAGCCTCAAGCAGAGATGAGGAGCGGGCTACAGAGGTCTCGTAAGCTCCCTTCTTTCTAACTCCACACCCCCTGATGTTTTAATTTTATTTATTATAGTTATTTATTATTTATTATTTTTCCAACTTAGCCCTAACCGACGCTGACTCCCTGTGGAGCCACAAAAGGTTTTAAGCAACTTTTTTCAATTATGCAGTAGTACTTCTCGAGACCTGTAAACAGACTTTGGAGTTCTTCTTTAATAAAACATGTGAAACGTACTTTTCCCTTCATGATTTTACATCAAAATCTACATTTTAAATAAGACTTCATTGATCACTAGTGAGGGAATTCACAATTACAGGCCTCCACTAGAATTTGAACCCCCAGTCCAAGCAGCCATGGCTATCTCTCCCGCCCACTTTTAAGCACTCTGTCCCCATGTCATATGTTATGTAATATGTTGTACTGGAAAGGGAAAGCAAGGCAAAACAGCGTGTAGCGCTTGTGTTCATTTAAAATAGCCCAGGCATTAGGACTAGCCCTCGGGTGAAAGGTTTTAAATAGTGAAGTGAGGCTGCTGTGGGACTGACCCTGCAGAGGTACCCCGTTCACCCTCCATGTTATAGTCGGCTGAGGAGTCCCACTGGCAGAGCACCTGATGAGCACGTCTGAGCCGATCATACTGAGCTGACTCTGAGGCTCAGAGGCCCACTCTGGAGGCTCTGGGAAGACAGTCACAGGTGGTATTATCAATCTGAGGAGTTTTTCCTTATAAAAAAGACACCAAGCATTTACAGAGTGGGCACAATCGCAGCCATGCAATACATGTTATTCAATACGAGAGTTCCTGCTGCAATAAATGCTACATTTACAATGACAGACAGACAGACACTGAGGTACAAGAGACACTTCAGCTGCTTACCGTCTCACCAGAATCATTGTTGGCACATAATAGGAATTATGTACACGTTTGTATAACATTGCGGTTATTTATACTGATTTATATCTGATAGGAAAAAAAAAAACACCTGCACAATGTGTCACTCCTATCTGCATCATCAGGTACTGTGGGTGTGTATTAGGCACTATGTTTCACCAAATGAGGATTTATCATAGCTTTGCAATTATAGTGATGTGCATGTAACTATGCTCCTTTCCTTTTATTGACGGAGCATCCTCTTTAACAGCTACAGCACACATACAATGGATTCTAAACGTAGTCAGTGGTGGAAAGTGAAGAACATTTAAAGATTAAAGTGAAGAGAAAGCACATTTACTGTACTGCACTTAGGTACAATTGTGAGGTAAACGTACTTTACTTAGCTACTTTATACTTCTACTCCACTACATTCCAAAAGGAAATATTGGACTTTTTATTTACCAGAAATTGGATAAGCTTATAAAATGCAACACATCGTTAATGATTAAACCAGTGCTTTCCAACTTTTGGGACTTGTGAGATCCTACATAAAATCAGTCCAGTGTTGGATTTCAGATTTCTATGAATTGTTAGCAGTTCACATTTTCCTCCATAAACCTCCCCAATTGTTGCATTTAAATACGTTTTTGAGGCCCAAATTATTTACAGAAAAAAGCTAACAATAAAGGAATGCTGAATGAGTACTTTAAATTGTTTCTTAAAAAACATTTAGCTGAAAATACTTTTTACATAGTTATAAGTTTACAGAAGCAAAGGATCTGAGTTCACAACTGGACCTAATCTTGCGCCTTTTAAAGGATAATCAAATACTCTTTTATTAGAGCTCCTAATCCTGCTCTATACGATTCTTTAAAAAAAAAGTGAAGGATCAGTCTATTATCCAAATGACAATTATTAAATGATCTCAAATAAGTAAAAACACCACTGTAACTTCGCAGCAAAGTAGTTACCTTCTACTGTCACTGTGAAGTAATGTACAGCTTGTCCAAGTGCGTTCCTCGCCTTGCACATGTACTTCCCTCTGTCTTCCTGTTCAACTCTCGGCACAATCAGCAATTTCCCATGATTCTCCAGTTTTGCTTTAACGGGAAGTTGATGACCCATCTTCACCCACTCAACCTGCGGCGTTGGACTAACAGAAAGGGGACAGAGGGTCTAAAAAAGTTAGTCACTGCCTAGAAATGGCAGAAAATGACATGCAAACATGTGATGACTTAGAGTAAATCTAAAATGTACAAAGTTGAAAGCAAATCAGTTTTACCTTCACGTCAGTTTTAAAAATAGTCTTGGTTTGTTCCTAAAATGCGCAAAAAATTCAAGTTATTGAAAGGGAACATTACTTACAATCCCTCAGCAATACACTCCAATTTCAAGTCCTCTCCTTTGACCAGCTGTGTCTCTGATCTGTCACCAGAGGGCGTCAGAAGAGAGGGTCTTCTCTCGAGGATTGCATTAGCTAAGGAAGCATAGCAGAGAATTAGACAATATAATAGAATTTCAAACGGGTAATGCAGTTTCCCAAAGGCTGCACTTCTAGATTTTATACATTTATATTCACACGCATGCCTTGTGCACGCAACTTCAAACTTACCAGTTTCAGGACTCATGTCACTTTTTTCTGAAATGGAGGTGGATGAGACAAAAAAAACAAAACACAATGAACATGAGGACAGTATGAAAACATCATGACAAACATCACCAAGATCAAAATCGCAACACAAACCAAGGAGATGCAAAATAACAAGACAACATGACACTTGGATGGCTTTTGAAGTGTAGCTATGAATATGGACATCAGTGAACATGTTGGAAACGATCAGCGCTCTGGAAAACACATCAAGGTTGGCATCACGCTGATTTGAGAGGAACGCAGCACTTGAGCGAAGTCAAAGAAAGCTGGAGTGACACCTACTTGTCTTGACTATGACTGACATGGCGTTCTTCTGAACGATGGTTCGTATTCTTGGGAAGGCGGCGAAGCAGCAGTAGTCTCTCCTGCTGTCCTTCTCCACCGCATGAGAGAAGTAAAGGTCTCCGTTCAAGCCCATAGACACCCTCTCATCCTGTTCTATGTGCTGAAGATCTGAGCCCAGAAAGAGGATGCTTTCATAGAGATCATAGCCTCTGTTAAAGCCAAAGCATTTCTCAGCCATGAGGACGTCTGACATAACCGACCACTTTTTTAACACGTTAGCATATAGTTATTTTCCCTCATTAAACAGTGGTCAAATTTAACTACATTCTACAAGTACTAAGTACATTTACTCAAGTACTGGAGTACAATTATAATTCAGGTAATTTTTACTCCACTACATTTATCTGATAACTATATTTACTTTTCAGATCAAGATTTTACATACAAATAGCTATATTAATGTCTATGTTTCTAAAATACAATGCATTTTTATATTATTATTATTATTAAACCAGGGCTTCCTCTTTACGGCTTGTGACCTTTCATAAAAGAGCAATGTCTACTTTGTGGCCCCGTGTCACACGTTTCACAAATCCAGGAGTTGCTGGCAGTGACATCCAAGAATGCTTTCCCCATTCAAACGTCTCAAATGGTTTCATTTAACTGAGGCACAAAGAGGTCAAACTCTCCAATATTTCTCGAGAAAAGGAACAATTAGAGAAAAGTCCAAACAAATCCATGGATTTGTGTAGGAGAATTCCGTTAAAAATGTCACATAATAACATATCAGTCACATTATTCTGCAGAAAGGGTACATTTACTTTGATACTTTAACTATATTTTACTGATAATACATCCGTGCTTTTACTTAAGTAAAATTTTAAATGAAGGCTTTTACTTGTAAGGGAGTATTACATACTTACATTATAATATTACATATTATTACATTGTTGTATAATCATTTTATACTTTACTATACTTCTTCCACCACTACCATTAGGTGGCTTTACATTTGAAAAATAAAACGTTATTCCACACTGCTTGACTGTTTGTACCAGCTCTTCACTGAAGCTATATGATATTTAAGAGTGAAATGTTAAATAATAAAACCGAGGCTTCATGTTATACACATTTCCACTGAATTCAGCCTGATATATTTAGTACCTGTGGGATCTCTGGGATCTCCAGTTGACTTTAAAATGAAGTTACGAGGGTCTGAACAATGTTTGATCTGACCCATCTTCAGATCAGTGAGGTTTAAGAAGGGGTTAATCAGTTCAGGACGTGAGCAGAATTTTTACAAAAGCTTGAAATATTTTGCTCTCTAAATATACCTATATACTGCATATCATGGCTGAGAATAAAAGCTGTATCGTTCAAATTTGTATTTTGTATTTGCATATTAATTCCTCGTAAATAAGAGGTTTCACTTACTGATAGTCATCCAGTAGATCTGCAGGGGAGGTATTCCTTTAGGTGGGTCACATTTTAAGGTAAAAGCCTGGCCTTCCTCCACTACAACAGGCTCAAGCGTCTCTTTAGGAAACTTTGGAACGTCTAGAAAAAAGTCAGAACCCTCAGTGAGTAAATGAAGCCAGACATGAATGAATACAATGAACTATGCAGTTCTCTTCCTCTCCAAAAGATGGCAGTAATATCATTTTTGAATTTAGTGGGAGGCCTAGCGTGTGTTTTCTGAGCTGTGATTGAATTCTGTGGGATTGCTTTCAGTTTTTGGCCTGCAGAAACAAAACAGCCATCAGTACTACTATTGTGTGTGGCTTATCACCGCTGCTGAGTGGTTGAAGCCTGGCCAAATGTAGTCAAAGTCCACGTTGGAGTGGATTTTATTTGAGACTTTATGTACTGTGCTTGGGAACAAAATGAAAAATGTAGCGAAGGAAATGATGGAGAGGCCGGATCACATTCGATGCTTTCTCCAATACAGAGCTACAGATGAGACGCCGTGAAGGGTGGAGCGTTCGGAAGCCTCAATGACTTTCTGCCACGTCCAATACAATGAAAAGCTCACAACGGAGGGGTGCAGTCATTACACAGGACTGCCGGCCCTGAATCACTTTGAAAGCAATGTAACAGTGCACCCCACACACACATGCACACACTCACAGATGTATGTTCACTCACAGGGCACAATGAACTCAATCTCCTTCGATATGGCGGTCCCCAGTATGTTTGAGGCGTAACAGCGATAGGTTCCCTGGTACTCTGTAAGGTTCCCATTATTGGGTATCACAAAGGTCCCAGAACTCTCCTCTTTCATGAGCCGGGGGTCTAGAAAGGGGTCGAATTCCTGGCCATTCTTCGTCCATCTGAATCTACACAAAGAAAGCCAGTATTGAAATGTCAAGTCCTTCAGCTGAGACTGCAGCATGCTCATCCCTTTCCAAAGTTCCAACCAAAGCAGGCCATGTTAATGGTATACTGTTGTTGTTGTTGTTGTTGTTACTGTGTTACTGGTGTCTGTCTGGCTGCTAACAAGCTCGCCATCCTCTCCTCCTCCCATCTGAAGTGACGCAGCAAGGCTCGGTACTCACTCTGGCTCGGGATTCCCTTTGGCTTCACACGTCATGGGGAAGCTCTCATCAAAAGGGAAGGCGATGAGAGAGCTGGGCGACTGCGCTGTGATGGTGGGCAGCTGCTCAACTGGCCAACCAACAAACAAGCATGAAAATGTGACAAACACGACACAGGCCTTAATACAGAGCTCTACTCGGAAGTATCACATATTAAACATGACACTAAAGCAGTGCTTCCCAACCTTTGTGGCTTGTGACCCCTTCAAGTCATTGCAGCTTATATGGCCTAAGTGTGGCCATACCTGTGAGACGTTCAGTAGTTTTTACTTCTCAGATGGTTTAATTGGAAGGATTTCAAGAAGCCCGAAGTAGTAAAAATGTCCAGTATTTCATAAGAAAAAAATCAGAAAACAAATAACTAACTAAGTTTTATCTAACAGAAATATTGTCTTCCTCTCTTATTCCTTTAATCACCTTGTGACCACTAAGATTCTTCTCGGGGCCCTTTGGGGTCTTGACCCCCAGGTTGGGAACTACTGCACTATAATGTTTATTATTGTATGTCTCTATATGCAGAGTTCTATCCCAAAACAATATTAAAATATTGACAATAAATCATTTTCTCTATAGAGTTGATGGTTTACCATTTAAATGAATCTTTTGTTTTTTTTAGATTGGTTTCATTTTGGCATAAAACTCTTTCTCATTTGGTCTCGTATGATCGTACGATGACAGAGTTGTGACATGCGCTGAGCATGGGAAAAAAACGCAACACAATGAGTATTAATACTACTAAGTGTAGTAGTAGGAAAATGAGGACATGCCATGAGTCCTAGAAGCTAGAATACCAGTATTATGGAGTCATGCCTGATGACACATGAGATGCAGATCCAACACATATGGCTGTAAGTAAAGCTGCTGCTGTGCTCAACAGCGAGCCAGGAGATTAACACAAGAGAGTCGAGGATGTCACTAATACCAGCTACAGTGTGGCAGAGTGAACTTACTGTTTACATGACCTAAAACTACAAAATCCATGGCAGCCGGGGGAAAATAAACAAAACAAAAACAGTCAGCAGTTTGGGAAATAATCCCTTTTATGTCACAAGCATTCTCGATACAAACCCTTATAAATACACATGAGTATTGCAAAACAGGAGACTGAATAAAAAAGATATTCTGAAAGAAGATATTCTGACATCAGTGAGCCCAAAAATGCTTTTGCCTCTTCATAAAACCTGTTTGAACCGTTCTTTATCAAGCCCTTAAGAGCTATTTCTGAATAATTTAGGGAGAGGTTTGATATGCGTTTCTAAGGAAACTGGGATACACGCAGATCCAGCACAAAAGAAACAAGAAACCTGATTCAAACAAGATAATAGCTGTAAATATATTCCATTCACAGAATGCTTGATGATTGTAACAGTTCTCTATGGCGTGATTTATTAGCCTCTAAATTATTCACATTTTTTTTTCTGATAAAAGCACTTCAAGTTAAACCAAGGACAGGTTCTCTGTAGACGAGCATAAACAATTGGAAGGCTCCTCATAAATTACATTTCCTTGTTTGTATACACTACTGTGTCTTCTTGCTTCATCAACAACTGTCCTGAAGTAGCTTATAATGTGTGTTTAATAAGTACATTTAAGTGTCTGTCGTGTCAAACTTCAGCCGATTCATGCTGAACCGTTAGACTGTAAAACATCACGCAGCACTTGCGTGGATACAACTAATCTTTATAGAAGTGCACGAGTTTGACTTATTTCAAGTTTATTCAACTTGAAATGTCTACTTTTCATTTTCAGAGCCGTTTCAGAACTTCGAAACATGACTTGAGCCCTGTGACTGTAAAACGCTGATTTCACTAAACTCAAAATCAAATTAAATCAAATTTAGTTTCCAAGCAAACATGTTCCCAGCATGCATTGTTTGAGGGTTCAAATTCTCCAGAAACCCTTCTTTATGTATCTGGTAGTTTAAAGGAAACGTACATGATGGAAACTTGGCGTTAATACATGTTAAGTACATGTAGTAAAAGACATGTTACGTTGAGAGATCTTGTTTTTAAGTGAACAGGATGTTTAAGTTCAGTTAACTCACATTTTGAAGGCAGCGAGGGAGCTTACGCCTTGAAGTTGAACCGGTTTGCAGTGTTTTAAAGGGCAATGATTTAAAGGGCTGGTTCACTCCAAATCATGAAAAAAAACGGATTTTCTCACATACCTCTAAAAGCATCACTCCACCTATCCAGATAGTTTTGGTTAAATTTACCCAGATATTGAGATTTATGCCTCCACTGTAACATAATGGAAGTGAATTTGGGTTGTGGTGCTAACAGCACTGAACATTTACACTTAAAAACTACACAGCAAAGTTGTCTATCCAGAAACAACGTCCCTGTGTGTCTGGATCTTCAGCAAAATGGTGTCATTGTTTTTTTAACATGGGCTTAATCTTTGATAGAAAGCAGTCGCTATGAAAAGTGCTGACAGTGTGTGGGCGTAATTGAAAAATATGTTTTTTTGTTATTTCGAGTGAACCACCCCCTTTAACTATAGCTGCAGCACTGAAACAACTGTGTACCCTCCTGCATAGTACAAATCAGCACTCACCCTCCAGGGGGATGTCGATGGCTGTAGTCGTATGAAAGGCACAAATACAGGTGATCAAGCCCAGCACGGCGACCGGTCCCAGGCTCTTCTGCAACCTCATGGTTTGGCGGTAAATCTCGGACGTCCTCAAGAAACGAGTGCTCTCTCCAACGTTCTCAGTTCATTTCTGTGGCGCGCCGAAGATGCGGTACCTGTGAAAGCAGCGCAGACGGAGAAGGCCCCATGAATCCACCCACGCGCTGGCAGACAGAAAGGCGAACCCCAAACACAACAAATCCCCCGTGACTGGGAGCCCGACTGCTCTCTGCTCAGCCAGGCATAACCAGGCACACCGCACATTTTCATTTGCATCAACAGGGACTCTGCGCTAGTTCAAATGGGGCTGTGACAAAGAAATATTCACATTAAAGCCCCCTATCACCCGCTTCCCCTGGGACTCAACTTGTTTTGTAGTTCGATGTCTGTGGGAGTGTGCAGCAGAAAGTGTATTTTCCATGCGACAATGGAGATAAATAAATAAACAAACGAAGGAGCCTGTGGATTTATTAATGCATGGCACTGGAAGAAAAGGCATTTATTCTAAAACTAAGCCAAGATTGAAATCCAAATGATCATCAAAGCTGAGATAGTATTTAGCCGATTTAATCACTGTGCTGTTTTGGTCTCTGCCTGCATGTTTCTGATAACAATGACGCAAAGAGATTGACAATGCAGCTACACGTTTATCTATTATTGCAGCAAATATTGCTGCCTGAGGGGTGTTAAGAATAAATAGCATACATAGTTAACAGTCAGAGAGAGTAAGCTGTCGGCACGCACACAGTAACAGGCTGCAGAGTACAGGGCACCGGCTTATTTTCCATCTAACCGGCCAGAGTCTGGGCCATAATGAGCGCATGATCGGCCCAGAGTGCAGGAGGAGCACGGAAAAGAGCGATGTATTGGAATTTTAGTGTCTGCAGCAGTGCCCTGTAAACCCTTTGGGGTGTCAGTTCATTAGTGCTCCTCGTGTTGGCTGTCACCCAGCTCGGTAGGTCATGCTGGAGTAATTAGCTGAACAACTAAGACAAACGGAATGAAAAATAGCAGCAAAACAATAGAGTTCTAGAGACGTGGGACATCATAAGGCTGTTGGTCTCCGGGGAGTTTGCTGGAATTGTGTAAAACAGAACTGGTCTCACGTGCAATGAGCCCAACACTGCTCCAGTAATTGCAATTACTGTATCAGTGTTGGTAGGGCATCCAATTCAAGGAGGCGCGCGTGTTGTTAAGCAGTAGTAACCAAGACATGAGCTGTACCGTAACTAGTGAATGCTCAACCAGCTGTGCAATGTCTAGAAAACAGCTCGCTTTTCCCGATGTTGCTTGAATCCAACTCTCTCTTGGCTCTTTTCTAATCTTCTTGCTGCTTTAACAAATTCAATGGGAAACACGAAGGTCAAACTCTTGTTCAAGAGATGCAATTGAATAATTGACCAGGGAACAAAAGAGTCGATTTCAGTCATTCGGTGCAGGTCTGTTTTCAGATGAACGTGCACTCTGAACCTTTCAGCCATGCCTCGTGGCAATGGTATTAACTCTGCCTGTGACTAAATACTGGCCTTTCTGAACCAACTTGTGACCCCTGCCCCACCCACCTACAGCATCACCAACATGGTTCGAGACTCAGAGTGTGCTGTACATAATATACATCCACCCCACTCAATCACAATTCAGGCCTATTGACTTTATTTCTAACTGAAGATTAGGCTCCTTTGTTTCAGTCTTTCCCAGACGTGCTTTTTTTTGTTGTATGTTGCAAAGCACAGATTAAAATCAAAAGGTAAAGGCTTTGTGCTTTGTTGGTAAGATTGGCCTGGTTAAGAGGAAAGGAAGGGGGGGGGGTTACAATCCCCACAAGACAATGTCTTCCCCATCATCCTATTGTGTTGGCCAAAATCCTTTACCAACCTAACACCACCTTAGATGGATTACACTTTGTTCAAACTGTGCTTGATCATTTGCCTTCTGATTTAATTTGTTCTCCCCCCGTTAAACATTTATTGAGAAGCAGCTCGGCCATCTGGTTGAGGGAGGTCCGCTCTTAGGGCTTAACTGCTGGGAGTGTTGATGTCTACATTGAAGACATAGGGTATGGTGCCTTTTGGACCTATATGGTGCACATGAGAGGGGCCCCCTCAAGCCTGATTTACAGACCGCAGGCTGTTCTTAATCCGCGCCCCTTTCAGCAGCGATCACACCAGCCTGAGATTGATGAAGCTGGCAGGGGGTTAAAAGCTGCTCACTGTGGGAAGGCCAATATGAACCCTAACCTTACTTAGCCAAGGCTCAGAGGGGACAGAAGCTCTGCGGTGGAGGGGGCACGGAGAGGGAAAAGAGATGTGGGCCAAGTGAAATCTGCCTCGGCACTTTAAAGCTCTCTCTGAGTGACAGATGTGGAGCGCACTCTGACAAAGGTTCTTGTCAACAAGACACTTTCTGATGTAGACCAATTTCATACAAAGACAGCCTAACCTAATTCTTCCCATCATCATTAATTCACCCAGCCAGTTTTCAAAAGTCCAACTTTCCCAAGTCCTGTCAGGAGCTACATGTACAGTATATCATGGCATAAATTCAATCAATATTTTTGTTGCTCTTAAATATCTTCTGAATCTTGTCAGTCTAAATCCTTAGAACCCACAGTGTGAAATGTTTAAAGCCAGGAAGCTTGTATCTTGGCTGAGTTTTGTATCAGTTAAAATCCCTCATTTCCGCCCGTATCTATCGGCACCACGTCATTTGCCATTAAAATAGCAAAACCACATTGCTTGGCTCGTCACGATAACTACTTTTGGTGGACGATATATATTGTCACAGCAATAATTGCGATAAACTACACTGGGCATTCATTTGCATAAAGCAGAGAAATTATTAGCCAAAGAATCATAAAGCCATTACAGGGACATTGTCTTTTTGAAGTAAAAAAAAGTTTTATAAAAATCTACAAAGGGAGGGAGATGATCAAACAAACTATTTAAATATTAATATAAATATTCTGGGCTCAGCATTGGGTTTTCTGTTCATTCAGCTTAGGCGCTGTGAAAAAAACGCTTAAGTCGCATGATGGTTGGGAAACAAACACGCATGTAAACACAACAGGTCATGTACATTTATCGTAAGATGAGTCGATAACGAAAGTACCAGAACAGGCCTACACATTGCAACATTCTAGTTTGTCCATGGGATGGGTCTAATTGCTGGTGTTTGAGCGTGCAGTCTCATCCACTGTGCAAACTTGGCTTTAAGTAGTCAAAGTATCACACCACTTAATGTTTTGTTGGTTTCTGCGACACGAAAATGTTTCCTAGGAGGAAGCGCTCGTCTCTACAGTATCTGATTTTTCATGCGGTGTGTTAAGCTGTGTAAACCAACCACGCTGTGTTTATTTAGGGAAGTGGGCTGTCCGTTCCTGAAAAAAAATGGCATATAATTGGTTGGAAATAGCTTTGTTTCTGAGGGCTAGGATGTGATAGGTTGTTAGTACGTTAAGAATGTAACTTAACGACGGTATATTTCAAGTTTTATTTATCAAGAAAACTCTCTGTGGTGACCAGTGTTTCTATTGATATATATACTGTCTGCCGCCCAGCCCTACTTCACTTCAATTCTCCTGTTAGTGTGTTGAGTCCATGAGTCTTTCAGCTTTCCTCAGACTATTGTATACTGTATCTCAGATAAATGTGCCGCTTCCACTGACTTTGGCACACACTCAGCAAGCTCTGTCTGTTTCTTGACTCTTACAGTTCCGCCATCTGCTCTAGCATTACACCTCAACTGTGACCCATAAACACACTTACAAAATAAGCAAACACTGCAAGGACCACGAGTAACATTTCAAGGAAAGTACCACAACAACACGATGCTTCCTAGCGCGTTCTCCACACTGTGTTGCGGGTGTGTTGTTTAGTAACGGGGTGGGGTCCAAGCGCATTCAAAGTTCATTATAGTAGGCTCTTGAGCTGGCACCATCTGCTTCTTTCTCACACAAAGACAACAGGCAGAGAAGTGTGGGCCTACTGTAGTTTACGTTCAAGCCTGTAATAGGATTAAGCAGATCCTCGACTTGTCAGGCTGGATTAAAATATTCTCTTCACTAAAGACCTGAGACGGGAAGACAGCAGCTCCACAACTCCCCTCTCACAGTCCCGATAATGCCTCCACACTGATTCCCATTTGATCATTCAAGAACAATTAAAACAAAGGCCGAGCTGATTAACACTAAGCGGCAATTGACTCGCGTTGCTTCTGATGTGTGTAATGAGCGTACAGGTTTTTTTCGGTCCGCGTTTTATTCTTTTCGTCCAATCTGTTGTTCATTTAGCTCGCAAATCTGACACTCTGTCAAGCTCGCGGTGAAAAACAAAGCTTGTGTAAGTGGTATAACTTTTTTTATGTGAAATTCATTTTCCTCTGTGGTCAGAGATTTAGTTTTTCCTCTTTGCTTTTAGAATTTGAAATAAGGTATTCTGACCTTTGACAATGATTCGCACTAGCTGTATTCCACTACAAACTGAGCCATGCAATTCATTTATTATTAAAATATTAGTAGCAGGAGAAAAAAAGAAAGAAACAAGACGCTAAATGAGATTAGGAAGTGGGAACAATATTGGATAATATGCTCGTCTAATTGAGATTTGGCTCGATTTTACTGCACTTCAGAAAGCATGACAGCTCAATTATCCCACCATTAATATTTCAGGGGTCGGTTGCTTTAGCAGGATGAGGGGACCGGAGGCTAGAGCTGGGCAGAGGAGTGACAGGAGAAGGATGGAGGAGGCTGAGGGTGGAGGAATGAGGCTCAGTTGGAGAAAGATATAGAGCGGCTGCACTGATGAACTGTGGGGTTTTTGACCCCCTGGGTTCTATATGAAATAATGAAGAACGACCCTCACGAACTCTCCTCGTCAGGGAGAGAGTGGGATACACCACATATAACCTGCAGTGACCCTGCAGAACCTTATGTAACTGCATGCAGTACTACAGCAGGATGGAAATTTCCCCAGCTAGGCCGGGACAATCTGGAACAAGTGAACATGTGTGATGTAGTTCATTTGAAAAAAGAAAGAACTGAAGCGGTTTCCAACCACCAGAGGTTTTCATCTTGTCAGTGATGTGCATTTTTCTAAAAGCTTTCAATTTGTTCACGAACAAAGAGCATATGAAGGCTTTCCCCAGCCTTAGTCGCTCTTTTGTGTGTCTGAGAGCTGTTTGTCTCCGTGAAATATGAAGTTCTGCTCTGAATATTCAGGCCAAACAAGAACAAAAACTGAGCTGAATAATATCTCCCTATCGGAGCTAACCATTATTTCTGCTTTGGATTATGGCGTTTAATTCTAGTCTGTTGCCTCATGTAAATGCTGAATGAAAACACTTAAGTTGATCATCCAGAGCAAGTCACATGAGATGACAGAATGTACAGAATGTTTGTGCTATGTAGACTAATACTACACAACCAGTGTTGTCAGAGTCCTCACTTTGAACCTGTTAATATGTTTAAAGCAAAAGAAAAGGTTTCAAAAAGTGCACTGCACCTGTGTGCATCACAGCTTACAGCTTTTTTCCCCCATTTTCCCTCTGATCTGCTCTCTTTGAAGTCCCACAGGAGTGCGCCTTGCCCAGGACAATAATCACATTAGTGAGTGATCCTCGCTGAGTAGCCGGCAGAGAGATGAATTCGCAAGTTGGACCGCGGGGACCGGAATATTATTTTGTGTGAACTAACACAGCGTGCTCCTCTCCACATTCATTCACTTCGTCTGACTGATGCTGGCAATTTCCCCAGACGAAACTGTGCCACAGCAAGACATGATCGATGGCTCTTATATCCCAAATCCTTACCTCCATCAGCCCCCGAAGCAATTTATTTCTGCCAACAACCAAGAATTTCTGATGTCCCTACAGCGCACAGAGCAGCAGCAAAACCACATTTTTACAGAAATACCTTTGCTGCTTCATCCACTTTTTAATCCCTTCAGGTGTTCAATATACATACATTCAAAATCATAATTTCAACCTGTGAAATGAGGGGGTTCTCTGCTGACTGCAATTCAGCATTTGAATTTCCTGTTCCGTGCTCGAGCCGAGCATCTGGACAGTGTTACTCTGGGTAAGCTGTTTGACACAGCTGTCGGATATGTGGCCCAGTTCCTGTGCCTCTCCATCACTTAATAGCTTTGAGCTGAGGTTGTGTTGAGACAAATCGAATGGAATGAGCTCAAGACCAAACACTCTAGATTGAAGATTTTAAAATATGACAAAGCAGAATTGCACTATTCGCATTGGATGCGCACAAGTCTACAGACACAGCAACAACAAACCTATCATAATAAGTCATTTAATGCATTCACCTTATAAATCATGACACTCCCCTATGTGAAAGTACATAACTTTTAATAAAAAATATCGGTATTGATATCGTTGAGCCTGGTCCTGTGTTACCTGGCCTCAGATCAAAACCAAAATTTGCAGTATCACCCACCCCTATCACATTGTCACAGGCAGAATGACAAACAGAAAGCAGCTCTCTGCGACGTCTACCATTTAATAACATTCAACACAGGGGACAAGAACTTTAAAGCACAGTAGCAAACTACAGCTGGGGTCAGGAAATGTAACAGCCACCTCACTAATAGTTAAAACTTTAAACCAGCACAAAAATGACAACGTAAACATAAACCACCATGTTCTGAACAGACACATTACAAACACTAACAAAAAGCAACATTTGCATTTTGGAACATAATACAGCTAACCAACTACTAGTCCAGCACTAGGCATGATGGGAAATGTGGGCCCTCACTGCAATATTTTAAAAGTGTTAAAGTTACTGCATTACGCTGTTAATACAAACTCAACACTTGTATCCGTTTCAGTATGTGAAGTACAGTTTGTGTCAGTAGTGTCAGTAGTTTATGATTGTATACTGTGCTAGACTTTAATCGGACTCGTTTTTTGATGCACTTATGCTTTTTGTTACCTTGTGTTGATTTGTATTTCTAGAATCCAGAGTCAATGACTCAAAATGATGCAATAAGTCCTGCACTAAACCCTACCTTCATGAAGGTTATAATGTTCTGTTTTTGTTGAAACTGTTTTTAAGTGGTGTTGATTCAACTGTATGACTGTATGATGTTTTGGAGGCTGCAGGTTGAGGTGCTGGTGAATTGTATTACGCACAACTGACTGGTGTTTCTCTTATTTTGTCTAGCCCATTTATATCAACAGCAGCAAAAACCTCCAAAGCCTCCAAAATGATCATACAGTTGAATCAAGACCTCTCTAAAACAACAAAAACTGAACATTATAAACGTTCATTTTGGAGGATGGAGTTAGGTGTGCCCTTATGACCTTCACTCGCTGTGTGATAACATCATCAAGACAGATGAGTTGGGGAGGGGCATCATTCTTCTGCTTTCTGCTTCTCCGTGTTTGCCTCTCTAAAATAAATCGTAACGTTTAACTAAGAGCTAACACAAAGCATGATGCTTTCAACAACATTTGGAAGTGAAGCAATTGAGTTGGGTTACACTTCCAGATGCAGTAACTTCAGTACAACTCAAAGCTACAGTAACTTATTCAACAGTCTAAATTACTGAACATCTATCATTTCAAGAACATTAACAGACATATTTTACCTTGAAGATGAGAAAAGATGTAGTTTTTAACCCACAATGAATCTCATAACAACAATATTATACGTTTTATGTATCATCATACTATAAAAAATGTAAATCAAACTAATTGGAGGACTACAGTGACGCAATTGGGGGGCACCGTTACTGTTCAGTGTCAGTTTGATGTGAATTTGCTTTGGCAAGAGGCAGAATGTATTTAAGTAAACGTGGATACAGTCTGCATTCGTTTAGTGAGCGTTCCATCCTGGTGTATTTTTTTGTTTGTTTGTCTAATCTCACTAACCTCGGTTGTTTAGTCAGCATACAGACGTGTCTGATTTATTATTATGACCTACTCACTACAGGAACTTGTCACATACTGTAGCTCCCATGAAACACTTATGAATGATCCGCAGTTCAAGTATCAGCCTACTCAGATGTGTATCAGACATCGTAGTAATAAGACAAGAACGTCTCATGAAGTAAACATTCCCGTTGTTATACAGTAAACTGTTGATTTTTCTGTGACAAGTATTTGGAGCTGCAACGTACTGAAGGCCACTTTGTTTGGCTCTGGCTCGGTTGTTCAAAGATCTCTAAAAGTGACCCTGATTGGTGTGGTCCGGTTGAAACAAGGGGGAAATGTTGATATTTTCACTTATAATGAACAATTAGTACATTTTAATAAAAACCTGCAATGGCAGATTGTTCTACTATACGCTACGAAGCTCAGTTTTCACATTAACGTGTATTCCATTTCCAAAAAGCAAGAAAACAACCTTATGTAGCTATGGTAATTCAACTCATGCACAATGTGACTCATAAGCCAGTGATTTTCATCTTTCATTTTTGTAGAAAGAAAATCTACTGAATGTCTCCCAGAGTGCCTCCTGCACGTGGAAAGACCAAAACATGCTTAACCCAAATGTGCTGCAACAGCTTTATAGACATCCCTAGATACTATCGGACACTTATACGATTTTACTTCGTTCTCACCTCTGGTCCCCATGAGAGGAGTAACTATTCCGTTCCAGGTAATAACTTCCACAAGAAAAAGAGACCACGAATTAAAAAAATTAAAATCATTCAGATTTGCAGAAAAATGGAGGGTGCTGAGCCCATTCTGTGTTGTGTCGTACAGGCTGGAGACAGAGAGGAACAGAGGCACTGTAGTCACATATGTTGCCAAAGCCTCTAGCTTGGCAAAGACGCTCATTAAGCCACTGACAATCATTCTCACAAAGCCCCGATCTAAAGGCTATTCACCGGGTGTGTACAAAGGAGAGTGGAGGAATGCAAGTTCCATCTCGCCCCCCCTTCACTGTCATGACAGATGTTTGCCGCACCTGAAAGCTCAATGAAAGGTGTTTAATTGCAATGATCAATTGAAGAAAAAAAATATGAAAATTATACTAGGTGGGAGCACAGATCACCTGCTGTGTGGAAATCTGTTGAGTTTTACTCCTGCTGCAATCTTCCTCTGACAATCTCCTTAATTGCTAATACTACTGAAGATTGTCGCCCAGCATTAGTCCAGCATTGTTGGAGCTTTGAAGCGTGCGCCTCTCTTCCTACTGTAAAAGGAGATTGGATTTGATGAACCTTTGTTAGGTTTTCTTTTGTTGTTGTTTGGTATGCGAAGGGTTCAAGTGGACCTTATTGCTCAACGCTGGTGAACAGGGACCCGACTGCACGACTTTACAGATGGACTTGAGTGGAGGCTGGGTGAGATGTCGGGGGGGAAAGCTCAGTGAACAGGGTGCTGAGACTGCCGATAAGAGCCTTCCACCAGCCCGACAAAAAAAAAAAAAAAAAGCAGTCCCTCTCCCACGACACACGAGGGGGAAGGGAGGAAGCACCTCCAGTCTGGATGATGTATGGTGTGGACCCTAGTCTGGGACTGGGGTTTTAACAGGGAGAGAGGCAGAAAATGAAAGGGGGGAGGAGGGTCATGCTTGAATTATGCTGATGTGAGTTGTAACCGCAGTGAAAAACCAACCAAAGGCATGGCTGCTTCGACGGAACTTTCAGCCACAAATAACAAGGTTATTATCAGTCGGGCCTCACAAATGGTGGAGGTGAGATTGTGTACCTTTATAGGACTGGACAGATATATTTAGTAACTTAGCAGCTCGTTATGGGCAATTTAAATATACTAATTTTACTGGAAAAAAAATTATTCATTTCAGCCGACTGCCTGCCTTTTCTGTTATATTGGATATAAATCATCTTGATTTAACTTGCAGATTTGCTTTTTGAGTTAATGAATGGACTGAAGTGAACAGACTGACTTTTCATTTTATCTAGCTTGAGGTTTTCATTTAGCAAATTGGGTTTAAAAGGCAGACGGAGAACACGGTGAAAAAAAATGCTGATACTGGAGGCTGAGATTCGGAGCTGTCGGGGAGACACTGGTCTTTTCATAATGAGAGCAGTCAGCCAAAGGCAGTAACTGAGAACACTCACACGCCTCTGCAGTGCCAGCGCAAGGCCCTTAGAGCCCATAAGCACTCTTTGAGCTACAACAGGATGGAAGCTGCCATTATGGCCACACAAACAGAGGGAAGCCTTATGAACTTTGCACAAATGCTTAGTGCTCCGGGGCTGGACAGCTCTGGAAGCCGGGGGAGATGGGTAGGTACCGGGGCGGCCTGCCAGTTCCGAAAAGCTTAATGTTCATGCACTCGGGCCAGACAAACCTGACATTGTCCTGGGCACTGCCCCGGGGAAAGCCTCTTCCCCTTTCTCCCCGCTACTCGGGCTCATTCACACTTCCAGCCCAGTTGATTCACTGATTTGGACATGACTTACAGAGGCAAGAAAGCAAACATTTATTCACACTTTGAACCAATTGTTAAAATGCCATAAAGGAAGTCAGGGAGAAAGTGTAAGCAGATCGTGCGACTCAATAAACTCTCATAAATTTAAACGGCTTATTTTCTGCTGCCACCATGCTTCACTGGCACCTGGTGTGTCATTTGTCACATTGCGCAGCCTGATATGGCTTGAGCATTCACTCTGACTTCACTTGGGTAGGACTCATTCAGAAATGCAATTTAAAATGTGCGCTTTCACGGCAAATGTTAACCGCGCCTTTAATTTATGACACATCTCTTATCTCCCTCAAGCAGCAATCGCTAAATGTTATCTGACCGCTACAAGATGGAGGCCGGCAGGCGCATTGTGTGCGTGGAACTACTAAAAAAATGCTCTCTTGACCTGCTGCCCCTCTTGGGCAGGAGGAGAAGGACCAGAGGAAAGCATCAACAAAACACATACAGCCATGTTGCCCCAACTGAAACCTCAAAATGTAGCCAGGTGTTTCCAAAGCATGTGCCTAAAAATCTCTTTAAACCTGTGGAGATAAGATAAATGGTAAAGCATTAAAGGATTTGGTTTTATTTTGATTTAAATTAGTTAAGGTAGAGCCATCAATACCCCTAAAGCACAAGTGACTTTAGATTGCTGAGGTGACACGAAGACTGCTTTACACTTTTCCCACCATTTGGCAAATATGCCGGCAACACACAGTGTGAGGCTTTTAATTGAACTTTGGGCGCACGGCCCATTTCACCAAAAAGTCATCTGTTGCTCAGTCTGTCAAAAACGGTTAATAAGCCTCTAACCTGGCACTCGCTGTTGGCTGATGCCATGTGCTTTATTCTCTGAGCTCTGAATCAATATGAAAACCAAGTCATTTTCTTATAAGTTGTCATGGTAACAGGTGTCCCTGTCTTCAAACCGATCACTTAGGCATTGATGAAACGTTGTCCTGGGTTGATGCATTGTCGAGCTGCATAGTACAGCATGCTACATGAGCGTGTATATATTTCAGGTCACAGTTCGGGAATTCCATCTCAAACTCTATTTGAACTCAGCAGGAACCCGTGGATTATTGCCAGCGATGTGACTGGTGCAGTTTATGACCTGTGACTGCAAATAAAACACAGACAAAATTCCAGCAATGAAATTGCCCACATTTATGTGCAATTCTCCATTATCCGTGGCACTTTAACAGTCTCCTCAATTATTACCAGATCCTCGCTGACAGCTGATTTATTCAGCGCGGCACACTACAGAGAAACTGATCAAACAACAGATATCTAAAAACAGATGAATCATAAGCATCCACGGGGGGCTGCACACATTCTGTGGTTTATCTGAACTATACAACATGCTTAATATTGTTGTAGTGGTGTAGCTTAAGAAGTGTCTGCAAGCAAGTGTTCAGAGGTTCCAGGTCTTATAAGACAAGAAAAAGAGCCCACTCGTAGGAGAGCGTGAAGGCAGAGCGGACTGCAGCCATGTGAGGACAGGGAGAGCACAGCAGAGAGACTGTACCAGACTGCTACCCAGCTCTCTCAGCCAGACTGCCGGCCATCAGAGGATAACAGATGGTGCGCTCGGTGATCGTGGCAGTGATCAGGGGATCTCTACTCCTGATTAGCACACCTACTGAACACAATGTGCACAACAACGTCTGTTCCATCTCTGGCTGCACAAAACCCACAGTTAGCAAGCGAACACGACTTTAACAAAGAGTGAACTTAAGCACGCGCTCTGTCACACAAGCTGCACAAATCATGTGAAATATTCTTGTTTTATATTAGAACTATTAATATTTGTGGAAGATTTGCATGTCAGTAAAAGCAAGCGTTCACGTTCAAAATGTTGCGACATGTCAAAAGTGCAGTAAAATAGTTTTGATCTTCAAAACTAATAACCATTATTCACTGTGACAAGAGGGCCACGATTATATGTTTAGCCAAAACTGTCTAGCCCCATTTTTTGCTTCAAGCTACTTGAAACTTTAAGTCAACAAAAATGTGTCAACGTATTTCTAAAAAAATTGAAGGATCAAATTCATTTAACCACATCAAAGAGGAAACCAAAGTAGACCGGAGCCTGGACAAAAGCAGACTGGCTCCTATACTTTCTTACCCTCTCTCTTGTAGACAAGTTCAGATGAAGTGTCCACTCAGACCTCAATTTAATCATGTTTCCCCCAAGAATCAATAAGCTATTTCCCCCAGGTCACTCTATAGCTATTTAGAGTGTGTACACAGCTGACAGAGAATACAGAGGCCAACATAAGCTTGAAAATGAATTCATTAAGATAAATGCAGTGTCTCTTATTAAAATGTGTAGGCATGGTAACCAGGCTTGGCTCTGTTTTGAGCTACACCCTGGACACACGGCCCTCCAAATGGTTGGAGGGATCAGCGTACACACGTTGGCACACACACAAGGTGCGCAAACATACACACATGCATGTGCACAAATGCACACTCTAGCCTGAATCAAAGCCCGTGGCTCGGTAGTAATGTGACTGAAAGGTCCTGCAGGGAGGAAGCTAAATGAGAAGATGATCATCTAAATACAAGGTTACATGGTTGATGTATTTACCATTTTACAACCCAGATGTAGTTGCAGTCCCCCTTTTTGCTACTCACCAAAACAACAACAAACAAAAACATGCAAAAATGACATACAGTCGATCGGTGAATAGATAATGAGTCACAGAAATAAATCTATTTTACATGGCGGAGTGCCGGGGAAGAGTTTCGGAGTCTCAGAGCCTGAGGGAAGAAGCTGCACCGAAGCCCAGGTGGTACGA
Organism: Coreoperca whiteheadi; assembly: GCA_011952105.1. Classification (NCBI taxonomy): domain Eukaryota; kingdom Metazoa; phylum Chordata; class Actinopteri; order Centrarchiformes; family Sinipercidae; genus Coreoperca; species Coreoperca whiteheadi. The sequence goes on along the minus strand of CM022473.1, from coordinate 7,997,786 downwards.
CAGCGGATGCTTCTGTATTTCTATCCTGACGGCAGCAGGGTGAACAGGCTGTGGCTGAGGTGGGTACTGTCATTTAGTATCTTTAGGTATCAATAGCAGCCCACCTGTCACAGCAAAGGTTTCACCAGGAAACACTCAAGGCACCAGCAACGTGCTCTCCTCAGTATTGTTATGCCAACAAGTAGGATTAATCATTTCTGGAAAACAAGCTCTTTTTTCCACCCATAGTCCTATGACAAGAGGAAGCAGGGGAGATCATTTAGTTGCACGCCCACTCATAATAGGCAGTAAGGATCTAATAGCCTTTTAAGGAGTGTCCTGCTGGCCACCTCTCGGGGTCAGCCCTTCACGAGCACTGAGGCAGAGCAGCCCGTCACGCTACACAGATAATCCTGCGGTGGAAAATGTCGGTGGGATCCATCGCACATGGACGCACAGCAAGAGATGAGGAGGCAGACCAATATTTGAGATGAATTAAAGATGTGCGTGTGTGTGTGTGTGTGTGTGTGCAGGAGGGCAAGACCTCGTCTGTGTGTGTGTTTTTAACACAGTCACGCTCGTCAATAGGCTGGCTACACATCCTTTCAAGCTGCATGCTCATGGCCATTCACTGAGCACTGGCAGGTCTACTTCAGTATGTGTGTGGGCTGACAGTATTGCAAGATGTTACTTTTCCTTAGCAACAGTGGGAAATCCTTGATTCACCAATATTTACCTCAACATGTGTCCATTTAGCAGAACCTACCATGCAACAGCACACACATTTCTTAGTTGTCTTTACTTTTGACCATGGGAAGCATGCAGTGGTGGGAAACCCACATTATTATTCTAAGAGCCTCTCTTGATAGCCAATTAGCCCATGTCAGGTGTAGAAGCCCAGAGGCATAATTCTATGAAGAACACCAGGAACCGTACTACTAGGCTAATATCCCCTCTGGCTTCACTTGATGGATCAGTGTCTTAGTTATATTTTTGTTAATGATGCACCGATATATCATCGGCATCAGCCAATCTTCGCCTTGTTGACTGCTATCGGCCTATCGGCAAACAGGATGACATTCACCGATGGCAGTGTCCGATGTTAATCTGCTGTGTCACATCAGTTTTGCACTGGCTAAATGTTGTGTTGCTTATTTGTATTTGTTGTAAAGCAGGCTAAAAGGCTTTTAAAGCAGTTATATTTCCAAACAAAAAAAAATACCCTCTACCTGAGAAATGCATGGATGAGCATAAAGCAGCGCCTTCGTGACTGAGGGGCAAGGGCAGGTACAGTTTTCTCAATGGGTGTAATATTGAATGGCCAATCACAACAATGGCTGGTTTCCATCGACAATGATATAACTGTGGAACAAATCATAGAACCACAGGACAATGTAGGTGTGCCGAAATATCTACTCAACATCAAACCATTATGACAGATGTGCAGTGTCTCACCAAATCAAGAGCTTAAAGCTCACAATGTTTCTAAGAGCTGGTGCCACTTGAAAGGATGCTCGAACAAATGAGACAAATGCCTACTTCAAACTGAAACACGAGGCACACCCAGAAATTTATCTTTTCACAACTTGAAAGGACACATGGGGCATTAAAAAATCCAGTGAAAGGGGCTTTTGGAGTTGGTGCCTTTGTCAGGCTGACATCAAAAGCGCTGCCTGAAGACAGAATATAGCTTTGTGTTTTCTGTGTGTGGGTGGAGGTCTGCTGTTTGTTGTACTAAAAGTCACATAGAGGAGAACTAACTGCTGTAGTTTTCCCACAGATTGGCATTCATTATTACTACACCAATTTGTGACTTAGCTTGACAACTATTGTTTTAAAATCCAGTTCCAGTATTACAGTATCGAGATTGTTTTAAACAGATTCTCATCCAGATTTGATGTCTCTGCACATCCAAAAGTTGGTCCTCTTGTCGCGAGGACAGCTCAGAATATTCTTCATGTAAAAGAAAGGAGAAAAATAAGGCAGTAAGTACAAAGCAATTTAAAAAACGTTAAAATACATTTAAATTGAATGCTTTTGGCAAACCGTTTTTTTATATTCAAAATACACACAGATAAACCCCAGATTGTTTGGGGGGAAATAAAAGTACTGTTTACACAATATAAGAAAGCTCATTAGAGCCCCCTCAATACAAAAAAAATAACATTAGCGTTTTGTCGGCACACAACATCAGATTATAGCTCAATAACTGCACAGTGGGGCTGAGCTCTGGAGGAGACGGTTATAGATTATGAGTCATGAGTGGTCACATTAGCTGCAGTTCTCATTTTTCTATTTATCAAACATTAACTTTGTTCAAGCCGGTTTTGACAATTCAGAGCAGCTATGGAGCTTTGGTAAACCATGCAAAATATGCATTTAGTTTTCAATGTTAACTGTTGCATAAAGGGTTAAGCTGTGGGAAGTTGAGAGGTACTAGTAGTAAAAAGCTCTACATTTGAGCAAAGAGGGAGTTAATTCAGGTCTCAGGAGGGATCAAGTGGTTCGAGCAAAAGGATACTGGCATCCTCAGGTTCTGAGTATACACTATGCTCAAGTACTGATGCAGCAACAGCATTTAGCTGCAGTCTAGCATCGGCACTGAGTGGGATACAATCTAATTTGCGTAATCATAAAATCGAACGTACAACAGGACAGGGTGAGCAAAGGAAATGTAGATAAAAATCATTAGTGCTGGCAAGCAATCTGTATCTATAGACTCAGCCTCGGAAAGGAACGGTGTATTGTAATCATTCAAACACTGGATCAATGTAGATTTGGTTTGTGGTTTTGACCACATCCCAATAACAAGCTAGCCGATGGCGAGCCGGGCATGTCGCTGACCTCCCCGTAGCTCCGTGTGTTGGCTGGATAATCAGGTTAACTGATGACTGAACACACAGCATTGTGAGCTCCACGACAGGCCACACAAAGGCAAAAGGCACAAAAGTGAAGAGCTCTATTTGACTTAAAGGAACCAGCAGCCTCAATCTCATTATTTATTCTGATGCACATGTCAACAGATTAAAAGCAATGTCAATGATGCGAAGGTGAAGATGAAGTGAACACTCAGTATTACATAAGAAAAGAACCATGGAACAATGACAACAAAGGTGGGTTATTAAAAAGGATGTAGCATTGCCTAAGCAACGGTAAGTGATTTTTGTCGTGGCATAATAGCAGTGTATATTTACGAATGCTTAAATATTTGACCAAATTGTTCTAAAAGACTGCTTTAACAGCAGCCTTTCGACATGGTGGGAAACATGCGCACTGCTGACTTTTACTCACAATTCCTAACTCGTAATGTTTGGTTTTATAAAACAAATACTGACATTTATTGGGATTCATTTTGAATATTGGAAAATACGTTTAAAATGACAAATAAAAAACTGTACAAAAACTAGGGATGCATCGATCCAAATGTTTCCCTCCCACTACCGATTCCAGTACCTTAACTCATGGTATCTCCCAAATACTCAGTAACTTTCCAATACTAGTGCTGTTTTTCCCAAATTTTCAAGCTGTGTTTTACTGTGATTGCAATCATTTTTATGTAAGGTAACATGAGGCCAGGGATTACTGTGGCAGTAGAAACAAAATGGGCAGCCGGCCAATTTTCACATTAGGCACGACTGCGACCCCCCCACTCCCCCGCTGATCAGCTTTCACATTAGTAATGTTGATCAGTACCCGTGTAAACTTGTGTATCTACACACTCCGATACAGTAGGTGGCGGTGTTCACCTAGTCGGTTTGCAATTGTGTATTGGAGAGTCTCAAACCGCAAACATCAACTACGCGAAATGTGTTTGTGTTGTCGCTCCTGTGTAGGAAGGCACGCCGATCATAAGATCCCAAGCCCATACAATGGAGCCGACCTTTGAACTATGTCTACTTTTAATGATAGTTTGGAGACAATGTCAAGACAATGTATATAAATCGTAATTTCTTCATTAGACCAGTTCGATCCTTTCATGGCCATGTATGAACTCGATAGTTATGACCTCACATTCTAAAGTCCAGTTCTGTGGTTTGGTTTTAGCCGTACTTTTTACTTTCTACTTTTACTTTTTACCTTTTCAAGTGGTGTATGGTACACAGTGTTCACACTAATCAAGCAAAGTGGACTTTGGGGTCAAGTGGACTTGGATCAGGACCCCTGATGTGAAACCTTCTTGAAAACAAAAGATTTGACACGTCTGAGCACAAATGTTGACTGGTATGTGTAATTAAGGTTTTAAAATTGCTTAAATGATCCAACAGGAAAAACATGGGAAAAGCGTCGATGGCAGCTTGTCACTCTGTTGTCCTAGCATTGCGCAGTACATTTACATCAATGTGTTATGTTAGAGTGTAGTTTTGAGAGATTCCATCTCATTCTCTGAATTGTTCAATGCCAATGTTTGCCTTGTCAACAAATGTCTGTTGGAAACAGCTGTATGCTTTGGATCATGAACTGGCATACTGAAGATGAAATTCAGAAGTGAGAGAAAAGTTTGAAGTCAATACAACATTGAACCTGTTCCACAGGTTGACCAGAATGACACTCAAGAAATACTGTACGTTTTCAGCAGTTGACATAATGACATAATGGCTTGGAGGCTGGAGCCTGGCTCTGCAGACTGCCTTCTAGCACCCATACAGATAATGAGTAATTACTTTCCCAAGCAATCACTAAACCCATGCCTGCCCTTCATTTATTTGATTGCAGAAAGTTTCTCCAATACAGAACCTTGTGTTACCATCATTTACATATGGGAGCACATAGTTACTGGAATTCAATATTACTCACTGGAATAGCCAACAGTTCCAATGACAGCACCTGTGGTATCAGTCACATTATTGCCTCTTTTATCCCTTTAACAAGTCCACAAAGGCTATGACTACACTGATGTGGGGGATGTTATAGTAACAAGACCACACAATGGCAGTAACTTTTTATAGATATTTTAAATGTCATGGGCCATGCTCGGTACCAAACAGAGGTTTTAGTGACTGTAGTCATTGTGAAGAATAGAAACCTCAATGTTCAGTGTGATATAACATGCTTGCGTGCATCTTCCAGAAGTAACATAGGGGATTCAGATGCCCTGTTCCCCAGGAAACCAGCAGTCTTGTTGTCATATTTGTCATGTTCTGTAATGTGTCTGGCTTTTTCCCCAGCCACAGCCACCATTACGGAGGACTATGCCATGCCGTGACATGGGAACCCTTATAAACGTGTTAAGAGCCGGAGGCATTAGCATTTTGGACGCTACTGAATAGAGGCATTTGTTCCTCTTCCTGTGCCTCCCTGAAAGACTCTATTAAAGGGAGGTTTAGGAATTGCTCTGTTTTGGACATAGTGAAGTAGGGACAGCATGGAGAGAGCATTTGACAGTAGATTTTCCTCGAAAACATTTTGTTTATATTCAAGAACTATGCACAACTCTTTACTTTTATAATTATTAGTATATAGACATAAACATGCCACTGATAAAAATATATTGTAAAAATATTCAACCTTTCCTGTCTTTTAAACATCTTCACAAAGTTTCAAGAAACACTGACGTGTTTTCGCTGCCAGTGCCTGTCAAGAGTTTGAAACATGGAATGGTAGATCAAATACTGCATGCTGAATGTTGTTTGCTCACTAGAAGGTTACTGTGTGACAAATAAAACGAGTCAATAAGAGCAGACTGTGCCTCATTCATGACCTTTTCTAGCTGTGACAGAGGACAAAATCGACCACATATCCAAAAGAAAATATATGTTCCATTAACAGACCCTAAATAGTTCCAATTTACATTTCAACTGGCACTGTCTTTGTGCACATTCATACACAAGTAGCCGTACAGCAGTAAAGATATAATGACAAAAGTGCTTTTTCGATTGCACCTTGTTGCTTTTTAGGAAGCCGGTGATAGGCCGAGCAGAATTCCTCTCCACTGTTGGCTTCCATTAACGAAGGCTTTGATTGATCTCTGATTCTATCTCATGCTGTGGTCACAGCAGGATATGTGGTCGGTCAGAGGCAGGCTCTTCACTGATTGACATCCGAGCTTTCAGCCAGTTTACGTGTTACATTTAGAATGACTACATCGTCCATAATGCATATCAGCCCTAATGACGAACAATGGTTGATACACTGCATCTTAGCAACATGCGTACACCTCTCAATAGAGAGATTTTCTATCACCACTTGTCTGCAGTGCCCGAGTGCTCAGCTGCCACTCCAGAATGAGGTTATTGAAAAACAGAATTGATCACAATGCAAGTGAACTACAAACAGAATACCTCACTAAAAAGCAATTAACATATAAACCCATGTCAATACATTTATGTTTTGCTATGCTGGGATGACATTTGTGATCTTTTTCTATTTTACAACAAGCACATTCTTGTGCTACTTGTGCTGCATGGATTTATGGAGATGAAAGTCTGGTCACTTGACAGCAGGGGGGTAAGAACGCGTTGTTTAAGTGTCATCAAGATATAAAGAATATGTTCCTGTAGAACAACCTTCTACTTTTATTTCAATACCCTAATAACAAATCCCAGTATGCCTAAAACACATTGAATCTGTATCTTGGCAACCGTTTTGAGTCTGCATTTGGAAATAGCAAGACTATCAAAGGACAGGTTTTTCAGAGGGCACTCAAAGAGATTAAACAAAAATGTAACTACCTTGGACAGGTGGCTGTAGCCTTCTGCCAGCATACCCAAATTGGTGTTTTTGGTTTTGCCATTTCTATAAGACTAATGAGATTGCCCTAATTGGTCAGGAATCCAAGGAAATTTAGAGGCAGGCTGGTATATCAGAGGGCTGATATTATTGGCAAAAATTGGCTTAACAAAGACAGATTGGTATCACAATACATGCAAGTTGGCACAGCAGCATATTACAGACATGAAGCCTATGTTTATTCTTTAGCTGTAAAAGACCCTGTTCTACAACCCTCTCTATACGCCTTGAATCAAAACTAAAGAAATATCAGCTGATAAATTGTACTTTTCTCCTGAAAATCGTTATCAGCATTGGCCATTAGAAGTCCAGTTTTGGTCAGGCTCCACTGGGGATCCCGGCTTCTGCTTTATGTGGGGGAATGATCTCCTGCAATATGAGTATTGATCGGTAGGAGAGAGCACAGCCATTGTGCTAATAATCATCAATGATGCCCAATTTGCCGGAATCAAATTGGATTTAGAAGTCAAATCATATAAATATGGTGTTATGGGGTGAAATTCTGATAAATACAGCCAAACCAAACAGAATACCGAGTACTTTCCTGCATCCTACTTGGTTAACCCCTATGAGTGGCTTACACAGAGTAAAATAAATGTATGCAGCCATAAAAAAACTACAGTCTCTGCCATGACATCAATTAACCAGCCTGTTCAGTGACAAGGACAACAGGGAACCACACTGATTTAATTTTACCTATGATATACAGTGAATTTAGCGCAAGCTCTCAGGCGCACACGGTTAAATTACTGTGAACGCTTATTGATTTGTAAAGAGTACATTTGGAGGAGGGCATGATTGTGCCTAAAACCAGGGAAAGGGCCAACCACAGTGACTGCAGGCTCTTCAGTAAAGAGTTCATTTGGATGGCTGAAAATCTATACGGCCACTACAAAAACAACCGAAAGGGGGTTAGACATTGTCCGCCTCGGCATGTAATTGGAAAAAGATGGCCATGTAAAGCTTCTCACCATGACTGAAGAAATAAACAAACTTGATGAATGTGCCTTGTCATGACCCTGTATCGATTTTCAAATATTGCATTTAATACTTTCTTGAGAAATAGAGGTGATAAATCTTCACTCTGCTGAAATATGCATCCAGACAATTTATTAGCCCACCTTTTGATGCTGAAATACTCGCCATTTGAAGATGCTTATGTGGCTATTTAAAATCTTAAAACAAATAAAGAGTCCAGGGATAGCACATCCTTAGCACATCTTTTTTAGCAGCCCCATCCCCCCCGTTTAACACTGCCACCACTGTTTGTCTCTCCTCCCCGCTCCTCCCTTCTCAACATTGAAACGAGTAAACAAGGCCATCGTTTTCAGCCTTTAAATGAAGATAAACGAGGACAAACTGCACAATTAGCCTCCCTTGATGATACAAGTGTGTTTGACGAGGAGAGTCACCACTAATGCACTCTCAGCTACAAAGGTTTCTACGTCCTGCATCCTGCTTTAAAGCAGGAACGGCAACAGTGAATTCATCTCTCGTGAATGAATTCGTGTGTTCACACCCTCATGTCTCCGATGAGCCCCCTGAATGTGCCGAGGCAGCGGAATGAGGACAGCCATTAGTGTCCACAGCAGTAGAGCTCTAATGATGATGGCTGTGGACTTGCTGTGCTCTGCATTCTGGGCACCAGAGCTCGCGGCTCTGGTCAGACAAGGAAGGATTCTCCAGCATGCTCTTCTGCAGATAGTAGCCTTTCTGCATTTACTGGGCCAAGACTGGAACCGCATGGCTCAGAACAATGTCCCTTCGATGTACTTAAGCACATACGGCTTTGAGCAAACCTGCTTCTTTCTGTTTCTCTCTCTTCATGTGAATGTTTTACACTGCCCTCAGCCTTATATCTCCAAGCCCAGCCTTAAAACTGGGTGCTGTTTACTGATAATGACAGAGAAGCAAGGCTATGCGGGGCTTAATTTGTGCCGGATCCTGCCGGAACAGCATCCAGGACCTCCCAGATTGGGACTGGCAGCTAAATATTTGATTGGATCCGGCCACCTCCTTCGTCACTGTGAAAATCTGTAAATAGATTTGATGTAATATTTAATGTTATCTGTTGTGTCATTCTTTTATTTCCCATTGAATTTACTCGTAAATCGCTGGTTTGCCTATTTTCGGATGATTTTTAAAAAAAGAGGGAAAGGTCAGCCTGTGAGTTTTGTGCACGTCACCTGAGCTAATGTTACTGTACAGTAATAATACAGTGCTAGGGGAGGAAACTGGTCAAACTTCAAAAAGACTATCAAATTTATAGAAGTTCGGTCGGACCCTGAGCAGGCCAGAGTCGATAATGGCACTGTATTCTGGCAAGTAGTTTAATGCTTTTTGGAGTCTAATTATTTTGATTACTGTAAGCCCCACAGCTAAGCAACTGGGTGTTTGTGCTGTGAAATGGTCAAATGATTCTGGCTACATGAGCAACGACGGGGAAGTGAAGGCACAGTCAACGAGAGAGCGAGAGCAGCGAAATAGGGCTGCACCTAACGATTATCTCTTTGTTTAGTCGATTAATCTAACGACTGATTTATCGGTTTTTCTAAACATTACTTTTTTATTCCTCGTTTAATATAGCAATTCATTTACCCAAAATAAAATTCAAAAACGTTTATTCTTTTATTATTTTATTCAATAATTTTCTCTGAAAAGCAAATGTGACAAGAAACAAAGTATGCACTACAGAGCATTATTCTGCAACAAAACATATATTAGTCTATTAGACTATTTGAAAGAACACATTATCTTATTTTCCTAATTCTAGTAGGATTCTCCACCTTATTGTAGTGTTTACCCACAAGCTACTTTAATCTGCTCACCTTGCTTTTCCCTTCAGTTCCCCCCCCCCCCACACACACACACACACACACACACACGCACACAACTACACCTCTGTGTCTTACTGCACAGTGCACACACACCGGCTTGCCCCGCCCGCCTCTTTTTTATATTTTTTTTCTCTCTCCGCTCTGTTGTCTTTCTTCGTCGGCACTATGTTTTATAAGGTCGCCCCAAAAAAACACAACTCCTGTTTTGGGTTTCTTTCACCCGCGATTCGGTTTTCACAGCAGCAGGTGAGGCTTGTTATTAACGACGTCGCCTGTGGAAAACGATCAATTGGTAGCGAATGACGAATCGACGCCCACATGTGCACTTAGAAGCTTTTACCAAACAACGGCGTAAGTAGGCCTACGTTAAACAGGAGACTCACTCTCTCTGTGTTTCCCTGCAGAGCATGTGCGACCGTCAGTGGACCGCATGGCAGGGGTAGAGCGAGGGGAGAGAATCCATGCTTTGACCGGGTGCAGCCGTACGTCATTACGAATGGCCCCAGCCCTACAGCGAACCATAAACAGCTCTTTCCCTCCCTCTGCTGATTTTGCGGGATTATTGTGAATGCCCTGATATATAATAAATGTAAATAAATAATACTTTGTGGGTGATGACATTTTTGCTCTGTGGATTTTTGATGCATTTCGTGACTTTTTCTCTCCCCCTGATCTGCCGGAACAGCTGCCCCTCTGTGTTCTGTGACCTCCTGATTTACAAAGTAAGCACTGAAGCTATGTCATCAGTTTAATGGCCCCACCTCCCGCTTTAACACAGCAGCAGGAAACTGGTGACATGCAGACTTATAAATCAGCCAGTGTGTGTGTGTGTGTGTGTATATGGGGGGGTGGGGGTGGGGGGGACATTTTGATACCTTATTGAGCAAAACAAATCCCCCTCTGGTTCTGGTGGGAGCCCGTGTGGGGTCTCTTCAGGCCGAGCATCATAATGGAATCCCCCACCTGGAGCTATGCTTACGGTTGGCTTGATCAGTATTGGCCCCCATTTCACAATTCGCATAAAAGAGGCAGACAGATAGACGTGACTCCACTGGCAATACACACTCTCTCACCAACAGGATGCTCCTCCAGCTACATACAGTATGAATCACCTCACAGACAGTCTCTGTACAGTAGATGAATATCCATTAATCACACCACATATTCAGTGTTTTTCCATCTCTCTAGGGTAGTAAGCATGCAGTCACATAACGATGTAGGAGGGTCCAGACCTAGTAGATTATTTTTTTATTTTTTTGACTAATTCTTTCAGTCACAGCTCTTCTATCATCTGTGAAAACCATGAAAAGAATTTAGGTTACAGCTCCAAGACCAGCCAGTATGTATAAATTAGACTAGTATTGTGGGAAAAAAGTAATGAAATAACCTCTTAAATACAATCAAGTTAAGAAAAGATGTTGAGGAAATTTGATCTGTGAGAGTTTAACAGTTTTGAGTAACAACGGCAACATATTTGAATATATCTGAATAGTGCAGCTTTTTCTCAAAAGTGTGTGTACTATCACACATGAATAGCAAACAGCGTCCCTGTAGTACTTTACATCTCCCTGAAGCAGCGGATCAAAATACCACTGCTGTGATTGCTGGAAAATCCTCCTCCCTTCCCTGTGATGCTAACATGCCTCTGTCAACTTACAAACTGAGCATCAGTCTCTCTTTGTGAAGACTCATTGTTTTTCACTCTATTTGAATAGTTCTTTACACTCTGGTCATGTAGCGAATAAGAAGGAAGGATGGTGTTTACTTCGTGACTGAGATCGCTGAAACCAAAGGAGTCAAAGGAGGACCAGCTTTGGTCTAAACAGGCTTGAAAAATGAGGGTTGTGTAAGTGAGAAGAAACTGCATGAAGGTTCTTTGAGAGCCAGCAAAGTATGTCCGTGCTCACTGGAAGGAATGCAGTCTGTTCTATTATGAACAGGGGAAATGTCTGCCAGTGGGCTGCCCTTCATAGAAAGGCATAATGCACAGGGTTAATAGCAGTGCTTCTGGCACACTTTCAACACAAGCTAAAATCCCATCACACTACAGGTGGTAAAGAAAAAGAGGCGCTCAAGTATTAAAGAGGCCTTCGTGTGTTAGTAATGACATTCGACACGGGACAACAGAGAAAGACCTTCCCGTAACCTTCAAACTCTCCACACCTCTTCCACTGGTGAACCGCAGGAGGACACAAAGCCATCTGTAACTTTGGTTTGACTGCGAATGGGGAGCCAGGCACTGCTCAGGGATACGATCCAAATGTTTCAACAGCAGGTGAGTTACACCACACAGCAGAGCCAAGGGGCCTATACGGCACCGGTTCAACAAGAAGACAAGAATACACACCCTGGGGCAGGGGCCGAAATTAACAGCCCTGCTGAGCACAAAAGCGGATGGATTTTCCGTTTGGCGAGTAAATCTCACTGTCGGGTAAATGTTTGTACCAAAAGAGTCAACAAACGCTGAGAGGCTCTAGCGCGTCATTGGTGTCATTTACGGGCGCGCTGCTTCTGTCCTCTGCTGCCTGTGTCGCAGGTTGACACACACTCACAGACACACGTTAAGTTACCATATGTGTTTTTACGTGCGTCTAAACAGCGCCGTGAAACAGACCGTTTGGAGTGCTCCTAGTTCCGTGGCAGTGACATGTTCTTATTCCGCGGTCCAGTTAGCACTGATAATATGACACACCTGGTTAGACTCTCAAAACAAAGCTTGCTGTGAAACATTTCAGGTGATGGTTGCAGTTTGGTTAGGTTTAGGCCCAAAACCTACTACAGGAAAAGATCACGGTTTGCGTTTGAATAACTACTTCCTTATAATCAACGTTGATTGTGGATTTCATACAGGAAATGAACTCCGGCCTCTTTTTTAAGTTTGTATTAAACATAATACCTTATTATCTCAGTGGATATGTACTGAAACAAATGTACATGTGACACAAAAAGGCAATTTATAATTGTGGCCGGTAAAAAATATGCTCGGCCCGGTTGATTTCTTTTCATCTACCAGTCCCATTGGCTGGTGAATCAAAAAGTTAATTGCGGACACGGCCCTGGGGGAACCAGACTTATGGACAGACTTCAGGAGGGCATGTTGGCGAGTGCTTCACCCACTTCACACTCTGAAAAGGATAATCACAAGTCCATGACACAGGGTGCAAACTGTGGCTCAGCTGTTATAAAAGGGATTACTGAGGTGTAAAATGGTTTCAAAACAGGAGGTATGAATTTGTTATCTATAGTCGAGGGAAGGCACACGTGAATTCATCAGCTGTCAGAAAACTGACAGACCTCAAGGCTAATGGTGTCAATTATCTGTGCTTTCTGGGGTGATCTCTGCGAACATCCTGTGTCAAACTGTCATCCCATGAGCACCACGGACCCCTAAATTATCATGACCCCCGCAGAGCTGGCAGTATCTTGTTCGACTATTTCTGTAAGGTGAATAATTCACAGAAGTGACATCAACATGACTTGAAAGAGCTTCAGATTAATAAATGTATTTTTCAAAAGAAAACATAGCACTAAACAGGTGGTGTTCCCCTTTTAGCGACACTGGAGCTATAGGGTATATTGAAGCCCATTTTAGCGTAGGAGCACATGTAAAAATGTGTAAGAAAACATGTCAGCCTGCATTACAAGTCAATATAGCATCAAAGGGGCCCCACACTGTATAGTGACAGAGCTCTATTGTAGTCAGGAACTAACCCTGGTTGTAGAAACGTAAGCAAAATGTTCAAAATTCAAAAGGAACACCATTCTGTATTTTCTTTTAGGTTAATTTTCTCTCCAAAGTGGAGAAATATTTTTTTTCTTTACTACAATTAATTCATGAGAAAAGCCATCACGCATGACTGACTAGAATTTAATCTGCCGTTTCGAGAGAATGTGTGAGACACAAGTGGTCTGTGGCTGGTGTGTGGCTATAGCACACTACGAAACAAAGTTAGACTACCATTTCAGTTAATCCTGCTTCTGTTATCATACTTGTGGCAGATGCAAGAGAATTAGAGGCAAAGCCGCCGACAAAACTCTTGTCACTCTCTCAAGAAAATAAATCAAGAAGTCAATTTAAATGCAAATGTCAATGTTTGAGACAACATACTGTCTACAGTACCGTATCACAAGGCCTTGTGGTGCCGAAGTTGAATCATACAATGGAAGACCGCCCTGACGTCCTTAAAGGGAAGAGGACACACTGCCTCTGGCTTGTGACACACCACAGGAAACCGAAAGGGTCAGCAGAAAGCCACAGAGAAGTGAGCATGCATCCAGACAAAGCCTGTTTCATGTCACATAAAGACTGATGGGAGCATTTCCAGGCTGAAGCCCAGGATATCTAAGTAGGATTTCTCTAGGATCACCTCTATTGATCTGTTTTTGTTTCCCAAAGCCATCGCTTCAAGCCTTTAAGCCTTTTCAAATTGGCAAAGCTCTCACACTGAAATGGTGTCGGGTTTGTTCATGCACAGACTTAAGAATTTTGACGGAGCTCAAAAATTCTGGCTCAGACCCATGTGGATTCTGTTTTAACTTGACCAGAGCCTGAACTACGCCAAAGCGTAATGAACCCAAACCAGATTTAACCCAGATTCTAGCAACAGCTTTACCGAACATGAACCAGAGGGAATTTTATTATTTCTGCTGCGGGAAAATCAGTGTCCAATTCTTATGTGTTGATTTGACATTTTCCTCAAGTTCTTTGTTAATGTTCTATTAAGCATACAATAATGTAAAAACCAAAAAAAAACTCTGCCTAAAACAATTAAGTGCAACCCTAGATAAGAGGATTCCACACTGATGAATGTCAGAACTTATTACTGAGCTGCAGGGCACTATTTTTACCTATACAGTAATATCAACAGGATTAAACTGAAACAAACATCTACCCCCCCCCCCAACATCTGTTATGCTCCAACATAGCAAATTAGCATTTGGCTGTTAATCACGTATTGACTCTGTGACAGAACAATGTCATCATTATTTTCCTACACCCCTCCCTTTAAGAGATTTTCTTCTTAGGTCGTGCATTTTGTTAGGTTTTACGTACTTAGTTTATTACCAATATTCTCGATTTGTCTTTCTGCTCTGGAGAAGCACATAGTTCGCACAACACACAACGCAAAACAATGGTTCCTCACTCTTGGGATCTTGGCCGATAGAAACAACCTGCAGCTGTATTTCTGTAAAGGAACAAAGCATAGATGTCTATTTCAAGACAACCTTAAAAGACATGCAGGAAGGACTTTGGGTCAGTCCAAACGTGAAACTAAACAGTTTACTATCGTTATCTATTTTCTACAATCCTACAAAAGAGAAACAAGGTTCAAACAAACAAGGGCATATACAACATTCACAAAAACTATCAACGTAAAAGCATATTGTAATCTACCTACTACACCCAGCTGCTGTGTAACAGTGTTTGCAAGCTATTTTCTAAAAGGAAAATAATTCAAATGGATGCTAAACTGCGTGGAATTTCATAATGGGCACTACACTCAGATTTAGCCTTCCTCTAGATGTTGTGTTCAGGAAAGCCTGCATTACACTGATCAGCTAATGCAATTAAACAGTATTTACCCTTACCACTGGCCTCTTGTGTGTTCAACTGAGTCAATTTGTGACTAAAATGCTTAGCACCAAACTATTTTCTGTAAGCCTCAACATCATAATAGCTCTGGCTAACCAGAATGAGACATCGTGACTGGTCTCAAAACCATCCCCCGATACTCATTAGAACTCCACTGTAAACCGCAGAAAATGTTACAAGGTGAGATCGTTTGCAATCCGATATGAGGCCATAAAAACGTGCTCTGAAAGAAGCCTCGGCTTCTACCCAAAAGGAATCTGAAGCTGTAAAAATAATGAGCTCAAGAAGGTCTGTAGGTCATAGATGGTGGTCTGCGGGTCACACTTGTAAAAATGGAGAGTGGAGCTCCCCCAAGCTGATGAATTAATTTGGATACGTACCAGCTTGGCAGGATTCTTTCACTCAACATTTGCTCTATCTGGGGGCGAGTACAATAAGAAATAGACACGCTGAGTTCTGGCTCTTTGTAGAAGATCCTAAAGGACGATTGCAAAGACGTTCACAAACTATCACAACATTAAAAAAAACTGCCGTAATTGTTAATTTTGAGGAAAAAAATTAAGTTCTGACACGTTAAAAAGGGCCGCTAAGCACTTATTCTGGCCAATAACAGAACAATGCTGCAGGACCAGGCTATCTCTTGTCAGGTTTTACGTTGTGAATAAAAGTCTATACAATCTTGCATCCCCATTAGGATGAAAAGGTCATTTGTTGTCTGCACATTCTCCAGCTATGTTGGAGAATGAATCAATTCAGCTGCTGCAACAGAAAACAGAAAAAGGGCTTTACTTCTTGCTCATGTGTTAGCCCACTTAGCAAAGTGGCCGATCAGCAGCACATCGTCTTTGTTTCACGATTCTAATCATGCTTGATCCGCTCTCTAATCTTCCATTTGGGGGATAGTGCTGTGCTTGACTCCAGCGCTCACTGGGCCAGTAAACAGGCTCTTACTATGCAAAGCAGACACCGGGCTCGCATGTTCTCACCAAATCAACATACGTGGAGCTGCACTGGCCTGTTGGGGCTCCCAGCAGTCCACTTACAGCACCCGACGGAGCCCAACGCGGTGTAATGAGGTCCCAGGGGGAGCCTCTGGACGTAGAGCACTGCTGCCCTCGCTGCATACCCTGTCAAACTGACACATACTACTCACCTACATCTAGACAGACTTCTACAGCACTTAAGGGGTGGGCGATATGGCCAACATGTCCTATGGTATGTAATCTTGTATCACGGTAACGGTATATATCACGATAAAGTAATTGTTCTGTAAATTCAATTAAGAAACGGTTTCAAATAACCATACGTCATCACATTTGACTATTTTCGTCTTTAATTTGGAACTTCAATACAAACAAAAAAAAACAGCTCGGTATTTACAATTTCACTCTCCGCCTCCATGTTTGCTTGTCACTCTCTTCTGCTGCAGCGCTTGGCAAACCAGCCCAGAGGTGCGTTACCGCCACCAACTGTCGCTCTCACGTCACGTGGGCACATGCTAAGCAGTCCTGCAGCCCGAGTCACATAAACTCGCGAGGCAGCTCGAGTCGCGAGACCACGTGAAAATCCAGCCCTGATTTGCTACATAGCCTGCCCCGAAAATATAGCAGAGACACTAAGGGATAGCTGCCGGGGTGGAAACAGTACTGTCAAATCTCTAGCGGTGGACCCATTTTTACCGTTGCTCGGTTTATACCGTCATATCGCCCGCCCTACAGCACTTAGGGGATACGTTATCTCAAATGCAGATTTGTACAGCGCCACGTCACATTTCTGACAGGGATTTTGTTTCTGAATATGCAAAGAGAATTTTGAAACTGTGCATGTCGGTGATTTCCTAACGTTTTTAAACCAAATCAAGGTTTTAGTGAACAGATACTGTAGCAGAGTGAGCTGCCTGACTTTACTTGGCCTTTTGCACAGCAGACATTTCGACATGTCACAACAGGGATAGCACACATGTAATTAATAACATTACACATGACTGTTAATACGTGACATTATACATTACTGCCTAAAATTAGGTACTTCCTGTCCATTGTTTAGCTCAAAGCACCACTGTGCCCAAGTAAACCCTCACAGAACCTCAGATTTTTTTCTACAGGGCCCTTTTTTCATTTAACAGAATTTGCCAAATTTCTCAAATACACACACAAGACAAAGCAGCCATTACACATCGATACCTAAAAAGAATAACGCTTCCATGACCGTGGCACAGTGCTAACAAAGAAAGGAACAGGTTCTTTTTGGAGGCAATAAGATGTCTATATACACATACAATTCCATACTTATGTGTGTGCAAATTATTTTTTTTGGGGGATTAACAAAATACCTTGAAATGACTCAATCAACTGGCATAAAATTAATCAAGAAGAAATTTGAGAGTCATTATCATCTAAGTCATTCATCGAGTGAAAATGCAAAACATTTGACGTTTCCAGTTAATCAAATATAAGAATCTGCTGCTGTTTTACATGATTGGAAATTGAATGAGGTTTTGGAGTCCTATTTGGACAAAACCAGCAATTTGAGGTGTGAGAAATTGAGATGGACGAGTCCGTCAAATTAACTGGTAAACAGTAGCAGCATCGCAGCGTCGTAGCATGAGGCGCGTTTCACTTCTGTCCCGGTACGTCCGCTGTGTCCCCTGCCTGTCACGCGTGTCCTCCCTCATCCTTGGTGCCCTTCACTTCCATGTCCCAGGGGGCCCCTTCCAACCTTATCCACGCAGCCACACATAACACCCTTCATGGGACACAAAAGCAATGATAGTGCGCTCCTCTGTTCCATTATCTACATTTGTCACTTTTAGTCCTACGTTCTTTGTTCATCTTACCTCTGTATGCATGAGTTATCCCAAATTGAGCATGCAATTGAAATGGAAATCATCCCTGTATCCCAGTGACTTAAAGGTCCAGCGTGTAACATTCAGAAGGAGCCACTGGCAGAAATGGAATCTAATATGTATAAGTATGTTTTCATTAGTGTATGATCACCTGAAAATAAGAATCGTTGTGTTTTCATTGCCTTAGAATTTTTATTAATCTACATAGGGAGCGGGTCCCACATGTTCCGCCATGTTTCTACAGTAGCCCAGAACAGACAAACCAAATACAGGCTCTAGAGAGGGCATTTCTGCTAGATGCCACTAAATCCTAACTTTTTCTGACATGTGTAACACATAAGCCATGAAAAGCTTGCAAGTCCTTTAGCTGGCAGCAAATACCAATATGTCTGAGTAAAATGTTTTTAGAAAACAGCTTCGATACCACAGAAAAAGGACAATGACCAATCTACAATCTGCATAGCACATTGCCAGTGTTGGCTACAGACTTCTCGCCCCCTCCTGCTGGGAAAAGGAGGACTGAACATATGAGATAACACTGACCTCACTGCAGGTTTGTCCTTCACTTTACTGATTATTCGTCCGTGCAGCGCGAGAAGCCGCTGATCATGTTCACCCAGTGGCCCCAATGATCCCGTGGCCAGTCAAATAAGAAAAAAACCTTGATTCTGATGATCAGCTCTTTGCATCTCATCTCCTCCTCCATCCCCCATCAGAGGCTGCATGGACGGAATCATTTCCAACACGCCTCTATCTCTCCTCTGAACCGGTCACAGGTGTCATAAATTTGCCCACTGAGAGCAGGCAGGGAAAATTCATATTTCATGTAACCAAACGCATTTCCAGAACATACTGGCTAAAATGTGCCTTTCCGCCTGTCATCGGTGACAAACATGAAAGAGGAGGGCTCAGGTACCGCGGCGCTGCAGCACTCTCAACTCTGCCACTGTAATTGCTTGTAGTGCTGGAGCCTGAGCTGAACCTCAATTAGGGCCTGGGTACTTGTTAGGCTCCACACCTTCCCGTCGCGTCTGCAAGCCACGCCAGGAAACACACGCTTAACGTCGCAACACCTGTGCAATGTGTTGACATTATCAGAGTTTAGGTTTGACACGTTGTATCCATGGCTCAGCGTACCTGTTCACACAGCTGTAAGAGACTCTACCCAGAGATCCCCTTTTTGCATCAAAACCGATAACACACTCTCAACAGGGCGAGAACAGAGCAGCTTAAATGGACAATTAGTCTGATACAGCAATCCACTTCTGCTCACTGCTGTTCGGCTGCTTTTTCTAATCTCTAATAGCCATCTGATACTCCAGAGTCCGTCCGACAGACTGAATTATAGCCAGAAATTACATTGCTGATAAGTGATGCATCTACTACAGACCGTGCAAAGATTAAACAGACGAACAATTTAGAGTGGTTTAAAAATGCACATATTTGCTGACAGAATGTGTCAGATACCTGCTGTGTCAAACGTGGAGAATTCAGGTTCCATTCATCCCTGGCTCAACTTGCACCCACGTATCACTGAGGCTGGGGGCCTTTCGCCACGCTGACTCTTGATACATCCTTCAGTCTCCCCTGTTAAAGGCCAGGTGTATACAGCACAGGCACAAAGAAAGGGCTCTCTGTGTCTCTTTTTCACTCCCAACCCCTACCTTTCTCATGTGCACCGGACAATAGAGTGCACACACATACTGTAAGCGCAAACACACATCTGTATGAACAGGTAAAGATGGAAACCAAAGTCTGCCTCTCTCTTTCACATCTTCAGTGCACTTCCCGCCTCAGAACATATTGCCAGTTTGTGATGCTTGTGAAGAAGATGAAAACAACACAGCGAGGTGTAAGCTGAGGTGTTTTTATCACTTGTCTGTGTGCTGCAAAGAGAGCCACATACCACACTGCGTGATGCCTCATTGATGTGCAAGTGGAAGTGTGATCTTAACAGGAACTTTGAGGTTCCTGGTCCTATCTTGCTTGACGTACTCCCGGACCCATACTTCATATATGTTTAATTTTGTCATCCTGATTGTCTACACTTTAATTTTACTGTGTGTCTATTCTGTACACACAACATCGATTGCATCCCTGTCCGTCCTGGGAGAGGAATCCCTCCTCTGTTGCTCTTGCTTAAGTTTCTTCCGGTTTCTTGCCCGTTAAAGGGTGTTTTGAAGAGTTTTTCCTTGTCTGAACCGAGAGTCTAAGGATAGTGGGTGCCGTATGCTGTTCAGATTGTAAAGCCCCTTGAAGCAAATTTGTGGTATTGGGTATCACAAAATGTACTTGACTAAACAGTTACAGTTACCTTACCTAGGTGCTTCTCGACACTAACATGTGAAGAATGAGTCTGTCTGCAGCTACAAAGGATGTTCTGTTTCCTGCAGTTTGTAATCTAAATGATTAAAAGGATGAAAAAGGTCCATGAAATGCGTCAGGTCGGAGCTGCATATTAAGTGGCGAGGGGGCTGGCTGACATGGACCGGCTGGGAGATGGTCGACACTTTGCTTGTCCAATTACTGGCTCTCGCTCAAATTGTTTGGTGAGAAGCATTCGACCTACTTCTGGACACAAAGCCCCACTGCCCTGAATACAGAGAGCCTGGGGACCACGTGTGATGACAAGTGCCATTAAAGGCTTTTGTCTTTGGCCGAGAAATTAAAATCAGGCAACTTAACTGATGTGGGATAATTTTGGCTATGAACACTGGAGAACCTTTGTGCTTATGGCTTGGCTTGATGGGATGAACAGCAGGCAATATAAATAAGATCTGCTCTTCTTGAAGAGTAGCCTGAGATGATTACATTCACTAATGGCAGCCTGACCTTCTGAAGGTCTTTGTGTTTAACATTGAGCAGTATCAGGATCAGTATTAGGAGTAGCAGCACTGCTAGTACTAATACAAGTACTATTAGGAGTGGTAGCGGGAGTGCGTTAACCACATTCCTCATTTTTGGAAAATGTACCACGAACTGTGTTACAAACAATATAGGCCACGCTGATTGTGTTGTGAACAATATAAGAAAAGCATCAAAAGGAATCCAATTATCAAATTATGGGTAAACTATGAAACATTCCTGTGTTCTGGGATTCCCTCAAAAATGCATAATCTGTAAGGAGACACTCCACAGCAATGCCGAGGAAACCAGCATTTGATTTTGCAGCACAAACATTAGCATAGCTTGTAAATATTCATACTGAGGGAATCACTAGAACCATTTGAGATATATCTGGTCTGGAAACGCAACACGTCAAGCACACAAGCGTAATGCACAACTACTCTGTCCACATCCCCATCACTTACCACAGCTATAGGTAACAACCACTATGGCAATCTTCTGATTTAAATGTCACTGTAATGCGATTTTAATCACACTCATTGAAGCCTCATCAATCATTCTAATCTTGTGCCATGCATGCTTTACTCTTGTGCAACAGGAATGCATGTGATGAAGGGCAATTTCCTTAAGTATGGAGAAGGATTAAAGAAAGAGGATGTAATTTCTCTGTGAAAACAACTAGGGTTTTTTTTTCCCTCTAAAATGCATTGTAAGCCCTTTGTCATAGGTGTCAGAAGATATGGGAAAAAGTCTTTTACTTTACTATTCTCTAGAGTACAACAACCTTTCATAGACTTTCAAGGCTCTTTCCAGTGCCACATGACAGTACCTTACTATTTCACAGTACAAGAATAAATCTTCTGAAATGTCATGTGCCGTTTCTCTACAAAATATCACTGCAGGTCACCCATCGGCGGGGGGCTTCTGCACAGACGCCTCTTCCTACATTTTTCCTCCCAAACACCCAACCATCCCTGTGCCTGTCACGCCACCGCACGCAAGATGAAATGTATGCACGGAGAATGATATCGTGCCCATTCCCCACATTGGATGACAAGGTGTGATTCAGTCCTGTGTTCAGCACGAGAGCCAGGGAGAAGCAGGCTGAGATCATTACTGTGTAATTGGCAGTGCAGTGATAAATAAGAGGGATGGCAGAGTGTGAGCTCCAGTCTGTGATTATTATCAGGCATCACAGGCAGTCATCTAAAAGGGACAAATTAACTATTTGATCAGAATGACGTTAATTCATACTTATCAAAAATTAACAATTTGATCAGAATGACATGAATTCACACTTGTCAACTCTAATACCCTTGTATCATGTAGTTAATTTGCATGATACTATTTTCTGTTAAAGAGTGGGATCATTCTGCCTCTGCACGGTGGGCAAACCTGGTTAAGCGAGGTTAGCCCTCCACCGGTTCATTCCCCACATCACTGGTTATGACTAAACTGTACGTCTACTTATTATTCCACTGGAACTGAAGACGTTTAAAACCGCAGCCGTGACTACATTTCCTGACTATCAAATCCCCCTCTTTTCACCCCCCCCCCCCTTTTTGTTTTAATTTCGATTCCAAACCACCTGCCATGCAGGTGCCGTAACAAGTGCAACAACTAACAACACGCACGGGGAGAAAATGTGAAAACAGACTCTCTTTTTTCTCTCTCTCTCTCTCGGGCGACATGGACACACAGACACCGTGGAAACTCACCTTCAGGGGCAACTCATGCCGCGGCAGCCGCTCCGAAAGTTGGGTGTTCTCCGCCGCTGGAGGAGGGCAGCGGCAGGTTCAGCTGTTAACGTAACGCCGCTTTCCTGAGCGTCTGAACCGGAGTGCCTCCCTCCGCCCTTGGATGCTACTATCGCCTCCCCCACCCCTCCGCCTCTGTGGAGAAAAAGTAATAGCGGTTTCTTCTTCCTCCTCCTCCTCCTCCTCCTCCTCTTCCACAAAGACAGACCCAGAGAAAAGAAGGGACCCTATATCGCAGTCAATAGGTTTTACAAAAACCCCATGGCAACGCGGAAAAACTGTGAGCAACTTCCCCACGTTGTGACCGGGTTAACGGCGCGTCCCAGCCCCCAAAACAGCCACAGCCACATTATTCCCAAGCTGCAGACTGAGCAGGGTTTTAGAGAGGGGGGCATGCTGTTCAAAATACGGATGAGAGGGAATACCATTTGTATTTAGTGTAGGTCCACTAGATTGTTGGCGTGATATACAGGAGTTCCAGCTATTCTCAGGCGTGAACTTGATATATAGCTGATGTTCACTCTCTTCTCTGTGGTGTGGTAGCCTACCCATACTCTCTAAGAGTGGGGTGTCTAGTTATATATTCATTTATTTATTAGTTTTGGTTTAAGTTACGTTTTTGATTTCTATTATTTTTCATTGAATATTTAGATTTTATTAAAATATATTTATTTATTTTACTAGTAAAAGTCGACCCAAGCACTATCCTGTCCATAGACTGCGAAATGCATATAGGCTACTAGATTCTGCTGTTGCTCAAGGGCAGCTGATTAGTGCAGTAATATTATGTTCATTTTGCCCAGGGGCACGTCTGTAACCAAAGCTACTGCTCAATCAGTAATTACATTTTCATTGTTTTATTGTTAATAATAAGCTATAAAGCTGCCTTACTATGGGTCCCAACACAAAGATCAGACTGTTTAGTTTGGCGATGTAGATTCGACTGATATAGGTTTTTTGAGGCCAATACTGTAATTGATATAAGAAATTGTTTTTAAATGTGACAATGATATACCAGCTGATATTCTTCTTTCTTTTTTTTTTAACATAAAGTCCCCCCGGTAGGGACAACTGAAGAGAGACAGGAAAGGGGGAAGAGAGAGTGAGGGCATGACGTGTCGCAAAGGGCCCGCGTTGGAATCGAACTGGGGCCCCTGCAATAGGGACTCAGCCGTAATACATGCACCAGGTGAGCTACCAGGGCGCCCCTGCAGTCAGATGTTTGACCCTAGATCTGAGTTTAGGTGGCTTAGTGATTTTGAGTCATCACGTCTAGTTTGGAGGCCAATAGGCCTTTTTCACAACACACATTTTGAGTCGTCACAGTTGGAAAAGTACAATAACAATGGATGTAAGCCATGACAGTGTGCCAGTGTAGCCAGCATACACACTACCAGGACCCAGAAACTGAAGCAGGTACACAAAATTCAGTCATCACCTGTGATTTCCTGCTGTGAGACATTGTGCTCCAGTATGCAACTTAAACAAGTGTGATTCTAAAACTTGAATCCTCCAGTGCACACAGTGAGAAAGGACTTTTCATTTTTAGTGGGAGACATCTTGTGTCCAGTGGTTAAACTTTTCAAATGAGAAATATTTGCATATTCATAGATTCTGAATTTTCCAACAAGAGCGAAGGAGTAGAGTGGTACTTTAAAGAATCTCTCTGTGCAATTGAACTTTTTTGTTGATACAAATGAGTGTTTTTAAATGTCTTCAAACGTGTCTGAAGGTGATCCTTAAACATTTCTTGCTGGGATCCCTTGAATTTGGCCGTGTAAGAGTTGTGACAAAGATTGGTATTGAACTCGAACTTAAAAAATAAGCTTGGAAAAAACACACCAACGCTAACAGTGTACAACATTAGATTTTAAAGACCAGACCACGACCTCCCTGGGTGGAGTCTGCATGTCCTCCCCGTGTTACCGTGGGTTTTCTCCGGGTTCTCCGGTTTCCTCCCACCGTCCAAAGACATGCATTAGGTTAATTGGTGACTCTAAATTGTGGATGTGGATGAATGTGTGCGTGAATGGTTGTCTGTCTATGTGTCAGCCCTGCGACGAGTTGGCCACTGTCCAGGGTGTACCCCGCCTAAGCCCTGAAGCCACTGGGATAGGCTCCAGTCACCCGCGACCCCGAACGGGAACAAGCGGCAGAAAATGACTGACTGACTGACTGACCTTCACAGCAAATAATGTTTTGATTAAAGCAACACAGATACAGCAAAAATATTAACAAAAGAAGAAATAAGAAAAAAAGTATAATATAGTAATGTAATGTAGTAATTTAATATAGAAATGAAGCCTATAAATATCTTTTAAACTATAATAAATTATAGTAAAGTGATGAACATTAGTAGAGAAGCCTGTGTTATTGACATATCTCGTGCGTACTGCAGTTTCTTGTTACGTATCTGTTGCCATACCTATACATCTGTGAGAAGCTGAAATTAATCAAATTTGCACCGCTGATGTATGGGCCAGTCTCTTCCACTCTATAGGCACTTTTGAGGCCATAGTTTGTGGTGAAGTTGTATGAGATTACATTATGAGAAAATACCATGAACACTTGAAACATCTTACAGTCTTATGTACGTTATCAAACCATTAAAATGCACAGGTCCAAAGGTTCATGAGGTCTAATCAACATCAATCTGAGCTCTCTACAAAACTGAACATTTCAAGCTTCACAAACATAATATTCACTGCATGGCTGTTGTATTTCATTGCATTACATTAACAAGTGTTCATATTGTTGTGTCAGCCCGCTGTATATCAACACTGTTCACTCCTTTCATCATAATGCCAACCTGTGTATTGTAGACTAATAGTCTCTGTAGGGATCTGAGATTTCAGCACCTCTGACAGCACAGGATCATTAAGAACTCTTTGCATCAGAGGAGCGGGCAGGAAAGGTCAGCCAGAAATCAATGTATTCAATAACATCAGACCCACAGACAGAAGTAGAGTGGATTTCCAGCCTGGAAATGATGAGGTGGAAAGGGCCTTTCGCCATTTACAGTCGTGTTCAGAGGCTCACTTTCGGTCGTTTCTGACTCATTCGGTCATTTTGAATTTCTATCTGTCAGACAACGGCGCTACCAAGTGACTGGATTGACGGTCAAAAATGAACCGTGTCAACAGACAGCTGTCACTTGTGCTGTGGTCTGTGATGAGTTTCAGCGTGGACCGGAAACCTGTCCAGCCTGGTTTCTTCCCCCAGCGCTGCCATGTGGTGTCATTTATTCGACTGTTTTTGGTGTTTTCTGTTTTTAATTTGAGTACGCTACTGCTTCTTAATAATCCAAGCAGGGCCGTAGCCAGGATTTTAGAAATAACGAGTCTTCTCCACACTGCTAGGAATGAACTTTTGGTAGTGAAATACTTAATTGTTCATGAAATACTACTAATACTATGAAATCCCAACCTTGCAATCGTTTTGATAACCTTGAATTACTTGTAATGCTAATGTTTTCTAAAGTCTCACTATGCACAATATTTGCTCATAGCAATTACGCTCTGGTTGAGCTTGGGCAGAGATTTTGTTTATGGCAAACAAACTATGGTTAAGGTATGACTAGGGTAGGCCACTAAAACACTTGGTTAAGGTTAGGGAAAGATTGTGGTGACGGTTAAAAAAAGAAGGCAAAAATTAATTACATTTTGTGACAGGACGCCAACTCTCCTGAATGAAAGTCAGGCTCACTACATGCTCCACCACGCCGAGCTCCACACCCTTACATTCCACCTTGCCTAAATGAAAGCCACTTGCATTGGCACTAAACATTGGCATTTGACCTAAACTGTGAAGAACCATCCAACATGGACAAATATGAACGTAGTTCCTAGGATACCGGCCTGGTATATTTTTTTAATTGTATAATGTAAACTCTCTCCAAGTTGCTAAGGACAAACTGTAACCTTGCTGTCCTCAGTGATAGCTACGGCCCTGGACCCATGCCTTCACATGGTTTCATTCTAAACTGTTTAGAGTTCAAACGAAAACAAAAAGAACAGGGACTCTCCCATGGCTTACTGGTTCAATTATGCGGGACACCTGAACAGGGAGGTCGTCATAATAGGGCTAAAAGTAACGGAGTCACAGAACACAGACGACCTGAGCCAGGTCATTTTCCTGTTCTGTCCGCAGTGGATTCATCTTCATCCAACTGGCACCACGGAGGAAAGACTAAGACCTCTCTGTTACACAAACAGGGGAAATGAACAGACTGACTTGAATCCAAATAACCTGATTTAGAGTATCATAATCCCACTGAATGGATTACACAATGGCGTGACTGAGCAATAAATGTAACAAGATATCGTTGTGAGGTGCTCCGTGTTACAGGGAGTGCTCTTATCTAATCAAATTAGATTTGGTGGAACATCTGCCTCATTTTTTTCAACAGGAACTGTCTCATCTATAAGCGGTAAATGCGATACATTAAGGCGCAGTTCTCAGCGGACCCTGCAGAGGCCCGGTTTAAAACTGGAAATATGTGTAAGCTGATTCACTATGTGATATGGTTTTGGGTTAAGTTTTTTTTTATTTTGTAGAGTTTCTCCTCCTCCTCATGTGTTTTGGTGGTTTTTCCCGCCTTTGGTTTTCCCTGTCTTTTCCCTGATTGCTCCACCACTCGCACCCGGTTTCACGCTCCCTCAGCAGCCTGCAGTGAGCTGGCCCACTCCACATCTGCACCCCATTTCGCTCTTAGTCTCAGTGTGTGTGTATATATACTGGTTCATCTTCTTTGGCCAGCGTTGGTTTGTCATCATATTGGTGTTGGTTCTGTCTGCCTGTGCAGTTTAAGTGTTTGATTTATGCCTACCTGTTACCTGCTTGTCACCTGCCTGCCTATAGCCTGTCTGTCTGCCTGTAAGTCTGGAAATAAACATTCAAGTCATCATCCTCTTTTGAGCTGTTGGCGTCTGGGTCCTTTCCCTCTCCCTGTTTGCCATCACACACGACACTATGTACCTATTTTAAAATTCTTTCCCAAAGCCCCAGAAAACATGTTTCCACAATTTTTTCTACCAAAGTTACCCTGGAATTCCACCGTGCACGGCTGCGTCGCGTCACGTTTTTTTTTTTTTTTGTGAATAAGTCACAAAAAGTAAACCTGATGCAAAAGCGATCATTCACTAAAAGCGCGTCTACAAAACCACGACAAAGCGGTCTTTTTTGTAAGCGAATCTTTTTTCATTTCTACAAAGGAGTACTGGAACAAGAAGGAGCAGCTACAGTGAGCTGTTGGATGAAGAGTTGCAGGCGACAGGCTAAACCACCAACTGTTAAGCAAGGCTGTTGTGAGGACAAGTACTCGCACGGTGCTAAGCATGCAATCAAATCAACCGACTTCTTTACTGAGACAACATGAGTGGTTGCACTGTAAACAGATACAGCTACTCCTCTGTTGTGTTTCTGACAAAGTGGCTACTCAAGGAGTATTATGCTATATGCTAAAGTTAAACGGAATGGAATGTAACCACGGGTGTCGTCAAATCTGCCAGGACTTAAATCGTAAGGATTATAAATTCTTAAGATTTGAAACCATGTTTTCAGCAGCTTTAATGCAAACTAATTTGTAATTAACTGATCAGTGAGCTCATGGCAGTACTGATGAAGAAAACTTTTAATTAACTGTTATCTCTCTATTTAATTAAAACACTGGTACCAGCCCTAAAGAAGGGTCTCACGTGTTATTATTTGTTAGCTTATCACAAATCTATTAAATTGTAATGCATACACGTTATGGTTGGTAGACAACCCACACTTTTGTAATGCATGTTTTAAAATACCCTGTAAAAAACTGTTTTTCCTTCCTATGGAAATAATAAGTTCCGACTCCATCATTTCTCAGGTGACACGTTGTTGGCCATATAAGCCCAAGGTGCCAAGATATGAAATCATGGCACCTCCCCAGCTAGACAGGGCAGGGCCTCATTACGTGACAGCGAATTTGAAATTTCCAAGTCAGACTGAGCCGGGGGGTGGGGTGCGGGGTGAGCTGGAGCCGTCAACGTAGGGTCTGAAAACAGACCCTACGTTGTCAAAGGTGTCAAAGTTCATAGGCAGAGCATGAATGAATGCACCCCCCCCCCCACCATCGCCCCGCTTCCGTCTTGTTTTCCCTCATGTGTTCCCCCATCTCTCTCTCTCGACTTCTCTCCTTCTGTGGAATATCACTATGGGGCAGAAATACCCTCATTGATGTCTGCAGGGCTGCATAATGAGAATAAATGAGCTGGAAGTAAATATGCAGGCTGTGTGCTGTTTGCCGCTCTATACCAGTCAGCCCATAGGCTTTCATCAAAAATGAAGATGGATTGTGTCGCCAAAAGCCCAAAACAATGCTGCACAGTGTTTTATTTATCTAAAGCGGAATTCAAAAGCCATTTCAAAGGATTTAACATGTACATTAATTCCCATTTGGAACATTTGTTTATATGCTTTCATCCCTGTTGCTGTTATGTATTTTAAGTGAATCAGATATGGTGATGATCCAGTATGTTAATTTGCATTTGCAGTGTCATTTAACACTTACACAATCAAACAGTTTATACGTGTTTTGTTTTTTTATCACAATGGAGGGAACGGTATTGAACCTTGTGCAGCTGCGATGGTCTACTGATGTGAATCACCCACTCCTTCAGTTGGGCCTCCCCCAGCCTCTTGCACCACAGTTGGTGGCTTCATTATATGTAATACACAGGCCACACTGGCACTTTCTAAGTCATCAGTTTCTCCTAAGAAGGCAAAGTGGAAAATGTACAGTAAATTCACCACGAGACCCCCCCACTTGAAATATTCATGAATTTCATCACGTTAAAGAATTATGTCATTAAGGGTTGCTCTGTTAGGCTGACAACAAACTCCAAACACAAAACAAATGCTCGGCTTTCTCCATAAAAATTATAACAGAAAAACATTGCACATAGCAAAACTCACAAGCCGCTTGTCAGTTGTGGAGCCACTGAAGAGGAAAACCCAAATCTCCTTTTGAAAGAGTGCTTTAGCAAATGTGTGTGCTCCGAGCTGCAAGTTGTTCACCCACAGCTGCTGGTCCACAAATACTAATATGTATACTGCTCTGATAAAAAAACATGCAGAAAAATGTCATTGTTCAATCACATACCCACACTTAGAAAATGCACAAATTTAAGGGCTTTCAAATTTTTAATTAGGTTCAAGTAAAAGATAGTTTATGATCATTTATGTGGTGACTTATCTTGTAGGTAGACTCTGGGTATATAAAACGATTCTGTATAACTGTAGCCTGTAGTTTGAGAATCAAAACTGTCTTCAAACCATCATGACGCAGTATGCTTACCACCACTAAAGTCCTTTTTCAAAGACATTTAACATGTCACAGTAGGAAAAGCACGGGTGTGAATAATAAAAAATAATGATGGCTGAATTCCAATTAGCTGCCTCAGTGTCAGGGTCCTGGTACTGTGCATGCTGGTTCACTGTCACACTGTTATAGCTTACTGAGACACATGAATACTGGTCTTATGACATATGATCACATGTGGCAATTTTAACCTTGCAGGCATTAGACTGTGCTATTGCACACGTACTCTAAAGATGATCCTACAGGAACCAATCGTACGACTGATGAAGGTTCTGAGCAATTTACTGTATACTGTAGGCTATATTGGAGGAATACATCGTGGCAGACGACACAAAATAATATTTGGCTGAGCACATGCTGTATGATCGTCGAGGGCAGCTGTGATTTAGTGCACGGAGGCTTTCTGTTCAGACTTCCAGTGGCTCGGCTCTTACCGATCCACCTGCAGCAGCGAAGATATCAGAATAAAGCAAGAGCCTCTCCCACTTCCTACTGTAAGAATGTGTGAGCAACATCTGTAGCTTCCCCGTGGCTCCACCCAGCCTCACACAAGAAGCGCTGGAGGCACAGCCGTAGCTTTCGATTCGTAATTAATATCAGCAGCAGGTTGGGAGAGGGCGTTTTCCTGTGGCAGATTGCTTTGTGCGTAGGCGCACTCCCCAGAGACAGCGCATTGCTGTGCTTCTAGAGCTTCATCATATGCCTTCGTGGAATCATTTAGTCCTTATGAGAGCGACAAGGAGCATCCTCTCACCCAATAAAGACTGGGAGATACCGTGGTGTCTGGATGAAGGCAGGAGGGGGGGCTCACAGTATGAAAGCTGTTTCCATAGCAATCCAAATATTGCAGCTATGAAATTTGAGCTGAAATGGGAGACTGGTGCCAACTGGCCGTCAATCATTTAACAAAGGAGGAAATGGGGAATAAGTTTTCCCCTCTCTTCCTGCAGTAATATAATTGCTGGACCACTTAATAAAGATGGAGTGTTATCATTAGATGTGAGCATGTGTGGTATTTACGTGCATGCATGGGTGTGGTTGTTTGTTGCAGCTTAGCATTTTATGACCACTGACCAGTTGATTTGACTGTGGTGCAGGATCCATAATCCAAATCTATTATTACATTTATTATCTTTTATTATTGAAAATCAGAGACAAATCAGCACAGGAGAAGCTGAGCACTTCAAAGCTGTGCACTAAACAGTAACACAATTTAACCACCAAGCTAAGACCCGGGTTTCCAGCCTGAATTTCACATGCGGAGCAGCTTATCTTCATACCCAAGACTTGGAAATGCAACTGACCATGCTGTGCATTTAAAGAAGTAAGGCATTACAGCAAGAAAAGATGGGTCAGAGTCACCGCTCTTCTCCTGTGAAAGAATTTACCATTGGATAATTGCATTTCTGTGTGCTTGGATGCAACACAATGACTGTGTGATCATGCAAATAATTGCCTTTCCACTTGTACTCGGGCAGATAGGTCGACAGGCATGGCCGTATCAGATCTCCGGAAACACAAGCGGGGGCTCACATTTACACACAGCGGTGCTTGTATATTAATTCATTATTGTGTGAATGGATGCTGAGGATGAACAACATCATTAGATGTTTCTGATAAGGAAGATGTCATACAGCAGCATTATTGCAACCGGAAAACATCGCTCATGCTCTGACTGGCCCCGCATGCTGTATGCACCTTCCGAGAAGAGATTTGAAGGTGTGAATGATGCCCCGGTGTTGGTTTGCGGCTGCTCTCAGGGGAGGTGCTTAAGAAGGTAATAGAATTAGGCCCACGGGATAACAGGGGTGTTATTTTGTCTGTTTCAATTAAATGTCTTCGGGATCCATCCGAGGGGGTGACTACATGTTCGGAACAGGGGCAAACGCTGCCCACAGGGGAGCGGGAGGGATTGGTAATAACCAGCCGAGTGGCTTTAAAGGAGTCTACCAAGAAATCAATAACTTAAGATCCAGAACCCATCTAATCAAGACTCAAGCCCTGGGGCTAATTAAAAAGAAACAATGGAAATCGATAGAAATAATCCTTCACATTTACTTCAGTGTCTTCACACTTCTCCTTTAATATCGGGAGCATTAGTCAGTGACAATTCACACACTATCTTATTATCTGCTAAGATAATAATAAAAAAAGAATTCAATAATGTTGGCAGAAATGCACATGCACTTATTATTGTTATTATTAGCTCAAGTATTTCCTCCTCGTCCATCTGTAATCATAACCAGCTGTCTGTACGTTATGTGAATGCATTTGCATTATATTGCACATGACATGACATAAGGATCATTGTGTTATCATGACATTATATGTGTGTTAAATTAAAATAAAATTCACTTCAGCCAGCTGCAAAATAATTTCCGCATTTAAAAGACATTGCAGCTACCTTTTCTGGACTATGACCCTGTTTTGGATCCCAAAATTCCCAAGACCCCAGCCCTCTAAGCGCCAAAGTCGCAAAATTGCGACAAGCAACGTAACTGGGAAAAACAGCCGCTACTTCCGGTTTACGTGCTAAATCACGTTTCCACTCCCCTCCACCAGAAGTCAGACACCCTGTGCTAACTTCCAGGTTTATATCTGGGGTATGCGGTATGTGGCCCACTGAATATGCGCAGTAGTGTTTCACCCGCTGGCCCCGCCCGCACGTTCCTGCTCGGCCCATAGACTTTACATTGTGATGATGTCACAGATCTTTAAATCACTTTTCTCTGCTCGTGGAAAGTTTTACAGATATAAAACCTTGATGGATCAAAAATGCATATTAGAAATAGATCTTGTTTGCAGTTTGAGTTTGTCCTGTCAATAGTTTTACAGACATCTCTTTAATAATAGCGGCCAATGGGGAAAATGCTTTTTTGGCCACAGGGAGATTTTTTGTTGCCAAACGTGGCCAGAGTGAAAGTAAGGAAGATCCATGGGTTTAGGCGCCAAAATTACTTGGTTAGGTTTTCTGTAGCATGTAACATAAGTACCATAAGTAACATGAGTCATGTGACCTAACTCATGTGACACAAGTCAACTATGTAACTTTATTTAACTTAAACAAGTCAAAAATGACACCCCCGTGTCCTGGGTGAAAGTCCTATGTTTGCTTTAATCACTATGGCCACTAGAGGTCTTGACCTATCATTAAACGTAAATATGGGTCGTAATAAGCTGCTTGCACAATCGACCTATACGGCTGTTTTTCTGATGAGGACGGGCTGGAAAAACAATTAGGCTGCTGCAATCTGTTCTCATTCTCAGGGCGTCAAATTCTGATGTATTGTCACGGCCTTCGGCATTGTATACATACGCACGTGGTACCCTTTAGCATCTGAAGGAAACGCCTTCAGAAACTACTAGGTGTGGTAGTAGGAAATCACGTGACGTAAATCACTAAAGTCAGTCATATGACATAAGTCACGTAAGTCACTTGACTTCTAAGTCACGTGTTGGTTAGGTTTAGGTAGTCACAGAAGTTACGTGAACCAACCCCAGTTTCCTGGGTGAAAACCCTGTGTTTGTTTGAACCATCCATCATCCATTCACCCACCTCCACTGGTAGACTTTCTCGCTCTTTATGTCGCTCGTTATACTACATCCCCTGACTTCCTTAAGGCTTTCTGGCAGCCCTGTGCGTTCCATAGAAACGCTAAAGGGTACCTTGTGCGTCTGTATACATTGCCAAAGGGTGTGACAAAACGTCAGTATTTGACACCCTGGGAATGAGACGGGCTGGCTCTTTTGGATGGCGCGGAGTATCTTTTACCAATCAGGAGCATACAATGTGTGATTCTGCAGATGCAAACAGGTGGCTGAATAAGACTATTTACCAGTTATTAGTTCATTTACCTATTGCCATCTTTCAGATTATTATTGCATCTATCATTTGTGGATGGAAATTGTAACATAGTTTTCAGTTTTAGAGGGTTACTTTTTTATTTAGGTTTTAGTCCCATATTCATCCTGAAAAAAGGTCACCAATATTGATAGAAAGACCACTGGTAACAGGTTGTATAATGTCTGTGGCTCTGAAACAGCTTTGTCAAGTCTGAAAAGATAACCCTGATGATGTCATTGTGATGTCACCAGGGTTATCTTGGCTTGGGCTTGAGAATTTATTTTAAAAGAAAGCCTACATTACTAACCGGAGGCAAGGCTTTCCTGCTTCAATTTTGGTCATACTTCTTTTAATTTGTAGTTTGTCAGTCCCCTAAGTACATGGAAGTGCAATATTAAATGGATATAAAAAATATAAATATATAACTCTTTACAATCTCCTACAAACCCAATTGCTTAAATGTTTTGACCCTACATAGGGTTCTGACACCAGGGTTGAAAAACTCTGCATGAAATATCATATGCATTTTTTTAAGTACAAGTTTACATTGATGTCAACGTCCAACATGATCAGAGGAAGCCAAGCTTAGCAAACCAAAAGCAAATCAAGAGTTTGTTTGCAGGAGCTGGTGTCTGCCGCGTGTTCTCGTACAATTTACAGCATGTTCCTGCAAAGCTTGTTTTCCGTGTCCCTCTAGCAGGACAAGACATCCTGGATCTTGTTACCCGTCTGATGTGGACACATGATCTGATCTATGGGGGGTCAGTGTGTCAGTGAGAGGCGCCATCAGGAGGCCGGCAGTAGTGATTCACTACTGGTTGATGTCACTTTGACAGAGAACAGAGGGGGCCATGTTGGTGTCAGCGGGAAGCCAGACACTCCGACAAGCGCTGCTCCTCCTCCCGCTCCCTCCACTGCTATCTCTCGTTTAATGGCCTTACCTCACAGTCTCTTCCTTTCACAGTCCTGCCTTGTACATCTGAGTCATTAATACTCGTGCTCCCAACAGATATAATCTGTGTAATCATGTGTTGCACTGATTAAACCTCATTATTCCTCTCACAAAATTAGCAGTTAATAGTTTGGAATGAGTACAGAGTTGAAATGTAATCATCAATGTATTATTCAGAGAAGAGAAGAGAACAGAGAGAATGGAGGCTTAAAAAAACTTTTTGTCCTTTTCCTAAGAGTACGAAAAGAGATGGCTGGTTTAGTTGCCATGGAGATATAGGCTACGTGGAATTCAGGAAGTCAATTAGCAATCTGGCTGCATCTCATTAAATATTGTCTAGCAGCGGTGAGTGGTTTGAGTTTTGGATTTATTTTTATCAGGGAGAATTTCTCTCATAAGCATTCATGGATGTCTTATCCTGCGGTTTGCTTCAACGAGCAGCGGTCAGTTAACAATCCGTGCATCTGTGACCTGTCACCAGTGTGAAGGCTGACGACTCAGGGCTCCATGTAAATGCTCTAATGCGGCTATTGTAGATCTCAAATGAGGTATAATCTGGATAGACCACGTATTTGTCTCCACTCCCTGTGCTGGAGCAAAAGGTGCTGGAGGCTGGGGACGATCACAAAAGGCCCTGCTGATAAATCTGTCTGTGCAACAAAGTCCTCAAAAGACAGACACTCGCACACACATAAACACACTTAGCCTGGTGTGATTTGCATGAGGCTCCAAAAATACTCTGAAGGAGGTGCCAGCTTTTCTGTTTTGCAGCTCCATTGTGTCTCTTAGGATCAAGGGTGGAGCATGAGCAATGAGCAACACCACCACCAAACCAACCTTCAGATGCACTGAAGAGCGGCTTCTGATATTGCAATGAGAATTCCAAACAGCATCACACCAGCACTAATGAAAAGCAATATGGACTGGAGAGCTTATCGTCAGCACAGGATATATCCGGGCACATATCAGGTCAGAAGTAGGCCCTATCTGGGAAAATGCTAATACATTCTCTGTCCATTATCACCGCCTTGACCAGTTTCATTTTAGGACCTGATGAATCCACCGGCAAAGTCGATTCATTCGTTCATTTAGGCACGGCTCCCTGCAGCAGCGAGGCTTCCTGTCATTGTGTCTGACAGGCAGATGACATCAGTATGCCCCTCGGGCAGCACTGGGGATGCGGCATCTCTTCCTCATCACGCAAAATAAAGGAGGACTTTGATGGTATCGACTCTGAGTCGTAGTCCCCCCACACTGTCACTGTCACACGACAGGAGACTTCCATTTCCCAGTAATCGAGTTTCTTTCTTGCCTCTTTGTGTTCAGATGAAAATCTGATGAAGTCCCCCCCCCCCCACCCACGCCCGCCGCCTCTAAAAAACAGCAACTAAAAACAAAAAGACGTAGCGTAAACCCAAAGGGCCACCCACACAAAATGGTTTGATGATGTAATTCTGAATAATAATAAGCCATGCTCTCAGAAGCACATGGCTACTTATTATTCAGAATGATGTCATCTGTCCCTTTTTTCAGCACTGGGGTGTGGAGAGGAAGCACA
>CM022473.1:7873158-7961469 GCA_011952105.1 Coreoperca whiteheadi | reverse complement strand
CACCCCAGTATAGAATACCACCCCCGTAGCTGTGTTTGTGTTCCCATTTCAGTACACATAATGAATCATTATTACAAAACATGGCAGTTAGAATCCTTGTATTTGCAAAGCTGGCTGGACTATTTTTCCAATAGAAGCATGTCCATTTTGAATAATTAATTAAGAGCAAGTTTTTTTTCATTTACTAATGGGTTTAGGTAACCTACGTTTCTCTATCAGTCAAAAGTACAATTTTGATTTTCAGTATGTGTAGACGCTCACCATTCACCCGTTAGCACCCGTCAGCTCGAGCAGCAACACTGTCAAAGTCATCCTGAATCAGCTATCTGGCTGCTGCTGCAAATAAATATTGCAATATTGGAATATTAATCAGCATCAAAGCTGGCTGGAACACAGAGAAGATCTTTAGATTAGAGGAGCAAGCTGACTAAATGATGTGATTGGCTGAAAGGTGAGGGGGCAGTGATGAACCAGACATGAACATGTGGCCTGAGAGTCATTTTTCAGAACAGAAAAAGCACTCTTTTTAAATTGTTTTGTTGTTGTTGTTGTTGTTGTTCCTTTTTTTACTTAGACTTGTGCTCTGGTGTGTTCAATAGTTGATTGACTGCTCTAACAAGTTGCAAGCTTTGATAAGTGGATTTGTATCCACCCTGCGCTAATAATTTGTGTCACAGTGTGACCTTGCATCAGTAGCTAGATCAGTGATGTGCTTAGGGATTAATGTTTAACAGTCTACTTTGTCAAACATCATCTTAATCCTTTGAAGATAATGGGAATTTGAAGGTGAATTGTTGAGAAAAGATAACCTCAGATGTCTCCTCACTGGTCAGTGACTGACACAAATTGGATTTGTGGACTAAGATCCAGTGAAACTATCAAAGATGTCAAAATGCAGGCCCTTTTTTCAAACATAAGCCTGCTGGTAAAAGTTGAGCTCTGCTTCCCTCTGTTGGTTGTATCAAGAAAAGGCAGCAAAACCTATTTTCCTTCCATTTCTGATGTCAAAGTCGCCCTCCTCTGGCTGTATCTGTTCCTACACAGATGAAACCAGTCCTCTTGCAAATCCAGCATCCTCTCAACCCATGGGATTCGATTTCATATGCACTCACAGTGTTGAAATGGCTGTTTCTGCAGTTCTCATCATGCAAAATAATATCACCCAGTGTCAATCTGGTCAAATCCCTGAAAATGTTCAAGCATCATAATTTAACACGTGCATGCAAAGGGGTAGAGGGTATTCTCACCATCAAAAAATGTGATGTTATTTAATTCAATATTCTTTTCAAGCTCCTCTTGACTTTGAGATCCCCTTGCCACTATCCCATTATTTTCCCCTACCATTTTCTCTTGAATATATAATTAAAGTCCTTTTTCTACTGTGTCAGCAGGGGGTATTATACAGGGTCAATAGCCTAGTGATTTAACACCAGGGAGATGAATCCAAAGAGCCACTCTTATTCATGCCCTTGAGCAAGGTTCTTGTCCTTAATTGCCCCAGTAAAAATACAGTTGTTCCAATGTTCTCCTGTATGTATAAAGCACATCATATTTCTTAAAGAGTTATGGGCTGGGATTGTTATTAATGAACTCCAGCAGCAGTATCATCCTACTTTATGGTAGCAATAACATAAAGAACTCTATTTTTCCCAGCGCAGCCGTATGCAAAGTAGGGCTGGTCAGTGATTACTTTGTAATTCATCCTGTTATATATAAACTTCTGGCACACAGTTCAGTCCAGAGGGAGAAATGGAGCATAAAAAAGCATACAGTACTCTGTGCTGACTGTTTGGATTCTTTTAAGAGAAGAAAAAAAAAAATGCTGCATTTAACATTCTTTCCCTGAGGGGCCGGAGGAACACCGTCTGAAGCTGAGCAGACACGTATGTAAATCTCCTCCTCCTCAACGCTACTGCTAATTCCCGTGGAGAAGATCTCTGAACTCCACTCTCACCCACAGCAACTTCACACCAGCACAGCCTCCTGCCACGTGTCAATGCCGGTCTAATCTCACACCCCACAACATCTGCCGCCAGCCCCCCAATTTGGCATCCGTCGCTCTGCAGGGAGAGACCAAACATGTAATTCACGCCTCTGCACATATTGACCACTTTTACTGATGCTGACTGGCGCATTCAGGTTATCAACCAAGACACAGGCAGCTCTTCTTACAATAAAGCCAGCGGACTATAACATTTAAAGCTCTTACGGCTATCATGAAAGCACTCGCAGCATAAATGTTTTGACCACAGAGGTTTCATGTTATTTTGATAGAACCTGTGTGACCTGGCATGTGCCCATTCCGACTCTATGTGACAGAAACTATGTGGTTTGTAGTGCTTGCCTTTTTCTTCAGCAGCTTTTGCAAATCCGTTGCATTTGGCATTGCCCTTTTTCTCTAGTTGTGCCTTTTCAAAATTTAAGAAACACTCTGGCCCCCACTATCAGCCCCAGAGACCGTGTGGCACTTTACACCCGGTGTTGCCAAAGTGGTTTGAACAGACCAACAGACAGTGCTGTCCTCACTCTCACACTGTGTTCGTGAACCATTAACAACTTGCAGAAGGTGTTATTGACGCTGTACCTTTAGTGTCAATGCTTTAACTTTACCTTGCTGGAATTCTTAATTTTGTGTAAATAGCTATTTTAACCTAAATAACAGTGGCAGTAGACTACGATAACTTTAGTTTTTTGTATGTAATTATTTTTGTATGTGTAATTATTAAATTGTTTTAAACCCATGTGTTTCAATCCACTATGTTAATAAACCATTGGCTATAATTCTTAGTTTGTCAGTGACACTCACAATCTAATCAGCACTGGAGGTAAACAGTGGAAGTGAAGAGAACTTAATTACAAGTGAATGCTTTAATGATATATAGCCTAGTGAAGACACAATTGATTTAGCCACCATGCAGTTTCCAGATAGCACAGGTAGCCCTGTCCACAGAAACAAAATGCGTGGCTACTAACATGATACCTGTATGGGATTTTTGAAGGCACTATTTTCGCTGAGTACAACAGCTAACGTTGTTGAAGTAGAACTAACTGAGTGGGGGATATAGTGGGGCGGCTGTGGCTTGGTGGCAGATCGGTTGCCTGCCTATCAGAAGGTCAGCGGTTAGATCCCCCAGCCATGCGTCGAAGTAACCTTGAGCAAGATGCTGAACCCCAAAAATGCTCCGCGTAACTGCGCCTTCGGTTTGTGAATGTTCTCATGTGTAAGTCGCTTTGGATAAAAGCGTCTGCTAAACGATTAAATGTAAATGTAAATGGATATAGCACTAAAGAGACACTCCACCGAGTTAAGTAATAAAGTCTCACTGGCTGTAGGCTTGAAAGGTTGGTCTGAAAGAAATGGGTCAAAATTAATCAAAACATCCATGGGTCCTACAGTGCAATACACTTCTCCACCGCAATAACCTCTGTTTATTGCTAGCGTTTTTAGCTATTGAGGGCGAGTGAGAGAGGGATTGATATGCAGAAAAGGGCCGTGGGCTGGATTTAGCCATGTAGATGGGTCGTGCGCTCTACTAGGTGAACTACCAGCGTAGATATATTTTGCATTGCAGTTAAGAGATCAATTGTTTGATGTCTTTATCCTTGGATTTTATGTGGCCGCAAATTGAGATGGTGTTGGTCGTACCCATTACAAAGAATCCAAAAATATTATCTTATGGTCCAAGTGGACTTGTGAACAGACATGCATATTCTGGCTTTATGAGATTGACTTAACTTGCTTGTGCGCTGAGGCCATGTGAGAATGAGAGCAGCTGTTCCTTTGGACTAATTGAAAACAGCTTGTTTGGCTGGAGGGTTATTTGTAAAATCTGTACAGTCAGTAGTGACTGGCAGCTAAAATATTTGTGCTTTAACCACATGCATTACATTTTTTTTAAAGAGTTGTTGCTCTGCTGGAGCTGTAGGGCTGAAACAAAAGAAGATGGGCTTTAACATTGTGGATAAGATTAACTGCACTGGGACTACATTTCAGTAACACGAACGCTTGTCACCAGTTTTAATGGATCATTCTCAGTCAAAATACAGCTACAGTAAATAACTGTACTTATTATAAAGATGTGTTTTTAGTTCAAATCTATACATTTAGCATGCAGTAAGAACTTCTTAGTCCTCTCTTCATCCTGGAACCAATGCATTGGAATTTCATAAAAATGCTCGTACAGTAGTCAAGCTCTTAGTGTTAAGCATACATGCAACTAGGAGGCTGTACGCTGCAGGATGTGGTCTGTAATGAAGGACGGCTCAGCCAGCCTTGTAAAATAAATGTGTCTTGATAACAGCATGTGTCCATAATCTGCACGTGCACAAACACGGCTGCAAATATTTAATCACAGCATTGGAGCACATTCGCCACCTTGCTTTAGTCTTGCTAACAAGGCCAGCAGAGTTCCCAATGATTACAACCATCAAGAGCACTTCTCAAGGGCTACAATCTTTATACATTTAAAAAAAAAAAAAAAAAAAATGCAAAAATGAGCAGCAGAAGCCCTTATTTGATTAATCGGTGCAGTCAGTGGAAAGTGTGTGGCAGGCGCAGGGGGAGCAAGGCAGTGGGTAGGGAGCAAGCACCCCGGCTGGCTGTGGAAACACTCGCTGTTGACAGTCGCCAACCTCATTAGAGGGCTAGTCAGAGGCGGCCTGCTGCAGTGCAGTCTGCTGGAATGTGTCTCCACCGAAACACTGGAAGGGCTCTGAAGCCTGCTGATGCGTTGTAGCCATGTCAGGCCGAGAGCGGAGCCAAAGTCTGTTTGTACCACTGCGCTGTTTTGACATTAATTATCCTCCCACAGCCTGCAGGCGGGAGCTCATAGCCAGCTATTAAGAACTTGCTCTATGCAGCCTTTAATTTCCGATGTTAGTTTTTAAATGTTCCTTGGAATTACTTTTGCGTAGGAGCGACGTTAGCATTTTTGTCCATCTTTGGAATTTTTGTTTTCATAATTTCTCTGTCAAGACACCCCTTTTCTTTGGTTTGCGTAACTTTCAACTTGCTTCAATTCAGTTTTTTGCCAAAGGATGTTATATCATTGCACTTTCCATAAAGAGCAGATTTAGACCATACTCTTTCAAATATTATTTACAGAGACCCAACAATTCCCACCATGGGCAAGCACTTGGCGACAGGGTAAAACTCCCTTTTAACAGGCATAAACCTTGAAGAGACCTAGGCTCTAAAGGGGCATATATTGACATATTTTTTAATATATATGTCAAAATATGTCCATAAAATGTCTACAGTATGTAATGCCACAGTATCTTCACCAACCGAGTGCAGATCCTGCTGGTATTCATGCAGTGATGAAATGCACGTTGATGCATCCCTTCAAAAAATGTTCAGAAAAGTTAATGTGTCTGAGCAAGGCAGACATTAGCAGCTGAACTGTAGAACACTGGCATGGCTCCAGTATCCCAGAACTGGGTTGAGACTCTGCACCGCTGGTGACATTCTGCAGCTCAGGTAATGTGAGATAAAACTGACAGAGCAATAACATTTCTACCCTCCCTAAACGGCTGCAATGGGAGCAAGGTATATCCAGAGGAGCAGACGGGGTGGTGAAAGCTGCACTTGGGTACTTTATTTATCGCAGACTTCAATAAAATGGGTTGGAGTCAGCCATGCCTTCCTCATATCCTCTGTTCAACTGCAGCAAAACAAATTAATGCAGCTTTACCTGAGAGAAGACACATCACCAGTGGATAACCTGTTGCAGGATGAAAGTGATGTAAAAACGAGCAGTTCATTCTTTTTTTTTCAAGGGAAAAATAGGGTTGTGATGCTCCCAGATTGCAAGAGCGAATACAACAATGCTTCAGCGCTCCCTGGAGAGAGAAACATTACACTATTTACAGCCCTGCTCTGTCCCAAGAAGCAGCTTGAAAAACAACCTGTGTCACTTGCCGATGGGTTCTGGGGCCGAAGTGATTGTAATGCAAGGTGCAATTATCAGAGCAGGGCGACATGCAGCGGCAGCGTGGCAGTTACAGCAAACTGCTCTCCACAGCCTCCTCACTGCTGCATGAACAGCACAGCATCATACCAGTGATGTAGAGGTCTATAAAAACAGCGAACTCCAATTGGGATCATAACATGAACAAGTATATAATATGAACAAGTATATATCCAAAAATACAAAAAATATTAGCCATAATGATGCACTGCAACTTGCTCAAAATAATGATATTTGCTTTTTTCATGAGGGAAAATAAACTATGTTAATAAAGTAAAGATATTAGAGATACTGTATTAGAATAGGAATCATATTTAAAAGAAAATAGTTTACATAAATGGAGTTCCTCATACATACAGATATACAGTATAGGTACAGTATGAGGCATTTATGGTCTATTTTCTTCAAAGATTTCCATGTAATTTGGTGCTTTGTTATTAGTTAAATATACTGCATTAACTATCTTTTAAGCTGCACTAATCAATATGTATGTAGAAGAGAAGTTCTATAAATAATATATATATTACACTATAGAACCAAATTTAGAACAGGCAAAACACACACACACTAAAATAAAGTGGAAGTTATTCAATAAAATAAACTGAATATTTACACTATATATTTTCATTATCAGTGTTACCATTATTGTTAAAAATAAATAAATAAATAATAAGAAAAACTAAATTGTACAATTAGTCCCACATAACAGAAGAAAAGTCAGACCTTACAAACTTTGCAAAGACAGTATACTGTTTATTACACTATAAAACTAGGTTATTGCTGTTTATCATGTAGGCCCTATGCCTGAACTGCTGGCTGATGCTTGTTGGTCAGGGCTGCTGTTCCTGAGTTTTTGGACCTGCCGGTTGTGTGCGGTTCATCTCGTTTAACTGAACTGCTGGTAGATGGGTGATGGTCGGTATCTTCATCTTGGCCCTGGGTTCCAGCAAATGACCCTGCATAAATACAAGGGAAATTAATGAGTTAAATATATTTTCGAGATACTCAAAGTTCAGGAAATTACGAAAGATGGTTTTTAAGGTTTAAATACAAAATGGAAAAAACCTTAGTATAAATAAAGAGGAGCCTGGTCCATAGAGGCAGGTTGCGCAGTAACAATATAAAAAAAATAAATACATATATCCAATCGACCAGCCCACCGACCCAGTAGCCCACAGGTGATTGGGATTTTGCTCGGTTTGTCTGGCCAGTACCTATTTATAAGATCTTTGGCTTGCTAACAACATTGGCTAGTTGGCTAGTTAGTATGCATGCACAGGCTATATGGTTTAAGAAAATGTTCCAGTATTTTAAGAATTAAGATTTTTAAACAAAGCCATGGAGCCCCAGAAGGATCACAGATGGAAAAAGTATGTTTATTGAGGCCACAAAATGCTATTGCTTGCCCACAAGATACAATTCGTTGCACATCTTAATTAACTTGTGGCCAAGAGATACTACCACTACTTTATGGTTTTCTAGAGGGAGGTTAACACACAAAATGGTTTGATGATGTAATTCTGAATAATAATAAGCCATGCTCTCAGAAGCACATGGCTACTTATTATTCAGAATGATGTCATCTGTCCCTTTTTTCAGCACTGGGGTGTGGAGAGGAAGCACATCCTCATCAGACCCTTTTCTATATTAACTTTCCTCCACTTCCAGACAGCCGACAGCACAGATCTGAGCTGGGGCCGACATCGCTACGGCTGCTGCTGTCGGGGAGGAAAGTTAACACAAGTGGTCCGTTAGTAGATTTTCTTTACAGTCAAAATGTGTACTTGCTTTAAAGTAAGGGGAATAAAAGAATGACAGAACAGACATCTTCCTCCCGTCATGAGGGCGATGGAGAGAGATCTGTCTTTCGACTAGTTAAGCCCTTTTAGCTGTTCTCTCTATATACCTTATCTCGTGGCCACAAGTTAATTAAACCGTGGGAACGAAGTAGTATCTCGTGGCCACGAGTTAGTTAAAATGTGCAAACGAATTGAATCACACAATAGCATTTCGTGGCCTCAGTATTCACATTTTTTCTATATGTGATCCTTCTGGGACTC
Source organism: Coreoperca whiteheadi (assembly GCA_011952105.1). NCBI lineage: Eukaryota > Metazoa > Chordata > Actinopteri > Centrarchiformes > Sinipercidae > Coreoperca > Coreoperca whiteheadi. The sequence continues at coordinate 7,953,440 of CM022473.1, read as the reverse complement.
CTTACATACCTGCAAGCGATGCACGAGCGTCATCCCGCAGTTTCTTTAATTTCTCTTCTCTGCCCCAGGCTCCTGTTGCCTTTTTGGGGCCATTCTTTATGAAGTTATAGCGGCAGCGTTACTGTCAGGCTGGCTTCAGGAACACAGAGAATTGGAGGAGGGGGGCACCAATTAATTTCGAGTAATTATTATGTAGGCTATATCTTGTATTGGTGCCTAATGTAGTTATGCGTCATCTTAAATTTAAATAATGAATAATTATGCTTACGATTGATGATCATTAGGTTGTTTTGGAGCCCCCGCCGGCACTGTGCCCTTTGCACAGCGCGTGATGCGAGTGTACTAGCGGCGGCGCTGTGTGTCAGACTGGAATGTGTTGTTTAAGAGAGAGGGCAGGGTATCTCGGAGCCACAATAAGAGCCCTCTTTATGATGTTGGTCCGTTGGCTATCTAAAGTATAACTAGGCTTCTTAACACAAGCTCAGGAAGCAAATTCCATGCCACCACTGTTGAGTGGGGTCTGTTTCCTGGTACCAGTATTTTTAATAAAATACAAAATAAGACAATGGAGCCTGATTTTATTCATCAGGTTGCTGATAGTAACAAAACAGATAATAATTATCCAACTTACTGAGTATTTTAACCTTTAGCTCATTGTTTTGGTTCCGGAAAAGGCCGCTCTCATCACCCTCATTTCCATCTGAAGCAGGAACCTGTTTTCAAGGAAAAAGCTCTTGTAAACACATTACCTGCTCAGAACCAAACGGCAGATGGACAAAGTTAGGAACTAGCTGGTGAAGGTGGAGGCTTTAGCAGCTCATGAACTTAATATTTTCATAATACACCGTAGCTAAATAAAGTGATAATGTGTCACCAGTGTATGTTCATAGCTTGTTCGACAACCCCCCAAGAGGCTGAAAAAAATCTATTTATGCAGCTTTATGCTCAGTACATCCCAACCTTTCCCAAAAATTCCCTCTGATGCAACAATTGTAAAGAATACATATAGAGAGAACATTGCCGAATAATATTAACAAATGAATCCAATAACAAAATACATCTAATTATAACACTGCAGGTTTTACAGAGTGTGGTCATTGAGGAGCCTCCAATATATCATCCCAACACATTGGCAAACTGACCTTATCGTGGATTTTGACCCACAAGCTCTAGCACCCTTACCATCACCATATTAGTCAGATATTCCTTTCCTTAGCGCACACATCTTCTCCTGTTTCCTTAAAAGCAATCAACACTTGAACTTCTGCTATACTGCTGTACTTTCCCTTCAGGGTGACAGCGAAAGGACATGTTATGTAGCTGATGATCACATAATCACAGATCAGAGAATTTGGAATGACCTTAAAAATAATGGTAAAAGTCCTACTTGACTGATTCAGCACAACATAGTTGGACAGAATTTCCGTGTCCGTGGCTCTCTGTCCAACAGCCTCTTCCACCTCGCTGTGTTTTGCTGGTCCAGGAAACACAAAGAGAATAGACAAAGATGGGGGCCTCCTGGAGACTCGATACTGCACATCAATGTTTGAACCAGGTTTTCCAGCTATGGCTGTCAAAAATATGGCGTGTGAAAGTGCACCTACATCACTGCACTACAGTGAACAAAGAGACTGAGGTATGAGATTGCTATACTCAACCAGGGATATTGCTCTGGAGCAATATCAATATCCCATGATGCCCTTGGCTTAGGTCTCATGATTTACTATTGATGCAAACAGCATTATTAGCATCATTACTATCTATTATTACTAAACCTTAATGTACATGAGGGCACATACTGTAAATCAGAGACCCCATTGAAATGCAAAAACATGCACCTCAGGATCATGCAAGTAATATCCTAACGGAGACAGCCGTTCCCTTTCACAGCAGCACTCAACGTTCTTCAGACATTGCTCGCATAGTATCTGATCATGGTTGTGTGCACATATCAATGTGTCAAGCCCTTTGTCCTTGAGTTGCACCCTGGAACTAATTTGCAGCTGGCGAGGGGCATACAACGGGAGCCACAAACCCACCAATTAAACTGACATTCGGCTTTCTGCTCACTTGTCTTTCAAAACACACAAGGGCTAGTGCTCCAAAGCCCAATGAGAGGAGGCTCACCAGTGAAATCCCTCGATCCCTGAGAGAGAGCAGAGGCAATAATTACTGGCCAACACATTTGATTTATTGTGGCTCTGTTGATTCCCCTGGCATGGTTATAAAATACTCCCAAGGCCTGCCTGAGTGTGATGCCAAGAAGCAGCAGCATCCCACATACATACCTTGGTGGTACAGTGTATTTCTGGCCTTAATATTACAACATGAATATTTCATCTTGCTTTGGGTTTACCAAAACCAGATGACGCCGGGCAGTTTTAAAAGAATATGTCAATAAATTAAAGGGCCATGCAAATTTCACTTCAGATGAACACCAAAGAGAAGGGGACATGTTGAGATGGACAGATTGACATTATTGGTGCATAGAGAACGAAAAAGATTGAAGACAAACCTGATATCCCTCTGAAGTCTGTGATTCAGTTCATTTTTGGTGCATGCCGATGGATGAGCCACTCACGAGCTTTAAATATCAGCCAGTCAATACGATGTCGAAATAATGAAATAAAACGGCAACAGAATATGTATTAACTCAGAGAAGCACAGCAATGTCATTTTGAAAATATGATACAGACTGCCTGACTCAGTCAAATTTGAGATCACTATAAAATCCTTTTACCGCAGATCAATCCTGAGCCATAAGGTCAGATCGCATCTCTTTAAGAGCTGAACACAAACCTCATGGAGGCTCAGTGCTTCCCCAACAGAGCTTAAATACTACAATATTAAGTCGTTCCATTTATAGCTTGCACAATGCACAGTGTACACACCATCACTAAGTGCCATTTATAAAACGCACATTTGCAGAAACATGTGGTTTAGGCGGGTTAACAGGCTCTAATGGCTAATGCATACTGTAATCATGTAAAGGTTACAACAGACAGTCATTATCTCTCATGCATCCTCACTGTTCTAGCACTGCAGTAGCCACAGCTGCTTACCTTTTAGCTCGTAATTAGGAGTAATAGCTTGAATATTTAATGGAAATTACACGATAAATTAGGCTTACACGTTTTTATATTATAGGAAAAGCTAAGGGTCTCTCCTTTCCTCTGTCACCTACCAAATATGAATTACACCGGATTATGGATAAGCAGTGTGCGTTCGAATGAAGGAATGTGAGTAATAACTTGCATATTTTAAATGTGAAAGCACTTAAAGTGAGGTGTGTCACATACTGTTATACAATAGGTATTGCGTTAAATAAAAACAGAGAATCTCTGTATTAGCCATTGTGTCTTACAGTTAATTATGTGTGTGCAGTAAGTTTCATTTCAGCGTATGATCATGCTGTAAATAAATAATGTATTGTATTATAAGGAAAAATATCTTTTTTATGACAAGATCTCGTTCAGAACTGGTGGGTTATCTCTGTACTTGTACTGTGAACTCAACAATTGCCAAGATGGTTTTGTGACAGTTTCTAAGTTGTTGTTGTTGTTTTTTTGTGTCAGTGGCAATGGATATTGGGATTTGTGTCGCATTAGCTAGTCTCTTGTTTTCTCATATCGCTTGCTTAAAGTAGCTGTGCTAAGCACTTTCACATGTACCTGCTGTGAACTGGTAATGTTGTGGCTTCTATTTGTATTGTAATCACACATCAGCCCCCACATAAAAAATGCATTGATGCCCCCTGTTTAATTTTTCCTAGAGCAACCTTATTCTGAGGTTTTAAGATCCCAATTCACGAGATAGGAAGAAAAGGAAAGGCGTCTGGGGTAAATAACAGAAAGAAGTGGAATTCCTGGTTAGTTTTGAGATCAGTCAGAGGCTGAGCTGTGACACAAACAAACACACACACACGGTTGGTGCAGTTGAAAAAAGGGTTGAAAATATCCTTTGGCCAGATGAAAATATATAAAATTACAGTGCAGTTTCAATCTACATTATATGTAATATGAAGTTACATTTACAAAGCCTTCAAATTATAGCTATTCTCAATCATAAACGTAACTTGAATGTCAATTACTATGATGACCAGAGGGTACAAACCTTTTTACGGTTCGTAAAACTTTGTTGTTATGAAAACATACCAACTTATGTTGTTTTAACGAGGAAAGTCTCTTTTTTTGATGAAATGTTATGGTTTGTCTAAATAATGACATAAATATGTAACTGTATCGTGTTATGATGGGGGAAAAAGATTTTGATATATCAAGATTTTTTTGTTGAGGATAAGTCTTTTGTGACCATATCTCCTTGAGGAAATGTCAAGGATTAAAAGGGAGTGTGATCGCTGTGCCTTTTCCTTCCTTAAACTACCCACATGAACAACACCCTAAGCTAAAAAAAAAAAAACAAGGCAAATGACATATTCTGTGTTTGCTTCCAGAGTTTTAAACGTTTCATCACAGTGTGTCATTTTAGGCAGAAGCTCTTATGGTTAAGGGCTTGAGCCATCCCTTACTAACAAGGAAGTGATAGCCACAGTGCAGCAATAAGCACTTGTTGTAGGGCAAAAGGCTTGATGCTGTGCACTAATTTGAGTTCATTCAACTTTACAATATCATTCAGCTTTCATGGTGACTTAAGGTATTGAAGTGTCTACATTTCAGACGGAGCTCATGTGGGGTTATTCTATCAATAGGGGTTTTTTTTGTTTTGGAGTTTCAGAGCAGACTGTTCGCTTCCTCTCTTCGTTTTATCTTGGCTTCATGTTACAGATGACAAATTCTCTGGCACCTGTTTCCTTTTGTGCTATCTCAGGTTTACAGAGAATAATAACAGCTGTCATCCTTTACAGGAGAACAACTTCACATCTCGAGACAGTGAATGTCCTTGATTGAGTGAGACTAAAGACAGAGAGATGCAATGGTTCAGTTCAGTTGTAGAAAATGAATGGGCAACACAAACTTCTGTATTACATTGTCTGGAGGCTCTGAGATGAATCAAATGCAACAGAAATGAATGGGTATTATGATATTATCAAGCCTTCATTATTGTATCGTTTTTATCACCAACATCAAATGGAAGGTGTCCTTACTGCAGCTTTGACCATCACCACCCTTTTCACAGGATGTGTCTATTGTGCAATTTTTCACCCTATTGATGGCTCCTTTACCATCCAACTCAGTCTTTTCAGTGGGCCTACCTTTAGTGCTCTCCATCCTGATAAAATAGATGACAGCTTAGTAAAGGCTAGACGACCTTTCCTTCACAGCGTGGAATGTATCATCTACACACCTGACTGTCTGGTGGAGGACCATACAGTGCTGTGGCCTGTATTATTATGAGGATGCTTTATTTGCCAGGGATTGGGTAGGAAAACAAAGGGTCCATGGAAATGCATTGGCCTATTTCAACACAAGCGCACAACTCAACCCTGGAGGCGTGTTAGGCTATATGACATTACATTTAATGCATCAAGCACGTGTATAAGCTTGCAAGCTATGGAAATAACATTACTGTGTATGTTTTATATGTGAACATGTGCATCTGCCGGTATTGTATTAGAAACAGTCTAGTTTCCTGATAAAGTATTTTGTCTAATGCAGAATATCCAGTGTAGGTGGGACACAGGGAAGGACTTGCCTAATAAACCAAAACTGAATTTCTGACAATACATTTAAATGTATAATTAGGAACTCTTCTAATTTTAGCTCAGAGGTGTTCTTAATACTGTATGAAACATACTGTATCAATACAGCATCCTGCCGAGATTGAGCAAGATTTAAAGTTACACTATCAAAAGTGCACAGTCATTTTGACAAATAGGCATTTTTCTATCTATGCATACTAAGACAACATATAATTAGAGTAATAAATTAGATGCAAGTTTATTGCCAATGCATACACAGCCTGGCAGAACCTCTCAGTTCGTTTTCGAGGAGTTTTCGAGGAGTGTCATCAACGGGCGCAGACCAAAATGCTCATGGTTCTACATCTGTCAGTGCCCTATCCATACCGGCTGCTCGATCCGGGCACATGAGAAAAATAGGTCCTGTAAGTCAAAGAAGGTTACCCCAAATGTGCCTGTTCAAAGTACTAAAACTACATCTTTCAAATCAAGATAACAAAATGGCTTTTAATCAGCGGAAATGTAATAGTTCACCATTATGTAATAGGACTTTTACTTAAGTTCTAAAAGCACGTCAGTGCCCAATCCATGCAGACACCCATCTGTATAAAGAGACAGCCAGCTAATTTTTTCTTTTTTACTTTAGTAACAACACAATATTAAAGTAGTCTAAGGTGATTAAAAACCAATTTGTTATCTTGAGTGTGAGTAGGATTGTTTTATGATCAGCCAATCACATCACAAGTAATTTTGAACAGCCCCATATGTGGTAACCTCCGTTCACGGACAGGACCACTTTTCCGCATGTGTTGAATGGATCGGGCAGCCGGTACTAATGTACAGTGCCGCTGCTCAGCCTTGCAGACAATTTTGTCCAGTGGCCACTGGCGGTATTGCAACGAAAAATTCCCCTCCGACCCAAAAAGCATTTTCCCTACTTCCACCATTATAAAAGAGAAACGGTTGACAGGACACCCCGAACTGCAAGCAAGGTCAATCATGACTCTTTTTATTATGAATTTTTTTATCAATGGAAGTTTTATATTTGTAATTATTTCCTCAAGCAGAGAAAAGCGATTTAAAAATCCTTGACGTCTTCACATTATAAAGTCAATGGGCAGAGTGGGAACTCACAGGCAGGGCCGACGGGGAGAGCAATTGGACGCAATTGGAAAGACCTAATACCAATCAGAGCAGCGAAACATGTGACGTGTGACTTCAAATCTGCACCGGTAACGCTTCTCTGTCATCGTATCAAACCTGCCCCATATTAGATAAACGGTAGTAATATAGCGGTAATAAATAGAATAAACACTATGGGTAGATATGGATAGCTAAGATATATACTCTAAGAACAGTATGAAATGTGCGGTAGGCAAAATATTTAGAGCAATTATGGATATGCGGATGCCACTACCCTCATTGGGCTAATCTCTAATCCACATACAGGTTTGAGATTGACCACCTGTTGACCTGGTGCAGCCAGAAAAACCTCCCCAGTCAAAACTGTGGTCCTCCTTCCGCTTTTCTGGGCACCATCATTACCCAGGACCTCAAGTGGTAGCTCAACATCAGCACTGCTACACCACCATCAGTGAGTCCATCCTCATCTCCTCCATCACCATCTGGTCCACCGCTGCCACTGCTAAGGACAAGGGCAGACTGCAGTGTATCATTTGCTCCCCCAAGAAGGTGATTGGCTGCAATCTACCTTCCCTCGAGGACCTGTACGCCTCCAGGACCCTGAGGCAAGCAGGAAAGATTGTGGCTGACCCCTCCCATCCTGGACACAAACTCTTTCAGACACTCCCTTCCGGCAGGAGGCTGCAATCCATCTGGACCAAAATCTCATGCCACAAAAACAGCGTCTTTCCATCTGCAGCCAACCTCATCAACAATAATAATAACTTTATTTATATAGCACCTTTTTCAAACAAAGCTACAAAGTGCTTTACAATAAAAACATGTAATAAAACATTATTTGCTTGATCCTGAACTTAAGATATAAACATGATAAAATAATTTCAATAATTACAACAAATATCATCAGATTAAGAAAAAGGCCATACGATAAAAGGGAGTCTTAAGAAGAGAATTAAAGGAGGATGCTGTGTTTTCCTGCCTGAAATCTCCAGGCAGGGAGTTCCACAGCTGAGGGGCCCGAACCACAAAAGCACAAAAACAAGCAGGATAATCTTAAAATCAATTTAAAACTCACAGGTAACCAGTGAAGGGCAGCAAGGATCGGTGTGATGTGGTTGCTTCTCTTAGTGAGTGTTTAAAGCCTGGCAGCAGCATTTTTTTATCAGCTGCAATCTTTGGATAGTTTGCCAGAATAAAGTGCATTGCAAGTCAAGTCTGGAAGAGATAAAAGCATGGATGCAGAGGAAAGGGATGACCTGATCTTGATTAGTTGTCTCAGTTTTGCAAAGCAGGACTTCACCACTTTGGTCACCTGAGCATCAAAGGAGAATTCTGAATCAAAAATGACACCTAGGTTGCAGGGCCTCTTTTCAAACATTATTGGATAAGTCACCCAGACTAGAGGAGAGACTATCAATGCTGCTAGTACTGGGGCCACATGGGGTAATTATAATTTCCTCCAATTTGGAGTCATTCAATTTCAGAACATTTTTGGACATCCAATAGTTTATCTCAGTGACAAAGGACTTGATATTGTGATACCAGGCTTTATCGAGACATGTCGTACAATGTCATTACTATGCAGGATTTGACCCAGGGGTAGCATGTATATGGTAGACAGGAGGTAACCCAGAATAGACCCTTGGGGGATCCCACAAAATACAGGTGCAACAAGAGGAAGAGGCTTCACCAAGCACTAAAGAGAAGGAAAATGGGAAATTAACCAATCCATATCCAGATCACTGATGCCAACATAGTTCTTCAGACAGTTGATTAAGATATTATAGTGTGTGTGTCCACTGAGTACAAGCCAGTGTCGACTGCAAGCAGTAGGTCATTGGTAACCTCGACCAGAGCAGGCTCAGTGCTGTCTGGGGTGGAAACCAGTTTGAACATTTTTTAAAGATTAGATTGTTATTCATAAAAGAAATCCATTGAGTGGACACAACTTAAAAAACAATCTTTGATAAAAAATGGCAGCTTGGAGATGGGTCTAAAAGTACTTAAATCAGAGGGCTCTAGAGAGGGCATCTTTAAAAAGGGGTAAATGTGGCATGTTTAAAATTGGAGGGGAAAATGCCAGTAGACAGAGAGCAGTTAATAATGGCTAAAATATCTGGACCAGCAGTCTGAAATACAGCTTTTAAAAAACAGGTGGGAATGTAGTCTGAAGGTCAGATGGATGACTTTGAAAGTGCAACAGTGCGTTCCAGGGTTGACAAAGAGATTTCATTAAAGTGGGTTGATGTTGAAGGTGGGCAGGAGTCAACGTCATGCTCTCTGAAATCAGTGTTAAAATGCTGCGGAATCTCCACTATTTTATTATAAAAGTAATTAAGAAAATCCTCACTGCTCTCTGGTGTGGATTCAACTGGCTGGCTAGGCGGTTGACCAATGACAGGATTTATAGTTTTATAAAGGATTCTGGGATTCAGGTCTGAAAAATAAGTGTTCCTTGCTTCTTTGACTTTATGCTGATAAGTGGACATTCTGTGTTTTAGAGAAGCAAGGGAAGCACTGTGTTTATCCTTTTTCCACTTTCGTTCTGCCTTCCTACATAGTCTCTTTAAGTTCTTTAATTTCTCATTTAACCATGGCAGAGAAGAAGGTTTCAGCTTTTGAATTCTGACTGGAGCTACAGAATTTAAAATCTATATGCAAGAGCTGTTAAAAACACTGACAAGCTCCTCTGTGGAGGGGTCATGTTGTTCACTGATTTTAAAAGGTGTATTTGAGGGAATAAAAGCTTGACAGAGGTGAGGAATAGAGAGTGATTCAGGTGTGGGAGGAAATCAGTGTGGTGAGTTTGGGGTTGAACCTGGAAGAGCACTGCGTTATGATCAGAGATGGTTATGATCAATCAGTCAAGTCCACATCATCCACACAGAAACCATGGGAGAGAACAAGCTCAAGCTTGTGCCCTTTGTCATGCTTCACATATTGAGTCCAATTCAAAAAATTTAAGTGTGGTAAAATCAGACGTAAACAAGGAGGAAGATGGGCCACGAACATGGAAATTAAAAATCACCAAGAATTAGAACGCTGTCATATTGCAGCATAATGACTGATAAAAGATCTGAAAATTCCAGAGTAAAACTGGAGGTAAATTTAGGGGGTCGCTAGATTAAAACACACAAAATGGGCAGTTTGTTCTTTAAAATTTAAATAAGACTCTCAAATGTGGAGAAGCAGCCAAGCGAGACTGGGGAACAGCTAAAATCATTTCTGTGTATTAATGCAAGGTCGCCCCCACGGCCTGTCAGTCTTGGCTGGTGGAAAAATAAATAATCTGGGGGATGACTCAATGAGAGGGCCACATTCATCAGGACTAATCCAGGATTCTGTGATGATGAAAAAGTCAATGTTATTGGTCATGATAAAAATCCTGGCAGATGAAAGACTTATTGGCAAGGGACCTTATATTGAGTAAACAGCATTTAGCTGATTCAACAGCGGGGACGGAAGAAATGGTTTAAACTGTGATGAGATTTCTGTGGGGGACTGCGAGTAGATTTTGCTATTGCAGTGCTTTTCAGTAATCCTAACAGGAATGAGCAAATTAGTGAGGGAAACAGAAATAAAACCAGAACCAGCACCAGCAGGACTCGCACTGTCTGGGACAGGGCTGCCAAGTGCAGAGCCAGGATAGGTCTTGCTGGGGAAACCATCAATTAAGGCTAAAAGCAATAAAGTTAATAAAGTTAAAAATCTTTTTTTTCTGTTTCTTTCCTGGTTAGGATGCAGCCCATCATATTAAAAAAGCTCTAACTCTGTCCATTAGGAATCCAGATGACTAATAAAACCACGTCCAGTGGCAGTCGTAAAACTTTGCATCCAGAGGTGCAGACTAAAAAGACTCCCAACACTTTCAGAGTTCTTGGGACCGGATAGGACAAACCTTCTACCCAGGCTTTCAACTGTGGAGGGCAGAGACTCACAATTCATAATACATTTTAATGGACTGCCTGGCCATGACTTCATTTGTGCCAGCATGCACTACCACAATGTGGACAGAGGGATGGATGTCTAGGAGGGCTGGTACTTGTTCAGTAAAATCAGGTGCCTCCTGGGAGTCAGTATGTAACAGCACCAGGAGGGTTCACCAACCTGATGATAGAGTATCGGGCAATTAAAATCTCAGGTTGCTCACTCTCAGGGTTACATTTGTAAAGTGAGTTTTGATCTGAGCTTGTCGTTGACGAGCTGGGTGAGCGCAGGTGAGCCAATCACCTGCGCGGTTGATTGGCTGGTCTGGGGTGTGCGTGTGGGGGGGGTGGGGGTAGGCGCAGGACAAAACGTCACTGAGCGGACATAGATGTGAGGATCCAACTGCGGGAGCGACAGACGGGGAAGTTTGCACCCGGACGGGGCCTGTGTGAGCCCGTGGATGAGGTGGAACTGGTGGGTGTGAGGCCGCACCCGGTCCGCACCGCGGCCAGGAGGTGGAATAGGGGAGAGAACAGGCTCTGAGGGAAGCTCAGCCAGGGGCGAGAAGGAGTTCGTGAGTGGGTTTCTGGTAAGTTTCTAGCGCGTATTGCTTCTTCTAGGGATGTTGACCAGGCGAAAAACAAACCTGGCCAGTCAAGTGAGCAATTGTCGTGACAGACCAGTAGCTAAAATCCAACTTTAGAATACTATCAGATCCAATTGTCCGATGGGTAAACTCATTCACCCTGTCACACCATAAGGATAAAACGGCAGGGATGTAAAAGAGTAACGTATGATCATTTAAAACCGCTCTTCGCGGACAAACACAACGCCGACGCATGCGCCGTTAAATTATGGAACACAACATGGCCCGGGAATATAATTTAATATCATTGTCAACTTTATTGTTACGATTTTTGACCTTCAGTACTTTCCTTATGCTTCTTTATACTTATTTAATTTCTACTATGTAAATTGTCAGGCACCAAAATACCAATGGAAATTTTAAACCTTGGCAATAAAGTTGATTCTGATTCAATAATGAGACATTTTATACAGAATAGACAGCTGGAGGTATGATGAATACACTGTACACTATAGGACAGATATATACACAGTTTAAACATGAATAGGCCTACATGATAGCCTATATGCTGTATAAATATGTATGGGCATTTAAGAGCATATATAGTACTGGTAAGGGGCTGTTCCTTATTTATGAGGGGTGGTGGTGGAAAACGGGGGAGGCACGTCAAATAGTTTCCTTAAGCACTTTGGAGGGACTTACTATGTGTTTTTTTTATTTTGGGGAGGGACATACTACTTTAAATTGTTGTATTTTGTATTCAATTTAAATATGTTTTTTTTCTTTTCAAAATATGTGTTTTACTGCTGTATGGTGACGGGACTCCCTAAGCTTGGCATCTCACACCCCTTCCTTAACCTCCATTGGGCCTCATGCCCCACCTTAACTGCCCATTGGACATGATGCATTCATGACAATGGTGCGTCCCATGTCTGTAGTGAGACGGTGGTGCAAATGTTCGGTCTCTGGAGGAACGTGTACGGTGGGGGGGCGTGCCGTCATAGGTGAAGAGGGAGTTGAGGAAAGGACTCAGCACACAGTGTTCAAGGTTAGGGTTGAGGACCTGTGGTTGTCTAACCTAACACACTGGGGTCTGTTGGTTAGGAAGTCCATTATCCAGTTACAGAGGGAGGTGTTGATGCCAAGGTCACCGAGTTCGGTGATTAAGTTCGGAGGGGATGATGGCGTTGAATGCTGAACTGAAGTTGCTGAACCGCATTCTCACACAGGTGTTACTGTTGTCCATGTGGAGGGATCGGAGTGTAGCCGATGGCATTTAAGCTTGCATAGAAACTGATATGTCACCTTGTTTGTACTGCCCCCAAGTGGCCACAAACATTTATTAAAAATCAGTAAGTTTAAGGACTTCTCGACCATGTTTGCGAGTTCATTCTTCACCTTGGAAACTTTAAAACTTAATTTCCAAGTCAATTCTTCACTTTGAAACTCAACTTTTTTGTTGAGAAGTCCTTGGATTGTTCAGAATAAATTTGAAATTTAAACATCTACAATTCCATCTGTCTGCTGATGATCTTACATGATCGATAGCCCCTGAACATCTTTCAGCTTTTAAATGGACCTTGAGGCGAGTTTGTTTTGTCAGCTGCTGTTTCAAAGGTCATGATGAACTTTGAAAGTCAACCTCTGCAATTTATTTTGTTTGCTAATTTTACCTATCAAATGTTGGCTTTAAATAATTGGTAAAAAGAAATATAAAACTTAGCAAGTACAAATGACCTGATGACACTTGAGCCAGCCTGATAAAACTTAGTCTGTTCAGAGAGACAGCAATCCTCTTTACCCTTTTTTTTTAAGTTAAATTTCAAGTTTTTTACTTTAGAACAATTTTATTGTCAAACATTCCATATAAATAGGCTTTTAAAGGTCCAGTATGTAACATTCAAGAGAAGCTATTGGCAGAAATTGAATATAATATTTAAATATGTTTTCATTAGTAAAAATAAGAATCGTGTTTTGTTACCTTTTTAGAATAAGCTGTTTATCTACAGAGGCCGCCATGTTGCATTGCCAAGGTTCTACAGTAGCCCAGAATGGACAAACCAAAATTCGGCTAGAGAAAGAGCCTTTCGCGTTTTTCGTGAGTTTCATGGCCACCGTAGTTTCTCCTACACGCTTGGAATGGGAGGGTGAGGCGAGCAGTGACTGGAATTTCACCGGTAGATGCAACCAAATCCTACACACTGGACCTTTAATCCAGACGATGATGGGTTCTATATCTTTTAGTCACTTATTACTGCTTTTCTTTAAGACTTCATGATAATAATACTAATAGAAAAGATGATGTGTAGTTGTAATAAACATAGGCAGCAGTGTTGTCATAATACATTCACATCTCTTTTTCCACAGCCGATAGCAGAAAAAAGGCTTGTAATTTAGCAAACAAGTTGTCCACTTTTAATGGGCACGTTTGAAATACCATCATAAACATGCTGTTTACATATTAGCCACCGGAGTTAGGAGGACAAAATGTGTCCCTGCTTTTATGATAATTATTATTCCTTTATTTCCCTCGTCAGAAAAATTGCCTGCACTCAATATACTGTTGAAAGCTGTAGCACACTCAAACAACATATGGCAAAATATTTAAGTAAGATGCAATCAGGGCTGTGTATTTGTTATGGTCTGTCAAAGGCTGGCAATAACATAAGCTTGTTTATCATTTTAAAAATGACTGAGAAGTCACTTTGTTTTTGAAAAGTTCATTATTATTATTATTATTATTAAGACCCACAAGGAAGGTTGTTGTGTGAAGAATGGTCACTTTTCACCTCAAAATTTTGACATGAAAGCTCAGATTATTTAATATTATAGTACAATAAATGTAATAAGAGTACACTATAAATAAGTCTTAGGCTTTTCAGTGATGTTGGAGACATTTGTCTGTATGTCATTAGCTGGAGTAACGGTAACAGCGACAGGGCTGTGGCTTTTAAGGCCTCAGCGCACGGAAATAAACACAACACCACCAATCTAGAAAGGCAGCAAGAAACACGAGCTGTTCTCCATCTACTTCCCTTTAGTCGTCTTTCCAGACAGGTTACCTCAGTAGGCTGGCTGCTGTTTCAAGGCAGACAGCTCATCGAGATGAGTGAAGTATTGGGGCAGGAACGTGTCCACTTGCAGGCGGAGTGGAGGGGGTTAAGAGCACACTTCCTGTCTTAAAAACTGATCTATCAGAATAGTATCCGACGATGAAATGTATACAGACCATGTTCAGACTTACATTGTACATTTTATGTTTTCCTGCATGAACCCTTATTGTCATTTTGAGATACAATCATACATCACTACTACGATTACTACTACATGATGTACTTTTATTATGTCGGAAAATGTACACTGGATAAGTTGGGTTGTGTGGCCTTTTGTGCAGGTTTGTCCATGGGTACAAAGATACAAACATAGTAATGAAATAATACAGTTACACAGTTTATGCTATACTCAGCTGCAGCATCAGTTTTCTTTGATATTTCCTCTGTTGCCTGTCCGGTCGGTACCTCCTCTGTGAGCTGCTTGATTACCTTCATCACTGGAACTGTGGGTTTGTGAAGTCTGGACAGGGCTTTTCAGGGTAACAAAAAAACTTGATGAGTTGCTGATGATGCAGTGGAGGCCTGGCAGTCTGCTTCTCTGGCTAAGTGGAGCAGGAGGAGAAGCAGCTGCAGCCCACAGACTGGGGTCAAACTGATGGGAGTCTGAAAAAGTCGAGCTGTTCCGGCCGCACAGTCCTGAAGTCTTGGCCTCGAGCCAAAGATTTAACCCTTCTCAGGTGTCGCCCATTAACCAGGCTCGAGATTCTAATGGTTCTATAATGATATCTGTTAGTTAGGACCACCAATATCTACTGATGCTTAGGGTTTTAAGTGTCCTACATACAGCTGTGGCATCAAATAATGGTATTACTGAAGTTGTCAGCCGTCTCTCTGGGTCTCTCTGAAACAGATCCCAAAATTAGGAGAAGTGCCTATGCCGCACAAACGCTGCTGGCAAGCTACCGTGATGAATTGGTGGGCTATTTTCAGCTGCGATCCCGGGAGTGTGGCTGGCGCCGTGCCACGGAGGGGTCAGCCTGACAACTTCAAATGAGGCCCCAGGGCGGGCAGGGCGCTGGACTTGCACTAGGTCTTGGCCAGCTCTCCGAAGTGGTTCCTCCAGGACGGCAGATGGAGGACTATGTGAGCTGGAGATGGGTTCCCACAGCTCCGTCAGCCGCTCCAGAGGAATCAACCAGCTGGGCTTTGAATCGTCCCAAATCATCTGGCTTCCGTCGCTGCAGGTCCCACCAGTGAAATCAAAACTCGCTCTTCCAGATGGCAAGACAGACAATGCACAATATGTCCTGGTGCACTTTGTTTGACAGACTCGTGCCTACCACAAATGAAGCAGCAGGGGAAGACTGCAGATAGAACAGTAGTGAGCGTGCTAGTCCTTTTAACCTTCTTGGCATCTAATGCGCTGTAATTGCTTTCCTGTAACGTGTCGGCACGTACAGCATGATTTATTTGACAGCATTTCCTCAAATATCTCTCTACAGTCACACCGGGATCAAACTGGCCTCTTGAAGTGTGCAGTTAGCGAACAGCAATAATTAATGTCCATAAATGAATCTGCCACTGTGCGAGTGCAGTGACAGTCCTGTTATTCATTCCATTGAGTCCTCTCCCTGCCTCTCTCAGTACCTGTCACCAGCGAGTCAAGGGCAGCACGCACTTCACACCATACCTGACATGCTGCGTATCTGTGTGTTTTGGCGGCGACAGAGCCCAGATTTAATGAGACACACCTGGCCCTCATTCATAATGGAAGGCAGATTTCATATTAATTTGGTGGCAGTCTCCGTTTCCAGGGTGATGTCGAACAGCTGTAGAGATCTAGTTACTGCTGCATAATGTATGATATCTCACATTTATTTAAAACTAAAGGAGTGACGTCTTCATTGTTCACGCAGTAAACAACACAGAGGCAAGTGATTAACTAAATGCTGAATTAAGGTCCTAATGAAACAAAAAACCTCTAAAAAAGAAAGAAAATGCCTTTGAATCCTTGGAGTTTTTTGCAAAGTATTTTATTTAATTTTTTCTGCCACAGAAGCATCTGGTGGGTGGCAAGGTGAGTGTCAGTGTAGGTGCAGACTGCAGGCATCCCGTGTCCCTTGTGTGAGCGTGTGCATAAACCTGATGTTTCTTTCTCGGTAAAGGAAGTTACTGCTCCCGGCCAAGAAATAGTCTGGCACGTAAAATTTGTGAAACCACAACTTCACGTTTTTGTGCCGAAACGCAAGATGGAACTAGTGGATTAGTGAACTTTAGGGGTTATGTGGGCAGATTTTGTAACCATTGGACAATGCCCGGCTACCTGTTTTTCCCTGTTTCCAGCTAAGCTAAGCGACTGCTGCAGATAGCATCATATTCATTGAACAGACATGCGAGGTGTATTGATTGTCTCATCGAAAGCTCGGCAAGAATGTGAATGGCCTATTTCCCAAAACTCCTTTTTAATATCTCTTTGCCTGTCTTGAAGCTGTAAATGAAGTCTATCAAGGTTTTCATTTGTTAAAATAATGAAATAGTAAAAGCCCTCCTGAACTTGCTTGTACAATACAGTGGGACCTGTTCGCTTTAGCCTCAGTCTTTTAGCCGGAAATCCTGTTTGTAGCCTGCATATTTAAGAATAATTTGAAAGATCTAATAATTTTGAATTAAGAGAAAAGCTGATCAAACCCGCTAGCAACAGTTCGACCGTGAAATTTGATGGCTGCTAGCTCGAAATGAGAAGCTGCCATTATTTCAAAAATGTTTTAGAATTACAAGTGGTAAGTCTACCCCCTGGTTCTCAGTGGAAACTGTGTACGTGCCATGTGAGAACAGGAAACTTGACAGCCAAAGCAACAGTACCTAAGACAGGCGGTGCTTAGTGACTGGTCAATTCCAAGGTCCTGGTCAAACGTCGACTGTGACTTTCTCTATAATTTTCGTCAATTAGGTTTGCACATGCAGAGAGGTTACTGTTAATGGAAGCCCAAGTTGTTCTGCTTGGGGAAATTTGGCAAGTGCCCCAGCTCATGTAGCCACTGACTGAACTGCCAGATGAGAAAAATCATTACCCAGCAGTCTCAGGCACCTCCAACTTCCTCCACCTTGTGGCCGCTCACTAATAATTCTCTTCTGACTTATTATCCTTTGGGCACATAGGAGAATTTGATGCATTGCATACTGTCACATAACAGGTCAAATATTTATTTTGTTGGTTTTGCTCTAGGTTTCTCCTGCCAGGGAAGGTTTGATGTATTACACAAAGGACTCGACAGAAGCAATGCATGGCAGTGTGCAACAAACTGCTTTGTGTCTCAAAGTGAAATATGATATTGATTGATACTGTGGTGTTTTCACCTGACGGTGTGCCGTAAGGCTGAATAGGAGAGGGCATCTTCTGCCAGAAGAATGGTAACCCTAAGAGATCAACAAACACAAACTTGCAAACAAATTTCCATATGAACTGAAATAGGCTTTTGTTTAGCAAAATAGAAAAATCCCTGAAAAGTGAGTGTATTTGACCACTTGTATAAATGTATCAAATGCAGTTATTGACATGCCATTTAATGCTTCCAGTATGAATGATGCACTGCAACTGTGGTAAATCCATGATTCAAGTGTTACTGTATTATACCTTCTTGTCAACAGCCTCCTCAGCAGGTCAATTGATTAACATTAAGAGACAAGCTAGTAGAACAGCTTAGCTGTACTGTATGGCGGTTACTGTTTTATGTATGCATCAGACTTGCATTGCATCAATGTGTATAGCATCAATGTAAATTGCAGAGAGCTATTACCAGCCATTTTCTTAACCCACCTATCCCTTTTTATGGTTATGAGGCTGGACTCTCAACCCACTTGCAATGGGTAAAATCCGGAGAATCCTGATGAAACTCACAGAATGGACCACTGGTCTGGGAGTTGAGCCTTTTAGAAGGTATTATTGGACGCCTGTCCATCTATCTTTCCAACCCAGTTTATCCCACTTCTGTATTGCTTGAAAATAGTGGCATGAATTGGGTGGATTTACTGTTTTATCATGGTAAATGGACTGTACTTGTATAGCGCCTTTCTAGTCTTTCTGACTACTCAAAGCGCTTTTACACTACATCACATTCACCCCATTCACACACTGATGGCAGGAGCTAACTGCCCATCAGTACAAATTAAACTAACCAGTCACACTCACTCACACACTGAAGGCGCAGCTTTGGGAGCAGTTCAGGGTTCAGTATCTTGCTCAAGGATACTTCGACACATGGCCGGGGGAAGCCGGGATCGAACCTCCAACCTTCCGATTGGTGGACGACCGCTCTGCCACCAAGCCACAGCCGCCCCAATCACAAATCACAATTTTGCCTCAAAGGGTTTTACAATCTGTAACATACAACACCCTTTGTCCTTAGGCCCTCAATTTTATTAAGGAACCCCCCCCCCCAAAAAAAAACCCTTTTAAAAAGGGAACAATATGATCAAGAAGCGGAACAGAGAAGGGATCCCTCTCCCAGGACGGACACACATGAAATAGATGTCGTATGTACAGAAAATCATAGAACATACAATTATGATGAAATTGTAGTGTGTGTGTGTGTGTGTATATATATATATATATATAATTAAGTTTAGGGGCTGTATAATGCGTGGCTCTGCATGGTAGTGTCTGTTTTTCTTGCAGATGGTTTGTGAAACAGCCAGCGGTGCTGAGCTGTAGTTTCCCCGGTAAGCAAACTGCTGCTGCTCAGGGTAACTCCTCCTCTGGAGCCACTCATCGCTGCTGGAGGGTCTCTGGGCTACGCCGAAACCAAGTAGTTGTGGCTGCCAATTTTTTTTCCAAGCTCGGTATGGGGGGCAGTCCGGTGCAGCATGCCCTGCGGACACCCGGCCTGTCCTGTTCGCTCTGCGTGGCCTTCTGCAGCTGCACCACGATCCTGCTCACTCAGAAATATTAACATACAAACTCCAAAATGATAGGGATAATGTTCCATCAGTGCCACCATTACAATTCAAACTCGACTACACATTAAACATTTTAGTAGGACTGCTTTACTTAACAGCTCTAGCTACTGATGTCTTGTGTGCAGGGTCACAGCATAATAAAGACAAAATAAATAAATTCCACTCGCAAAAAGGACAGGCTGAGGTTTTATTCTGAGCTGAGGGTGACCTGACTTGATGCTCAGGGTTTGTTGAAAACCTGTAGTTTCACAGGTTTCAGTTACCACGGCAATTGGCCCAGAGTTTAAGTTACCTCTCTTTCTGGAAGGGAAAACATAGTTTCCCTCAACTCAGGGTTGGCAAACTCCGAATTTTCACTAAGCCCACTTTCTGGAATAGACCCCACAGCTACACACAATGCAGCCTCTATGTTTACCTGCTTCAGAATAACGTTTCCCATTACTCAACACTCTGATAAACAGTAAATCAATCACTATTTTTCAAGCTATACGGGAAGTGGGCGTGGTTTCATCTAAACTGGTTACAAATAATCCAGAACAAAAATATGCTAGAACATATTCTACAGGTGTGCAACTCTCATTGCATGAATGCACGTTGATTTGCGGCTGTGCACATTTTGTCCATGACCTTTTCTTTTTTTTTTTTGATACGGGTGTGTGAATGCGTTTTGCCCCATAGTCACTGTAGCAAGGCCCGTTATGCTGTAAGGAAACAGTGAGCCACTCTGTGGCCCCTCCTGGACATCTTTTGATTGTGCAATTAGCTTTTCTTCATCCATGTCTTCCACTGTGGCCCACTTACCATAATTCTAAACACAGTGCCATGAAATACAGAATCAGCTTCATTTCCAAGTAGGTTTACACATACAAGGCATTTGCTTTGGTATTTTGGTGCGAAACAATAAACACAGTAGAAATATAAAGAAGTGAGTGCTGCAGGTCAAGAATCACAAATACAAAATATGAAGTACTATAGGTTATAACACAATTCTCGCAAAAAGCAGCTGTTTTGGCAATCTTTTAGTACTCCAAAGTCTTATTAAAGTCATGTTGGAGGTGACAGTCGAAGCGTTCATTTACAACAGCTGCATTTCTGATGCTTTGCCTTGAAGCTGCAATAATACATTTCTGCTGCTTGACTGCACAATCTGACCAGAATACTCAATATTTGCTAACTTGTTTTTACAGACTGACTGATCAATTCCTGTGACTAAATGATTACTTTGTCAGGTGCTGAGACTTCTGGTTTAAAAAATGCACTTCCTGCTTTGGATCAAACTTTTCTTCCCAGTGGAGTTTCAAAATCCCAATCCACCACCGCCCACCATTCTGGCATTTGCTCAATGATTGAGGCACTACACTGTGGCACTGCAAACAAGGCTACAATGCCTTGTTCTCAAGCCAACACAGCAGATCACAGGCAATATAATGATGAGATTAGTTTACATTATCACATACTCCTTTAGGAATTTCTGCAGCTCAGTATGCAGAGGAATTTTGGACAATTCCATAAGGAATGACTTGCAATCAATGCCAACCCTCAGTGCCTATGCAGGAAGTAGTGTGTCCTTTTTATGTAGAGATCTGAAAGTAAGTTCACGTCCTGTTGCAGACCAGAAAGGTTCCCTTTTGAGTTTTACCATAAGCACAATCTTTCAACTAACCCCAATCAAGTATTGTGATTCCATCTGCATGATTTCATGAAAATGAATTGAGGCATTAGAAACAAGCTGTAAACACAACACTTATTACCTTTTTTTAAGTTGATATGTCAGTTGTGTTAACACAAACAGTTGCCTACTTACGCATCCAGGAGTAATGGAGCAACATTAGCATTCATTTAGAGTTAAGTTTCTTTATAGCTGATGAATGTAAGTCCACTATTCAAGCTCCTTTTAGCTCTGGTTTGCTCTACTTCAGCCTGTGAGGAAAATATTTGGCTATATTTTTAGCTGC
Organism: Coreoperca whiteheadi; assembly: GCA_011952105.1. Taxonomy (NCBI): domain Eukaryota; kingdom Metazoa; phylum Chordata; class Actinopteri; order Centrarchiformes; family Sinipercidae; genus Coreoperca; species Coreoperca whiteheadi. The sequence goes on along the minus strand of CM022473.1, from coordinate 7,932,182 downwards.
TAAATGCAGTGAAGACTTTAGTTGCTGTTTGTTGCCGACTACGTAGCGTACATTGAGCTTTTAGAACTTTTCCACTGATGTGAGCGTGAAACGCAACATTAGTTGCTGGCCATAGGACCAAAACAACTGACTAAAAGACGCTGAAATGCAGAGTCGAGTGTTATTGTTCTGTGGGTCCATCACTACGAGTGACCCCTTTCACACACATTCATTCAATATATTGTTAATACAAAAATATTGATTATAGCAGCTTTAACCATCCTGTAGATGCCATGTGCAGATATTGTAGAAATTGGATGTTGAAAACACTAATATTGAAAGAAATCTGTTTAAAACCATTAGCAGTATAAATGTTCTGTGTGGCAATAAGGTTGATCTCTGTTGGCTCTTTGTTATAATTAGCAGGTTTTGTCCTCTTTATTGTACATATTTTTTTTTTTTTTCTGTCATAATCTATACATTACATATACTGTTTATAGTTGATGGTGCAATCGATCACAAATTTTATCCGGGCACTTTAGTGGCATACTAAAATAGAGATTTATAACTGCAAAGTGAACAATTGGGCTGTGATTTGGCCAAAATCAGCCACCGACCCTCGATTGACAGGACATCATGGCAGTAATATGTGTCTAAATCCCGCTCTAACTTCTAGGAGCAGTGTAAATTCTAGTAGGACAGTACCTCTGTGTCGAGGGGCTCAGAGCTGGGTCCAGGACGTCCTGGTGCTATTTGATGGTGTCAATGGTGCTTATTCAGCACCCAGAGACCAGTAAATCAATGGTTCTTTAACTGTTAATCAATCACAACTCACTGCTATTCTCACAAGACCACTGTAGCTTCATTACTGTTCAACAGTTAACACTGCCAGGAGAGTGATTGGTATGCTGACTGCCATGATTAATGGGACTATAAAATGGGAGGGGGTCCAATGAATTAAAATTTAGATGTTAGTTAATTACGGGATAGTCATTAATTAATTAATTATAGGATAAGGTTATAGTGTTTGGTTGCTTCCTCATAAAACGTATCAACATGACTTAGACTGACAGCAGCAGGGTAAAATAAAGAGGTTCATACAGTGTTATGCAATTATGCAAAATTCACTCTTTTTGTGTTGAAAATACTACTTCTACTATGTATTGAGGGAGGAATCTGTCTGTCTTTTTTTATGTTTTTGATGTTGCATGGCCTCGGCAAAGACTCGAAAATCACAATAGTGCTGGCTCTGTCCTTTTCTGTCCTAAATCTTGTTAAAGTCTGTCACAAATCAGTGAGCCTGGTAATTGCTATTTGTACTCTCCCGTGCCTAGTATCAAACCGTTTTCAAGCAATACACTTTTGGAAGCCCTGGACTGTTGCAATTGACTTTTTAGTAATCAGTTGTTTATAACCAAACAAATGTAAATGGGATCCTAATTGAAAATGATTACTGGAAGGATTGAAGAATAGCAGGTAGAAGGCAAATGGTGAATTGTATCCCAAAGATGAGATGCCTCAAGACGAGATCACAGCACCTCCTACACACTGTTGTCTCAGATGACACATTTGCAGAAGGCCTTGGCAAATACAATGAAATGCTACACTTAATCCCCGCCTTCCCACTGCACTGTCCCTTGTGCTATATTTAAGCATTTGCTGTGTTCTATGTATGTTTACTCTATGTATGTATTTATTTGCAGGATGTGTCTTGCTTGTCACTGAGGTTAGCATCACAATACCTTGAGACTTGAGAGTGATCTGATAACAAAACAGCCAATAAAATAAATAAAGTATCTTATCAGCCGTCATGCCTTACCGTAATGAGCGAGACTTTATCGGTTTGGTTTTTTGGAAAGACGGCTGTGAAGTCAATAAGTCTGGCTCTGCGTTCATATCCTTCTGCATCCAGCCTCAGCTCACTGGCACATTGCAAACCCAGTTTTGCCCCTTTGCATCAATTCTCTGCCAAAGTGCTAATCACATGGGAACCTGTGTAGCCACACCTCCCCAGCAAAAAACATGACTGTTGATTAAATTTTAATACAACAACCTGCACGAACACTGAATATGTGCCAAAATGAACCAACAACCATAGTCATCCATAGCTGCTACATGCCATGTTTTACATGAGAGCCTAAACATGTTTCTGATAGCATATGTGTTGGATGCATTTTTACCATGCCATACTACTGTAAAATACATATTACTGAAAATGTTGTGCGTGTTTGAGTTGCTGTTGAACTTTTATATCATGATAAAATATTGAGCAATAGGCAGTGGGGACTTTTGTGAATTCTGAAGTTGAGTTTAAACATGCTGCTATCTTGTTTGTTGTTGAAACCAAAAATACAAAGCTGAGGCAGGGAGCAAGTGCAACTACCACAGATGAATTTGATATCCCAGGGACCTATCGGTTTAGGAAGAGAAACCTCCAAATATACTTAAAACTTTAAAGCCTCGGAAAACTTGGTTTCAGAAAGTATTCCTCTATAACATTAAATATTTACGACTAAATAAGCAACAATCAGTTGAAGTTTGAAATTTGTTTAGAGTTGAACACCCAAACTGAAGTAAACCGCTTCATTAGGACTATGTGGGTCGTGGTTTTATCAGGTTGATTGACACCAGCTGACAACATAAACAACCCCACAACAAATTTTTTTTGAACTTCAGCAGAAGATTTAGTGTTCTTGTTGGACCCTATCGCTGATAGTAAGAGGCTGAAATTTTGTATGTAAAATCGATGCACAAGACGCTTAGATGTTGTAACCCTTTTTTCGTTCAAGCTCCCAAACAAGTGGACTACATTTCCCATAATGCAACTCAACACTGTCTTTTATTAGACCCTCCCTGCATAGTAAACACCTGCATCTTTAAATCTCCACGCACCCAGTTTGTGACAGGTAATATGGCATAAATCTATCTAATTATAGCCTGTGTTGTCTAATAAAGCTATCATAGGCCCATGTTGGCAGCATTAAATGTGTTGTCTAATATAGCATAATTTGGTAGTAAAGGTAGAATAGCGTCTAACATATTTTGGGTCTGATATGGTTTTGTATTTCATTTAATTAGACTGTGATCTTATAAAATGCTGTCTAATTGTGTATTATGATCTCCTGTTGGGTTTCTAACTAGAGTACAGTTTGGTATAATAGAGGCTAAGTATAGTGTATATTTGGTCTAATACAGCATTCTATGCGGCTTCTAATTACAGCATCATTTAGGTGTATGGTATCTAATTTGGGTATAACTGTTTGTTTACTGTCTAATAAAGAAGATATTTCTAGTTTGAGTCTAATTTGATACAAAGTACAGCTTATTACATCTTATTAGTGTACCGCAAAATAAAGTGTTACCAAAGTTGCAAAGGAAACACTTAGCTGAGAACTTTTAGTGCCATTTTAGGAAAACTCCTAGTTGCAAGATCCTTTGTGAATACGACCCCTGATCTTCCTCTGTAAAATCAATGGAGTGCAACTTTAATGTCCTTTTGATGGAACAATAAAATCCCTAACAATACAGAAATTAATAGGTGAGAAGACTTTCACTGCTTGTAGAAGGCAGATTATTGGTTTTGTACTTTGAAAAAGGATTTGGATCCTTTCCTTACCTCCCCTATAGCCAAAGTCATTTTTGGAGTGAGCGTCCATTAGCTGTTTATATTCAAATTACTGGTCATTCTCACAGTGTTAATCAGTTAGATTCTGCAACAATATGAGTGGTTTGCATTGGACATTGGCTCGGTGGTGGGAAGTTTGCTCCTGGTATTGCTTTACAACAAGCCCCTGTGGACACTGAACACCTTTTTATCCCTTCGCCTCAACTCGCAATCAGATAATTGTTTCTCAGAGCAACCATTTGAGACTGCAAAACCATGTAATCCCCAGTGCTGCTCTGATGGTGCTACAATAGCAGGAGAATGCTAGAAACTCTAAGGATCTCATTGTGAGCTTGTTTCTGAAAAGGAACGCTGTTCAGAATTGTTTAGGTTAAGGTAGGCAGGGGCTACGCCTAGGCCATAGAGCACACAATGTTTTTGGGCCATTCATTTAATTAATTTTTTTTTGCATTGTAGGACTACTGCTCTTTGCTGTGTTGGATGCCTGTTCTCTCATGTCGCTGGATGACTAAATGTAATATTTATTAGCTACTTTTCTCAAGACCTAGAGTCTGCTCTCGACTACAGTTCTACTAATTACTTGTGTGCTATTCAATGGGCAATATATGCTGTGGTGGTCAGTGACAGAAAGAACAAGCGTAAACTTGTATTTCTACACTTATCTAAAGACTGCTTCCTAAACCTAACACAACATCTAGGCTATACTGTGTACTACACACTACAAATAAGGTAATTACTGTACAGGGGAACTGTTACCAAAGATGACTCAGTTACCAATCAAAGCTGTCTGTGCTTATCTGTTGACAAACAGGGAGATGGATAAATGATGACAGACACCCAGTGGACCACAAACTGGTATTTACCACGAAGGTATCTATGGAATCCACAGAATCTCTAGTTTTAGGAGAGGCTTCCAAACTTCCCTCTCACATACTTAACCTGTTAGAGCCTCTGACAGACAGAAATGCTTTTAGTCCCCCTTGTTCTACACTGTACAGTGTCCTTGAGCTTGTGAAAGGTGCTTTCAAATTTATTTCAAATGCATTAGGATTATTGTAACACTTAAGGTAACTTTTCATAATACTTTAACATCTTTTTTTTAAATTTTTTTTTATCTCATAGACTTCTCTGTATTTTATGACTAGTGCTCTTATTGCCTAGCTGGTCTGTTTTCTTGTCCAACACATTTCATTGTACCACACACATAGAACAGGAGAGCAGCAGACAGGATGAAGTGTGCCCCATAGAAAGGAAATATTCTTGCACCTATTTTGTTTTAAACAGGAAAATACAACCGTAAAGTTACACCTTCTGAATTCAGGTTTCTCGCTGTCACCGAAGTAAGGCCGGCTTAATTTCCTCTTTAACTCATCCTAAAACACACTTCATTCAAACTCCACAGAAACAAAAGCCACCCAAACCGTGTGGGTTAGTCTTTCCACAGCTCTAATAATCGCCAACTCTGGTTTGGTTGAAATATATCCTCACAGTTAATCACAGAATGAAATGCGAAAAAACTTTCCGGCTCTCCAGCTGTTTCTCCCGCTGCCTCTTTGCGCTGCTGAATGAGAATCTGTCGCTTAGCAGCAGCTCCCACTCGTTCTTTGGAGGCCGACTATTAAATTGGCAAAATAACATGACAAAAACTGGCCCAAAACGAGACTAGGCTAGTTTGGTGTCACTAGCACACGCAGTGCAAAGTAGGTTAGCTGTAGACAGTCTATACCGGCAACTTCCGCTCTTGTGTTCATGGAACGCGGATGCATACCGACATTTACAGACGTTTTCCTAACACCGCATGAGAGGATATTTGTGCCACTGCGGTGAAGAATTGACAGACCTGTCAGCAAATAAGACACACTTCCTGTAAACCCTCTCCGATTGGTCTTGCCTCCGCTCTGTTGCGTTCAATGAATACACAAAATTGCAACGCTGCGGCTTTTCTTTAGTGACAAGCCACTCAAAGTGGAGAATAATTCGGGGCTCAAGGAAAAAAAAATCTTCCGGGGCTGCAGCACTGAATGCCCAGGCCTGGCGGCGCCCATGAACCTCAAATATTTAAGTCATGGTGAACGTTTCCAAAGACAAGAAGTGTTTTTTTTTGTTTGTTTGTTTGTTTTCTTCAAAGGCTGCACTTTCTTTTGACCCTGAAGGACGTTTCTGTGGAAGGAAGGAGTTGTATCGGTCAGCTTTTGTTGTCACTACAGTCTCCTAAAATGGATGAAAGCCCAATTTCTTCTTCAATTAGGACAAAAAAAATCAGCTTTTGCTACTATTTCTAATCCTATTTTTGCATCATTCACATTTGTAATCCTACAGTGAAAGGCCCCCTGGCATTTATCATTACTATATTACCTGTCCGTTCTATGCCATATGGGAATTTCTGTTTGCATATTCTACTCCACCAAGACAGTGTTTTCCTGTGTGGGCTGCTTTACAGATACAACTGTAACACTGCTGCACATAGAGCGCTAGGCTCCCCGGCAATATGGTGGCATTTCTCAGGGAGGAGTATGTGTTACTTGAAATTTTCACAATTTCAAGTAACACATACTCAAGAAGGAGAAGAAAGAAATGAGGAGACATGAAGAGGAGAGAAAAGAAGAGAAGCAAAGAGCCTTTAGATTGACCTTTGGAGGCAGACACTGTGAAATCACAGCCATGGCATTTCAACTAAGCCAAATTATATTTAGAAATGAAATGACTAATTGCAATAGAGAGCTCCAATTCCCACCTCTCATTATTTATTTCAGCTAAATCATTACTCAGAGTAAAGAATTGATTGAAATGTATCAAGGACTTTTTTTCCTTCTCTAAGAAACAATCTCCTCAATATGTTCTGTTTAGTAGCAGGTTATCACTCCCTGAATGCCTCTATTGTATGATCACGGAGGAAAAAGAACAGTAAGACTTGCATTCAGGTGTAATTTTCCATCTGTCTTCTTGTATGGTGAATAGCTTATTTATAAACCGAGCGAACATACTGGCTACTTTTCAGCTTTTTTGCAGTTTAAAGTGTTGTTATTCCCCACAGGCAATCAATTTTTCATGAAAGCTTTTGGTTGCATTCCTTAATGCTTTTAAAAGCATAGAGGGACAAAAGGCTTTCCTGCAGATTGCTTTTGTTTTTCTAATTTAAAATGTAATTTAAAAGAGGAAAATTTGCTGACTACTTGCAGGACAAATATTTAAAATGTTGCGAAGTGTTAGCAGTGAAATTTAAACACCACTGGCATACAAATTGTTTTAGAGTACTTCTTTCATTCAGAATTACAAAGCTAAACCCCCATTGTCTCCTCAATGCAACACAATACTTTTCTAACTTGTGTCCATCCCTTGAAGATTTTGATGCTAGTTAGTCTTTTTCTTTCCGTTTTTTTCCGTACAGACAGAATGTAGCCTTCCTGTCAGACTGAAGCGGAGTGATTTCAAGCTCACCACTTTCTATAGAAATCGGCCAAGGCCACTGCCTGCAGCCTGCAGGTGTTGGTCTGTTCAACAGCAATGACGAGACGCGCAGTGCTGTGTGCTCGTCTCCAAGGTGTCAGTCATGTTTAGAAAAGGAACACCGTCTGTGTGACACCCATTGCCAGCCTGGAAGCCTTGGGCCCTGTCTCATGCAAGGTTGACAGACAGGTGCTCTGCACATGGAGCCAACTTGAAAGAATGCTACTGAAATCGACAAAAGGGAACTGTTATGCTAAGGGAGGTAAAATGGTTTCTCCAACCCCCATACACCAATAATCCTTCAGGATCATTTGAATCTTAATCAAATTAAATATTTATCAATAGGAATGGATGCCAAACCTTTGGAAAAAAAGACCAAACTTTTAATAAATCTAAATTACCCTTTACATATGGTTGGGCATAGGTGGCGTAAAATAACGTCTCCTTTTTCAATGAAAAAGACGCGGCAGCCTGTTGCTTAAAGAGCATTTTTTTAGGTTGGCATCCCAAGTTAACTATGCAGAAACTGGATTTTTAAAATATGTAAAAGGACTGTACTTGTATAGCGCCTTTCTAGTCAAAGCGCTTTCACACTACATGTCACATTTACCCCTTAAACACATATTCATACACTGATGGCAGGAGCTAACTGCCCAACAGTACGAATTAAACGAATCATTCACACACCGAAGGCGCAGCTTCCGGAGCAATTTGGGGTTCAGTATCTTGCTCAAGGATACTTCGACACATGGCTGGGGGAAGCCGGGATCGAACTGCCGACCTTCCGATTGGTAGATGACCCGCTCTGCCACCAAGCCGCAGCCGCCACTGTTCAGTCTAAAAATCACTACTGTGATATCTGGGCTTATTTTTGTAAGGCAGTGTTTCATATCACTCTCAAAACTGATGTTATATAAGGGAGCATGGCCAAGTTAGATCAAGATTAACAATTTTGGATGGATAGTAAAGCTAGTTTTATCACGAAGGTTAAAAGTACACATTCATATGCATATATTGGGCAGTCTTATTATTTTGAGCCTACTAGGCATTCAAGGGACCTGAAATGGGCAAGACTGACAAGAAATAAGGGTCAGCAGAGAGAAATTGAGTTGTGTTGTGAGGAGAAACAGTGGAGAACTGAACAGGTGCTTTGTGGGGACGAGCGTTATGCGTTGTTTGCTGCATTCTTTCATTTCACAGTGTTGTGAAGTTTGCAACACATATCAGGCAGTACCAAAGTTGGTAAAGATTGTCTTAGTGGACCAAACTGTAGAAATTATTAATAAGTTTTCCCAATTACATTCTGGTGAGAAATGTAATTGCTGCCTGGAGTATGTTGCCAGGCAACAATTTTTCGAGTGAGTCAAGCACTACATTTATGTACCACACAGGAATCATAAGGAGTTGGTAGAGCCACATGATGAAAGTGCCTGACTTTGACACCGTTGCTTAAACACAACCAAAAAAAAGTTTAACCAGGCTCTATATCTTGCAAGTGGATTTTGTATTACAAGCAATTATTTCAGTGGAAAACAAATTATATTACGTTGTCAGTGAACATTTTATAGATACATTTTACAGTGTTAAGTAAAAACCTATCCTTTTTTATTCCAAATTTGCTGTGGCAAATTGTGTATATAAACGTGATTTCTAGGAGACAGGGTTGAACTAGCAGTATAAGATATTTATCGCCAACAGGAATGTGTGAGGATCAGCTTGCCAGGTCAGTCACATCTCGCATTGCCAGACAAAACGCCACACTACGATTACAGTGTTATTCTGCAGGGGAAAGAGAGACAGAGAGACCGAAAGAGAGCGACTGACTGAGAGAGAAATGAGACAGAGTGGCGCAGCAGTGAAGTTCCGTCTCTGCCCCCTGCACGAAATGCACCCAGGCAGCAAAGCACCATTCCTTTTCCTGTTAGGAAAACTGGAATTGATGTCAAGACACCGACATTTTTCTCTGACTTGTAAAACATATAAAATCATATACTGAAAGCATAAGTTGCAAGTAAAATCTATAAATTCAGTAAGAAATTTAAGTTACAACTTGCTCTTTAACCAGCTGTTTCTATGACTTGCAGGCTAATGTCTAATTTATACTGTGACTGTAAATACCACTTTGAGTGGGCTATGGTTTGTATCATTTAAAAATGCCAACAGCACTATAGCACCCTGTGATTTATATCACAGAAACATCTTGCGATCAAAGTGGCGGTAACAGCGACAACACTGCGATGTGAGATTACCAACATTTGATCAGAAGTGTGGAGGCTCTGAAATGTTTATTTGCAGTTTCGTGTGGGTGTGATATTTGAAAATCCCACCGCAAAAATGAGTTTTGTGTCGTGCTTGTGAATCATTCCGGGCAGGCATTTTTATTCAAATACGCCAATTGAAGCAGTCATATTCAAATGCTAAAATAAATCTGCGTTGATAACATAAAACAGCATGTAACCATCATGAACATGTCAGTGAAAGAGATTTGGCTCCAGGAAAAAGAATCACAGGTGTTTAGGTTCTCGGGAATCATGTCAGATCTGGAGTATGTATATTGCACAGACTGGGCCTGATCCATATCTGAAGTACACTGTCAAATGGTTTAATACAACAGTCAGTTTTGATTTGATTTGTGCGCATTGTAAAAGATACAGAGGAATGGTACCATGCTAATCTTAAAAAAACAAAAAAAAAACATGAATAATGACAAAGACATGTGGTGGTAGGCATGGTATGGGGTTCTTTTATAAGTGCTTATATAGATCTATAATTCTCTTCACTCTATTGTCTCTCCCTCCATCTCCTCACTTGTGCTGTGAAAAGGAAGACAGCTCTGCAGCAGATGCAGGAAACCAGTGCGTGCTACCCAATACTTATTTTCCTGCCATCCTGATGAAATTGCAGAGCTGTTCCTCTATTTCGGCTTTCACTGTAAATTCATGTGCATAGATCAGAAGGCTATCTGGTCCTGGCTCTGTGGGCTAAGATTGTTGTCCAGGCCTGCCGATCTAATCCGGGCCACTCTACTTGTTGTATCGGAAGAATAATGAGCAGATTCTTGGCTGATGCTGTGAGCATGCTAGAGGCAAATCTGCCCTCCATGTGTCTCTCCAAGCATGAACACTGAACAGGGAGAAGCCACAAGTTTACCAAGTAAGGGATCGTGGACATAAGATTAAATACAGTTAAATGTATGTTCAAATACAGTAAGAGGCTATAACTGGCATCTTGCTGCCGTATGAGATTCTCTTGGGGTTTAACAGAGGAGCGATTTACAGTAGGCCTATATGAATGTGCATTTGAAAGCTAAAGCTAATACTGATATTTTGTATTATGGCAGATATGAGATGGTAAAATGTAACCTCTGAAAATGATGATCGCAATGCTTTTCTAAAACCTTCATAATCCATTGTTTCTCCCAATACTGTATTGAAATGTGGACCATCATGGGATATTAAAACTCATGTGAGAGCCGTATTGATTGGCTTGTTTTAGCAGCTCTCTGTAAAGGTACCCTGTGGAGGTTGTGCGCACTAGTGACACTATGGAACAGTGTTGTGATGATAGGGCTCCCATCTTATTTGTGTGCACGCACAAGGATGCATTTAGTTTGTAGGCACACAAGCAAGAAGGTGATGCGATATACATTCCTGCCAATAGTTTCAAGTATTTCCGCTAATTGACAGTTGGTGGTGGTAGCACACCAAGTAATGTAGCAATGCACCAGCAAAAGGAAGGGAAGAAGAGGACTGCGAACTAGCAAACAGAATTGTTAACAAATCAGGTTTCAAAATATTCAAGAATGCAAATGTTTAATGTGGGGGGAAAAAAATGCATTCATAAAACTAAATAACAAAATCGGTCTGTCATTGCCTTTTGAAACGGCTCTCATGAGGGCTTTTTGATCTGACACCACTGTGCTTAAAATGTGGTTAGGTTTATGCAAAAAAAAAAAGTAGAACTTTAGTGGTTTGTGTTTTAAAAAAATTACCCAGTTAAAGCTCTGTCAGGTTTTTTTTGGGGCATTGCAACAAGCTGTAAACACAAAAGTGACATATATCACCTCAAAAGGTTGATATGGCTGACGTGATAGCAAACAGTTGCTTCCAGCAGTTTTGGAGATACATTAACATTCATTTAAATATGTTTTCTGGCCAGCTGACAACCAATATTCACTCTTTTTCTGGCTTAGTTTTGGTCTCCACCAGCTAGCTTCTAACTTTCCCATAGTGAGAATAGAACTTTAAAAAACCACCAATGCTGACTGATAGCAAATGGGATGCTAATGGCGGTCTGCCATATCAAAGTCACGTGATTTGTCAGCCCATCCGTCCACCATCTACTCGCGCTTTTTGCTTCCAACAGTCCTTATTCCCTCAACCAAATGAGGTGGACCTCAAGGATACACCCGAGGCATTTCGGTGAGAATCACCGAATATTAGTAAAACTCTCCGACTTTTAAAGACCCTGAAAGCAAACTTCCTTTAAGTAGCTTCTTTTTAAGAGTGATGTGGTCGCACGTAAACACACCATTTTAGAACAATGACAACAGTTTTGGTTATTTTACAGAGATTTCTGTCGGTTTTCTTCTCACTAGAGTGGCCGGGACTCAGCTGGAGGTGATGTCACAAACGCCGGGTATATTATCAAATCCAGACCTAAACAGTCCTGATGAAGCAGATTAGGTTGTTGTGTGGTAAATTTGAATAACATATACTTATGTAGGTTTTTTTCTCTCCAAATTTTAACTTTGATTGTTTCTTATTTAATTTCACAGAAAAAGTTTTCAGGGGCTTTAAGATACTGTATGGTGACCCACCACGAAGCACCCTAAAGGTCACAGCGAGAGCGTTTTTGAGGGCTACTTTTGCATTCCCACTCGATACTTTTCTTCTTCCATTCCTTCTGAGCTGTATATCTATTTGGAATCGACGGCATTATGGAGATTAACAAGTTGATGCATTTAGAATTGTTTATGGACACATCACCTTATATGATGTCCATTGCTTAGTTATTAGAACATTATCAAACTTCTGGGTAGGAGCTGTATGTATAAGGAACATCAATTATGGCTCCACACTTATAGTAACAGAACTTCTACCAAAACCTGTTTCTGCATTGAGGGTTACTTTAATTTGTTTTGTGCAAAGAACAGAGGACCCTGTGCAAAAACACTAAAAGCTTTCCGACTTGCGTTGGTCTGCATTCCTGATGCATCTCTGCGCGTGGTTCAATGCTTTCTGCTCTTTCTGTGACAGAACCACAGACTGTTTCCAGCATTTCAGTTGCTTATTTGATTGTTGCTTCTTTTTCTTTTTTTTTTTTGACTCATACAAATACACCACTAGCTTTTATGAAGTAGATTCAACAACATATCTGACAGTCCGCCTCTGGAGATGTCTCCTTTTTCCTCGGTGTACAGTAACCGTTCACAAATGAAACAAACAACATCTTGCAGATCCCTGTACTGGTGAGAGCTCTTGAACTAAGAATCCATTTAAGTTTACTTTCACTAATTACATAATCATAAATGCCTAGTGAGCAGTAGTACTATATCACCATACTTATTGCCCAGTTGAGCTGATATACTGGAGCGTTGTGCTGGGCTCCATACCCACCACACCACAGTATAATAGCACAAATTAATTAAAAAAAAACTTTTTATTGAGCATTCAGATAAATTGAAAATGTAAAATACACAGCGTTGACTGGCTGTCACACAAAATGTAATTACATAACAGTAACAGCTTGTTCTTGAATAACCCCCTAGATAGATATTAACAATATAAAGATTGCAGGGCTGTATATCCCCTCACACATATAATAAAACCAGCCGCTCCCGCAGCAAGATATGATGACAGAGTTGCGATCATGTGAACGTGGGAATATGTTTTGAATGCACTGCTGGGGAGCCTGGGGTTGCATTTGACGTGCGCTGGATGTGATTGATTGTGTTGTTATTGCTAAGGACTCTCTTCCGGCTGCCTCCGGGACCCTTTTCGATCCATCCACTGTCTGTTTGTACTGCTGCTCATAAATTTTACTGCCTGTGCTGGAACCTACTGGGAGCTTAAACAATTGCTTTATTGATGAATTTCTCTCATTCAAGGAAGAGCACCACACCAGGCTGGCATGGGACTTTTCACCACACCATAATGAATATTGCTGGGATTTTTAAAATTGTATTTAAATCTGATAAGTGTGTGGTGGTTGCATAGGTGAGGATTGCCCTTGAAAATGTTTTTACTGCCTTTTTTTTTTTCTGGTCTCTAAAAACAAAATGTATCTTTAGATGGAGAGGTGAAATTGTGGTTTATGTTGTTTGCAAGGTCTAAGTTATTTCATTAGCTTCCCTGTGGAGACGTAAATGTATAACTGTAACATTAAACAAAGACAGCCTTTGGAATTAGCATTAGAGGCTCAAGATTGTCCATTATAAAAGTAAGCACAGACTTTTACATTGCTCTGTAGGAAACGTAAATTAATTACTGGGAGTAGTGCTACTGTGATGTAGATGTTGTATGAGAGAGAGGCACAGTTTATGGTGTGTGTGATACTATTTATAGGTGCAGAAATGCAGTGGGGGGATATTATGTTAGTGGGAGGATTATTGGTGTTATTAGTCTTAGCTACTAACCTACACGAGAGAGAGCTTGGGAGAAATATTGCATTATTAAGATGAGCATCTTTAAATGGACGCCAGATCAAGCTCAGTCAAAGTAACCTCTTGAAATCAACGAATCAGCAAGGCACTCGCTTGTTTGTAAAGAATAAATATTGCAAGGAAAACATGTTTAATTCTTGCCAGGATCAGCTCCAGGTTCCTGGTGAGTCAACTGGGGGTTTGGGAAATGGAGTACTGAAATATTTATCAGAGCGTTGCATATTCAGCTGAGGGTCCTTTGTGCGTGCTCGTGTGATCTTTCACAACACGTTCACAAATTAAATATTTATCGCATTTAAATAAAAAGGCGAGTGCCGGCTCTTGCCGGGTGGGAGTGTGGGTGTGTGTTTGTGTGTGTGTCTGAGTACATGAGGGGAGAAGCGAGTCGTGTGCTATCAGGGATGGCTGGTGTGGAGTCCCGGGAGGCGGGGGTGTGTTGAGCCTGTCAGGATGGAGATATGAGACTCACCTTCCTATCTACTCATTCACAGAGACTGGAATCAGCCTCAGCTTAGCCAGTGCACTGTGGCTACTGAAGGGGTTGCAACAGACAAAATGAACACTGTGCCCGACCCGATGTTGCAGTATGCCACTGCTACACCACTGCAGTTATAAATGGAAACAAACGCCTTCCCAAAAGCAAAATACATTTCTGATTCTCAGATAAACTGATTGGATAAAACACCTCTATACATCTCTTTTATCATTAGGGTTGATTTAAAAAGAAAATCAGTTGTGGCTTCTTCTGGATTCTCTCCATCAATGTACTACTGTGAAGAAAGGTAGTATTCCTAGTAACTGTATATTAATGTATAGTGTCTTGATATGGCTCCAGATGCAACAAAAAAGGGTAATTTAAGATTACGTAGCTGTTGACAATAATCCTTTGCTTCATACAGAGCAGTATTACAATGCAAAGGTTTCATTTATAAGCAATAAAATACATGCATGTTACCAAATATTTGCTAATGTTGGCTAAAGTCAAAGTCAGAGATGCTTGTGGCGTGCACGCGGGGGGTAGAAAACAAGAGTTTATGTGTTGAGTTTTTATTTGTGACTTACATTGCATGTATTAAAAATGGAATATATTCACTTTCCCAGAATTAGCTATTAGCTCCAGCAATCTGGTTTAAAATCCCTGGCTTTTATGAAGGTGGTGGATGGTGTTGCAATAAAACTGCAGGAATAAACGCCCATTTTAAGGAAAGACAGCTCACGCGGTTACTGTGTGTTCTATGAAGAGTGTAAACATTTGTCAAGCTCTGTGATCACTGTTTTTCTGATCAGTTTGAGTGTGTAGAGTTTCAGTCTGGGGGTTAGTGACGGCTGATAAGAGGTGTAGACTGGTGGCTTTGGATGGAAAAGCATGCTTGGCTTTCTTTTCTCTGAAAAATTCTAAGTGGCCAGAGTCTCTTCATGATCCTTTTTGCCTAATAAATAATCCTTATTAAATCCTGTTTTGACACAATGTCTTAAGAGTGAAGCTTCTACTAACATCAACTATGATTTTTTTTGCACTAATGCATCTGGCACATATGGAATTCCTTATACTAACAATACATGTGTTAGCGGGCTTCATCTAACCTGTGCTGCCAGCAGTTACTGTTCATTTGTGGGGAGTTAAAGATTGGGCGAGAGGCGGGGAAAACCCGACAGCCAACGGCTTCGAACCCAGAACCTTCTTACTGTGAGGTGACTGTGGAATTTCCCACCTAACAGAACTAAATTGTGCCATTATGCCATAATTGACACAGTTAGTGGAAAGTAGTTATAAAACAAAATGTGTAAAACAAATATTGGATTCCTAAATCCTGTTCAGAGCCAATGAAAATACTGTTGGTAAATAAGGTTAGTACATATTGAGGTGGTAGCTGTTTCCACCCTGCTTCCTGCTAATTTCTAAAGGCCAAACTTCAGTGTACTACCCCCTCGCTAATGACACAACCAGGGACCCGTTTAAGTGCTTTAAAACCTATTCAAAAGTCCAACAACAGGAGGGACATTTTAATCACAGCATGTTCAGATAATGTAGCACAAATTATATTTGGTTTTCAAACATATGCACATTCAAGTCAGGCCTTGAAGTTACCTTCAAAGCATAACAAATCATGAATATGGCTTTTCGCCGTTCCTGGAGTGAACTTGAAGTATGGGTCAGCACGTGCTGTGAGGAGACAAGCTGGCTAGAAAAAAGGCTCAGGTTGTGCTTTAGCAGAGGCACCGTGAGCAGAGCCGACCCACTGCGAAAGAGACATCAAAAAAGAGCCAAACATAATTAGCATTGAAATAGTCAGCATGTGGGGGTGTATTATGTGCAAAATAATACCTCATCAACATCAACAACAGCTATTACAACATGACGGAATGCCTCTATTGATGAGTGTAGCCCAGCATGGAGCACACTGTATATCACTGTATGTTCCCTCTGAGGCTTAAATTGGCCGCTCTTTTCTGAGATTACTGCATGCTTATGAATACAACTTAACAGTGGACATGGCATTTTCTTTTCTTATCCAAAAGTAGCTCTTTAACTCTATTACTGATACAGTGTCAGACAAAATTCTTGTTGACAAGGACAGCCTAGCGAGAGGAAAGTGACCTCATGGGAAGGGGAGTTTCAGAACAGCTTTGTCTTGAAAATGTAGCACCAGTTCATTAAAGGTTAATGGTGCATTGATGATAAGTTTTATCCACCTACTCTCTTCTGGACTAATGGTGCTCGGCTCGATGTTGACATCTTTCAGATAGGATGGATGTTTGAGTCTCTGGATAAGGTGCAAAGGGTTTGCTAGTAGCCAATCCAGCATTATAGTTCTTTGCAGGGAAATGCCAGAAGTTCTCAGAGACAGGATTTACAACTCAAGGCACCTGTATTCTCACCTCACCAGACATGTCAGTAAATCCTCCTGTATTGAAAGGATAAATCGAAGACACTATGATATGTTTATAGCCCTGTGTCTCAGCTTGCTCTAGGCACTAGCACTGGGTGTCACATGATGTTGCAATACTGGCACTTAGACATTCTTAAACTGAGAAATATACCTAACAAAAAAAAGCAAAAGTAAGATCGTCAGCTTTCCCACTGGGCATTAGACATGTGGTGGGAGGACGTACCTTTTCATATTTCGACAACTGCATTGATTATAAAGACAAACTTTTGGATCTGTAATGTCAAACTGATGGAAGCATTATATTATCTCGAAGTAGCTGGGGCCACTGCACCATTTATTTCCATATATTTTTAAAATGGAAAGTGGTTAGAGTTTATAGTGCTTATATATTAGCTCTGGAGGGAAGTGAGTGCAGTTAACATTCTTGCCCACCTGCCAGTGTGATCTAACTTCTTTTATAAAGGTTTGGATTTTTTTATACAGGGTAAATATATCTATGCAGAGATATTATCTCCAGCCATAGACATATTAAACAATAGATGCTCTATTAAAATGTGGCAGCCAATGAAAGTATAACCATACTTAAATAGTTTCTACCCAGTCCTGCCCAATAACAAGCATTATTGTCTTTCATTGGCTCTGCATAGTTGAAAACACATGAATTGCAGACAAATAACATCTTGATGTACTTCAGTGCTTGAAATTTCGTTACTTGAAAGAGTCGTTTTTATTGTCTCTTAGGGCATCACTAGCCATTTTGTTTAATTTCATACACGCAGTCTGCTATCATGCTAATGTTAGCCAGTTTCTCGTTGGAGGGGGTGGTGGTGTTAGTTTGTATTGACTTGCCCTATAGCGAGTGACCTATCTTTCCCACTGACGTTATTTTCAGTTGACACGAAAGCTGTGGTATCAGTCAACAATCAAAATAATATTTTTTAATTCTTTACATTAAGACTTCTTAGTTCTGCAAAGTTGACTTACAAAAACTTGTGTCAATCGCATCAACAGTTGTCGCCATTTTTCTGTCACTTTTTTTAAATTGATGTAGCTAGGTTAGTAGCAAGCAATATAGGAAGATGTCTCCATTATCAAACCTGTCTAGATTGGTTGACCATTTCTGCAACTGGCGGTCAGCCAACAGTCATCACGTGAGCATAACACCAGACCTATTCCAGCGGTCTGGAACTAGGCTAGAATATCACAAATATCCACTACGCCAAAATGACTAGTGTTTTAAGATTTCCAGGGGTTGGGAACACTGGCACTCCACAGATACATTTGTTAATTTGTGGGACTTTCACTGCTCAGCAAAAGGTGCAGTCAGCTTGGGATTGATTCGCGCTGTGGTTTCTGGGTAAATTTCACCACCACCCCAGTAATAATTACAGCTGCAATAACCTACTGTCTAAATTGTATACCCTGTCCAGGGGGACATCCTTGCAGTTTTTCTACTCAAGGAGATGCTTGTCCTTTTTTTTTAATTTATTTATTTTTTTTTAGTAATAAGTCAAAAATGTTCTTCCTAATCTGATAGATGGAAACATAACACCAACATAAAGGCCTATTTGGGAACCAATATGACCGAAAAATTAAAGCCATCAGGAGAGCAAGACCCCGTTAAAGCTTATCAAATGGGCTTCTGTTATGTAAACTACAGGTAGCCACTGGAATTCTCGTTTTAGCCTATATTTGTTAAACTTTTGGCAAATTGTACATTATTTAAAGTATGACAAATTAGCTATTAGCAGTTTCTGTATGCAATGCACCATGGTAGTACAGGCATCTATCACTGGAGTACTTTGAAACTGAAGAAAACTTAAAAATGGCATCATTCTCACTCTTGTTACGTTAATTGGGCTTAAGTCTGCAAACTGACATCGACTAACCATCAACTGCCTAATCACTATAACTGTGTCTTTTTTTAGTAAGGAAATCAGTTCCTATGAGGGTGTTAAGCATCACATAGAAACACCTCACCCCATTTGGGACTGTCTCATCGACTGCGGGGTAGACGACCCCGAAAAATGAAGAAAGCAGCCGTGCGCTGCTATTTATCGGAGGTGGGGAAATTAACCAGTTGTGCATTTGCGAAACCAACCAGTTAGTCTTCATTCTTGAAGTCTTTGGCACAAAAAGCCAAACAACGTAACAGAGGACACAACGTCCTTAATAAAGATGGATAATGATGATTGAAATGTTGCAGAAACACTGCTGCCTCAAAATAGCCTGACTGGTCCCCACACAACCTGACTCTCAATGTGGCAGTTGCTAATTTAACTTCTTATGGGTGCGTTGGTGGCTATTTTTGAAATTCTTTCTTTGTCAAAAAGATATTAAGATAATTAAGTACATAATGTTAAAATTATTTAGCCTTTATTTAGTTATAGATGGAGAAACCGGTTGTGTAATTTTGGCTGCAGTAGTGCCTATTTTCTTGTGTCAATCATCATTTTGTAACAGTGCAGGCCTCACATAGGGTCGGGTACTGAACTTGGTACTTTTAAGGGTACTGACCGTCTTTACTACCAATAAATACCAGTTAAATCAATTGGGGCCAAATTTCAGTACCTGAGAGTGCATCTAGGTGAGAGATTAGCTGAGAGTATAGGTAACCAGCTGCATCGGGCTGACATTTATCAAAACACACAGTGCACTCTCTGGTTTTCCCTGAGCTCTCGAGACAGCCCTCCACTGGGAGTGGACGCGTTCATGCATTGGCCATGGCCCAGGAAGCTCCTGCACGCCTTCCAAACAGTCCCACTGATCCCTCAGTTCCTGGACCGAGTGCAGGAAGGGTGATCAGCGGTCCTGATAGCGCACAGGCGTGTCATGGTTTCTCTCGGCTGCTGTCAGGTCAGCCGTGGGACCGCCCGTGACGCTCTCTCTCTCTCAGGTGGGGGGAGGGATCAGGAATTACCCAGTGATAGGCCGGCACCTGCAGGTTTGATAGCTGATTGGTAACGTTTGAAGAGGCAAGGCCTCTCTCTGGACGTTGTGCACACTATCCAAGGGCGTGAGAGCCACGGCTACCAGAACGTCTCACACAACCAAATGGACAGCTTTCCAGCATTGGTCTATAGAAAAGAGCCTGGATCCCACTGCGTGGCCTCTGCCTCACGCAATGTCATTCCTACAACGGCTAGTTGATAGGAATTTGGCTTTCGGTACAGTTAAAACTTACGCTGCTGCCATGTCATCCTGCCACAATGGTTTCAGTGACCGATCGGTGTTTAGCCACTCTCTTGCTAGTTTTACATGCATTGATTAAAGCCTGCTTTGATAGATGGAAACATTAACACCATTTGGGTTATCAAATAGAATTTAAGATTGTTCTAAAAGTTATTTAAATGGGTTGGCGCCTCCTTACCTTGCAATCTTTTATCTTTGCTGGCTCTGCTGGCCACTGAGCAGCTCGCCTGGAGTGTTTGGGGTTAAGGGCCTTACTCAAGGACACCTCAGTGGTGGTAATGAGGGAGGGGCAAGCACTGCGTTTAAAAAATTTACTTGCAATTTTCTTCTAACTTAAAACTAAACAAATTTTTATGATTTTGAAAGTTTTGTCAGCATTCACAAATTATTTTGTGGCACTACCGTCATTAAAATAAATATCTTGCTATACATGATGTCAGTTGTTTTCTAATTTCTTTCTACACCATACAGGCTTTAAACAAATTGAATGCATGAAGCTGGGTTCGGGAGGAGAACAATATGAAGGTTGGAGTGGTACCCGGCAAGAACTTCACTTCAATTCCATTCTCCACCTCAGCAGATGACGGTGGTGGTTTGAGTCAGTTGACTTAACGCTACTTTGTTACCTAGTTGGTGAAATAAAATGCTGGAAAAATAAGTAAATAACGTCCCCGTATTGGAATCACAGGAGCCTGTTTTTTTTCACCATACACGTTTGTTTCCCCTGACTGTTCACAGCAGAGACCCGGTTTTAGGGTGGCCATACGTCCGGATTTTAAGCCCCCTGCCCGGCGGAGCCTCAAGCTGGACACTAATTTGTCCTCCTTTTTGGAGTTGAATCGGTCTTAAAAAAAACCCCCACTCTATTGGGACGCAGCAGCGTAGCGTCTAATGTCGTAAGATCTCCGGTCAAACAAATGATTGGCTGAAAGCGGTGTTAAATAAATATCTGATACATCATTGGTTTAAAAACGTAAACAAGCCTCCACGTGCTGGCTACAGGCTACGTCATATCATCACGTTAACATGCCGAAACGTCAGCCCTAGTTTTATCCGGAATGGACAAAAGAGCAGGAGTTTATAGTAAAAAGCAGTAGAGACCCTACTTCTTTGTTAAGAACTGAAATGTGTATTTCTGTTCTTTCCAGAAGTCCACAAATGTTATGTTTTCTGGCACTGTGCACTTTGCAAGACGTTTTTGATACAGACATCACTATGTCTTGAATAAATACAAATACTGTGAACAAACACTTTTTATGCCTCTTCTGTGACATTCAGGTCTACATCAGATTGTCTGGCAATGAATAGAGTAGGCTATTTCAGAATCACTGTATCATGATACCCTCGATATGATGGAGGAAGTTGTATTACGAGTACATTGTAGTTGCGAGTACACCAGAGTCCTATGCAATTATTCTTGCCTCACTAAATGCCGCAAAGTGTCCTCCTTTCTGGTGTTATGGAAATGGCCACCCTACCCGGTTTATCTCTTGACTTGAGTATAATATGGTGTATATATAACCGAATAAATAATGGTTCAGAATTGGAACAAAGCTGTAGCATGAATCTCGTAGCCTTATAGAGTAAGTTAAGGAATATGTGGTTTAGTAGAGAGCAGTGGTGGAATGTAACGAAGTGCTTTAGTAATGTAGTACAATTTAGAGGTATGCCTACGTTAAATTATTAAACTAAATTATTAAAGTTATTTGTTTAAAAAAAAGCAGCCTTCTGAGTACCTCTGCATAGGCATATTGGTGCAAAATCCACATAGAAAAGGTTTCTTTTCATTTCAGCTCAAAAATTCACTATATCGACTGTCTGATCAGTGAGCGTTTCCCCTCTAAAATTTATATCGTCTCAGTCTCAAAAATCCCATATCAAAGGGGGTGGCTGTGGCAAGAGCGAGTTGTCTACTGATCACAGGGGTGGCGGTTCAATCCCCACCTCCACCTGTCCACATGTCGAAGTGTCCTTGACACTGAACCCAGCACCCTGCCTGGTAGTTTGCTAGCATTGGTGTGTGAGTGAATGGATGACTGAGAGGCAAAACGCTTGCATGTGGTTATGGAATGATCGTGGTCATGCTTAACAAAAAAACAACATTGACTGTCCGTTGGAAACAGCGGTCTCCAGTGTCATAGTCTTGATTTTTATTTTTCTTGACGAATCCGCTCCGACCTTCTTCCTACGCAGACTTTGTCGCACTAAAACAACGTCACCTGTCTTCCTCCTTTGGCTGAAATGTGTGATGTTTTTTGTGTTTTACAAGCAAAAATCCACTTTTGCAGGAGATGTGGTAACATATTTGGTGCTTTGAGGCTGTACTTGAAACCCATTGTTGCTTCTAACCTTGTCTGTCGTCACCCATTTTAAATGTCAATAGAGCCAATCTCACAGCACAGCTGCTGTCATTACCTTGTATATTATATAACTTTATTTTGTCCGAAATGTTGGGATTGTAACCAACCAACCAACTGGTTTGATACAATGAGAAACACAGTACATTATCACTGAATATGCAGAAGTAGTGGCACAAGGAGAGGCAGCAAAAACAAGGACAAAGGAGTAAAAAAACATGCTGCCTTACAAGGAAATTGAACAATGAGAGTATTTTGACCTGGTAACAGTTCCTTTGGAGGCTCACAGGTCTCCTCAGTCATTTTTATTTTCTTGAAATTGTGTAAACTCAGAAACCAACAAGAAGACAAGCTGTTTGGCAGCTAATTGAGGAGCTCTGAGGTTGTGCCGGAGCTGTGTTGAGAAGCTCGTTCTGGTTTTAATTAATACCAGTGGACCTCCAAAGGCCGCTGAGTGAGAAGTCATGGAAGACAGGTGCTCATTCAACCATAGAGTTACAGAGGTCTGCACACACCAGATAATTGTATTGATGTTTTGGTAGAATATACTGTATATATTTGAGTATACTGTGTTGATGTTTGGGTATTAGAACAAGACTTTTGCTGTGCTGCTGGTCTTTTGGCATTGTTACACTGTCCTCTGTCAAACGCTCGTTTGCTATCTTTTGATGAATTGTATACATTATTATTTCAGTAATTACTGCTGAGCCCAAACAATTTAGCAGTTGTGCTCTGCCTTTAGTCCATGGTGGTTCCATGTGGTTTCTTAACTGACAAATGTGCTGTTTCCAGCATGTTCCATTAGCCTACAGTTATTGAGATTAATGTTGTTGTGATTGGTACTGCAGTACCTGTACTGTTGTTGCAGGCTGAGAGTGGACTAGGGTGGAAGGGCAGTCCTGAAAGCAATGCTACAATTTACTGCTAAGCCTGTGGGAGATGTTGTAATACTGGCACTGTTCACTTGTTAACCCCGATTGCTGACCCTTACACCCACCCTGAGTCTTCCACCATGCAAGCCAGGTTTCAATATTTCTACCACCACTGAAAAACCCAGTGGCAGAAAGAATAATTAGTTAGGTTGGTCCTTTGTGTCCAGATTTGAACTATTGTCGTGGCTGACGTTGGCCTAGATCAGTCAGCTTTGCTACATGAAAATGTTTGAGTTGGTGTAATGACTGTCTGATCAGTTTTTCTTCTTCTCTCCTACAGTTGGACACCCAAATTATACTTCTAATTAGAATTTTTTAGTAACTGATTAGAAACAAGATAATTTAATTGCCACTATGTTAGAAGGCTGCCTGCTGCTTCTCTATACAGGAGAGTGAGGTATTGGATTCTTTGCAAGTTACTCTTTGAATTCTTTTTTTTCAAACTTTCTTGCTGAAGCTAGACATACCAAGCCAAACAGAGATCGTGGATAAATAGCTATCCTCTGCTTACAGAGAGCAGCGAGGCCCGGGGGTGAGCGTGTGCTTTAATAGATGGGTAGTGATATACATAATATTTCAATTTTGACAGCAAATCTGTTCTTAAGTTGCTGTGACAGCCACTCACATTCATGCCAGAGAGCTATCAAATGGAATGGATTATTCCCTGTGTTCCCTGTCTACAAACCAAACTGAGTGGGGCATGACACAGTTCCTCTGGCAGTGGTTTGTGGGGTGGCATGCTGCCAAGGAACAAAGGCCCCAGCTTGGCAGGGCCATGTGACGGAACAACGGGAACATCTTCATAGCCCCGGCTCACCCTTCAAAATCGTGCAGGTAAAGAAAAACAGCTGTGCATGGTTGCACCCGCAGAGGATTGCAGTGTCACTCTAATGTGAAAACACAGCTGCTTATTGTGCCCGACGATGGAGTGAATCATACCAATTAATGTCCTCATGATCCTTCCTTCCTGGCAAATTTGGGAAAAACGCCGGCATCGGTTCACTTTCTGAATCGCTTACAGTACATCTCCGAATATCAGTGTATCAACATTTGCAGAAAAGGCCATGTGTGATCACTGAGAAGCTCTCAGCTTCATGCACTATTATATTTCTCCCTCAGAGGTCTCTGCGCTTCCTTACCATTTACGGAAATACACATCCAATTCATACTGTTATGTTTTTCTGTGCTGTAGTCATGATTTGACATGTTCTATTATTGCCTGTACAAGGCGATTTCATTAACATGTGACAAGATGGTGTTACATATGACAAGATTTCAATTCAAGTAATCTCGAAGTAGAAAGCCTGCAAAATTAATCTTGTTTGCAGACAGGATTCACAGCACACATTAGCAGAAAAAAAACATGGTCCAAACGTGAGTAAAAATTATCAAACAAAAATACTTGTTCATTACTCATTAATGTGAAATGCAACCTACTTAAAAAATAAGTATAGGGAACCACATCTATGCAAGTTATAATGAAGTGGTCTACAAGGGTCTTTTAGTCCTGTATTAGCACCCAGGGCTATCAGTGTAGGAGAGAATAGCATTAGATTTCCTCATCACCACCATGCTTACTGACACCAGTAAACATAACTAGGTATTTTCACCAAGTTTCCCAATCTGTCTGTTAGTGCCTCTAAGCAAAAGCAGACATGACAGTTGCCACTACTTATCAAAAGCAGATTAAAAGGATTTATCATTGTCCCTCTCCTGCAAGGGTGTATGAATCGTAACATTAGCCACAAATGTGATAAAAATGTCTATCTAAATATTAAAATATTCAAGAATGTGGAAAGAGCATAACCCAAGGGAGAGGCCATAGATGAAATGAGCCACCATGAGAGGACACCACTGACCCAGATACAGTGAAATCTGTCAGTACAGAACCCCAATATCCTGCCTATAATGATCATATTTAACTTGACGTGTATCTGGTTTATTACTTGAAATAACATGTGGCGGGCATCTGATTTCTTTTATACTGTAACTTGGAACACTTTGTATTTGTCCTTCAGAATTCTCTGTTTTCCATAAAGTAAGTAAGTGTCCAACTCTAAAAGCTCTTTTCCAAACTTCCGTGATATTTTCTCTCTGCCTTCCATCTTTACAATCTCCCTCCTCTAATTCCAGTGTCTACCTGCAGTGAATTAGTTTGTCGAAGGCTGCTTGGAGGTGTATAATGGCTAATGTTTTCTAGACGGTCTAATGTGTTTCATTTTATCTCCGTCTTTATGCCTCCCTAACCTCCCTCTGTAACCTTCCAGTCCCTTTCTTTCTACGTTTTGCTCTTTTGGCTATTACTAGGAATGCAGCCTTTGATTGGCATGACTGCAGAACTTCATCAGTTTACAGGTCATAACATAACACTCAAGTTCATGTACAGGTCTGTGAAAGCGGCAATATCACTGAATCACAGTTGAACACAACTATATTTTAGCCTAGAAGTTGAGATAGAGAAAGCATTCATTGCATCTGCTGTACTGGATGCGCAATACTATTGTTTATTCTCAGAAATATGAAATATCATGAATTATTATTATTATTCTCTACAAAGGAAAAATGCAGTAACATATTTGCGATTAATTAAGTTAAGACCGGAATCTAAGTTTTTGATATTTATTTTACCATAACGATGTTATGGAAATGTATAATTTCTGTGAAAATTTGCAGAAACCCTAAGAAGGAGCCAAAAAACCAAGCCAAACCGCAATAAGTACACTCTGGCATGGTAGGCGGGTTTCTATCCACTTGTTTTTATGCGCATTGTCAATGTTCACGTTAAAACCGATGGAAACTAAGAAAAAACGTTTGACAAGCAAAACATTTTTATGCTTGGCTAAGGCGGAAAGGTTGGTTTATCGATAAAAGCCAAATGCAACAATGTGTAATGGGAACGTACTTAAATTAAATAATGTAAAATCATGACGAACATGAAGTGTGTGACTTCCATGTCCACTGAAGCTTCCGCTCCACCGAGAAGACTAAAAGTAGCAGCAGCCAGGAGATGAAAATATCAAATCTGTGTGATACCTCAAATGAATACATGAAAGAACCGAAATGCAACATTTTTATCAAATTGTTTTTCACCATTTGAGGTTTCACTGTGATTTAACTTTGTATTGCTTTTTCAGCATTTGAAAATACATTACAAATTTACAAGCAGTATAAAGATTTAAACAAACAAAAACAAATCATGCACATTCCTCTTGACAGTGTGTAACCAAAATATTACACCTCATGTTCATTCACTGGGCATAAATGATTATGTGATGAACAGGGATGGGACACATGAATCAACTGTAATGGCGATCAACTCCAAATAGGGACTCCAAACATTCCTGAAAACATTTAAACTATTATTAAATCAGTAGATAAGCTGCTCAAAAGAAGCCATCCTAGCCAGCTCCACTTTTTATTCTTGGAAACTGACTTTCTCTTTTGGCTTCCGATGCCTCAGCACTATCCTGCTTCCCGTTATGAGGACTAGTTTCACCCAAGAACACACTTGTGAGGAAAGGTTAGCCTCCATTGGTAAGATACCCAATATGCACAATGCTGGACCCTTAATGAACTCTTTTTCCAGTGTGTTGTTAATACATTTGACACTAGCCGACCAAAAGTCATGTACCATTTCACGTTCATATAGCATATGGGCCAATGTGCTCCAACCTTCACATTTTCGATGGACTCCAGTAATTCCTATTCATTATTCTACATAAAAATTAGGCCTGTCTTGGGCTATGAAGTATCATGACTGTAGTGCTTTCCTCCAGGTTTCCCTATGAATAGATTTTCTAAAAAATGTTTTCCCATGTGAGCTTAACACACTCCTAGTTTGGGGATTGTTTTTTTTTTCTAAGCTCGTTATAAAACTATAAAACCTGGATGCGCCCCCCTCTAAGCTTCCAACTTGATCTCCATAACTCCTGAATGCAAGTAACAGGGGCAAGATTTTTCTTTTTATCTGCTGTTATACAATTCCTTATTTAAATACATTCCCCAAAATCTTTCCAGGGTATATTATATTTAGACACCTGCTGTTCAAATGAGAGTAAATGTTTCCTATCAAACATGGCATTTAAAATGGATAAAAAATCTATTGTGGGAAAATTGGGTAAGAGCAGGAATAATGTTAATGGAATACCTATTGACGGCCCTTTAGTATATAATAGGGATTTATGTTACAAATCTGGTGAGCTGTTCTCCAGCTGCCTCTATCAAATTCCAGCACAGGGTTTCTATAAGGTTTGTCCTCTCCTTTCTGAGTAAGGAAGGCTTCCATCGAGAAGGCCTCAACTAACTTTTTATCCATTGGTACCCAAGCAGAAGCAAGGTAAATTTGACGTAGATGACTGAATGAGAAGTCTTACTGGTACCACTCTATTCTTGGGCATCCCAGACCACCCTCCTCCACTGTTGCATATAATTTACATTTTTTTAAAGAGAGCTTCTTGCCTGCCCATAGGAAGCCACTCATGGCTCTGTTGAATGTAGTGAGGAGAGGAGGAAAATTCAGAAGTATGTTATAATTAATCTGGGGTACTACAATCATTTTTAAGGTATTGATCCATCAATCAGAGACCCAATTTTGAACAGTTTAGTAGATTACTTAAAATCTTTTGGATAAGAGATAGTAAGTTTAAGTTCCTTATGTTTTCTAATCCTGGGGTGATCATGACACCCAAATAAACCAAACCAGATGAAAGCCTTTTAAATTGCCAATTACTATGAAAACTCAGGGGTAATAATTTAGATAATGGTATATCTTCAGACTTAGACCAGTTCGTTTTATATCTTTTTATATACGTGACAAAAAACCAATCAATGGCAAAACCTGTGGCACTGCAGTTTCTGGGTTACTTGACATCAGTGAAATATCATCCGCATATAACAGTAGCTTGTGTTCCTCATGCCCTGAAGCTATGCCTTTTAATAGTGATGTGGTCCCTGATGGCTGATGCCAGAGGTTCCAGAGTCAGGGCAATGATCAGAGGAGAGAGGGGACAGCCCTTTCTGGTCCCACGTAATAGTTTTAAAAGGGGTAGAAATAGTCCCATTTGTGAGACGCCTTGGACATCTATATCTATATAACAACTTTACCCATTTAATTTAAGAATTGCAAATCTCAAACCGCTCAAGTATTGCAAACAAATACTCCTATTCGACTTTATCAAATGCTTTCGCTGCATCCAGACAGAACGCCCCCGCCGCATCTCCGCTATTCCTTGTTTGCCATGCGAGATCTAACACCTGCGTAGATGATATGCTGATGTCCAGCCCTTGATAAATCCCACCTGATCTGGATAAATCAGTGTAGGTACCTGTCTAATCATGTTGCTAAAACTCTTTGCATAAGCATTAACCAAGGACACTGGTCAATAACTCCCACACAATTGTGTCTTTACCCTACTTTACTTTCTGTTAGACTTCCTCTCTGGAATGCATCTTGAAAGACAGTGAGGAGTCTTGGGGCCAACAAATCTGAGAATACCTTGTAGAAGTCTGTTGGAAATTTATCACCCCCTGGAGATTTCCCAGCAAAAAGATATTTTATTGCTTGTTGGACCTCACCTAAGGTAACCCGCCCCTCTAGCTCCTCTCTAACTAATTCAGATAATACTGGAAAACTAGTCAGACAAAACATCATGGAATTCACCACTATTCCAAGTATCCTGTGATGTATTTTTTTGTGTGCATCTGAACAACAAAAATTCTGCCCTTCTCTGCATGATAGTATTTCACTCAAATTTCACCCTGCTTAAATGACCAAATACAGTCTGGTCCCTACTGTCTGCATATTTATTTAAGGTATTTCATTTCAATTTCCAATTTAGAGAGCTGATCAGCTGCCTGTTTTGTTTAGATTAGAGGAATGTTGTATTAGTCTACCCCTTTAGATATGCCTTAAAAGCATCCCAGACCACCATTGGATTATTCACTGTCCCTTCATTAATTTACCAATATTGTAATATTTGTTGTCTAATAAAACTACATGAATGTCAATCGCAATAATGTATCTACAGGTCCATGGTCAGTGATCACAATATTACCTATAGATATCTGTTCCAATATTGTCACAAGCTGCTTTTGATATCAAAACATAATTAATTCTAGAGTATGATGGATGGGGATTGGAAAAAAAGGTATATTCCCTCTCCTGAAGATGCAAAATCCTCCACACATCCACCAGACCAAGTTCTTGGTTATCTGGGACTTCTTAATGGACCTAGAGCTACCTTCATCCCCAGATCTATCTAATACATTGTGTCTTACTTGAGTAAAGTCACCTCCAATTATTACATCAGTATTACCCATATTCTATATAGTCATAGAAAAACCCAGAGTCTGTGTTGCGGCTCATTTACCAATGAGCACCTTCTTCCCATTATGTCTACGACGAGCGCTACCCATCTCCCCTCTGCATCAGTTTTCTGATCATACACCTTTGTGATTACATTTTTGGTGTATAAAAAGATGGTAACCCCTTGCTTGTTAGGGGAGAATCTGACCAATCCAGTCCCTCTGTTACTTTTTAGATGCTTATGGATTCAAAAGTCTCTTGCAGGAGAGCTATGTCTGTTTTCTTTTGTTTAAGATACATTAGCAGTTTCCTTCTTTAAGCTGCAAGGTTTTCCCCCCTCACATTCAAGCAGGGCTCCAGGGTGCAACCATTTTGGTAGCACATGTGACCCAAAATCTGTCAAGTGCGACTAAACAATTTCATTGGTCACACTAGTGATCCTGAAATTTAGCAGGTCTGAATAAAAATAAAAATAAATGACAGCATTCACGATCAGTTAACTAGTGGACAATCTCACCTCGCTCTACTCCTCCCATGCGGTCTACTGAGAACTGCACATGCTCTGCAGTAGGCCTGCACGATTATAAAAATATGAATCACGATTTTTTAGCTTCGAATTGATATCATGATTCTCTGCAGCGATTCTTTTTCTCATGAAGAGTAATGTTTATTACACACATGAACTATGACAAAACAAACTGGCAGTACCAAAAATAGTTGTTTTGGCACATAGGAAACTGCACATCGCCACAAGCCTACAGGCTTTCATCAATATTCATTAGGGCTGTAACGGATCGCAGTCGATCCTTGATCCATATGGATCACAACCCACGGTTCGGCACGCACGTGACCCGCGGATTAATTGTGTTTTGTTTTTTTTACTAGCGGATTAATCTAAATTGTTTAGCGATCGCAGAGTGAAAGAGTTTTTCTGCTGATATTGCTTTGTAAGTAATTGCGTTATTTTAAACTCGATGCTGAGTTTCAGTGAAACTACACACAACAGTCATGTGTTCACGTGAACAGGGCATGTTCATAAGTCAAAAATGGCTAGCGGCGGCGCAGAAGAGCTTGAAAACCGTCCTGCATCATTTAAATCGCACGTATGGGAGCATTTCAGCTTCCCCGTAAAATATAATGATGACGGAAGAAGGGTGGTTGACAAAACTGTAACAGTATGTAGACACCAAAAGTTCCCTGCAGTAAGTTTTCATGTAATAAATGGAAATGCAAATGGGAAAATTGTATCCTCCCCCTGATCCATGATCAGTAATGTTATCCGAACCGTGAGTTTTGTGATCTGTTACACCACTAATATCCATTTTGTTTATTTCCGAACTACAGCGCTCGCTCGACGAGTGAAACACGTGACTAAAAGGTGCTTTGTCATTGGCTGAGGGGGAAGCCCTGAACTTTCTGAGAGCTGTCCTTTCAAAATAAAGGCCACATTTTTTACTATTATTATTATTATTTTTTTAAATCGAAGTCATTTAAAATTAAAATTGTGAGCAGGGTGAATTGAGATCGCGATTTTATAACGATTTATCGTGCAGGCCTACTCTGCAGAGACACACACACAGAGAGAGAGTCTCTTGTTTAATATAGGTATTCTTATGCCATTGTTTTGTTAAGGCTTGTAAGTGCACCTGTTCTTCCTCCACACATCTCACCGCCTGTTGAGAAAACGGAATTTCTGGGGTGAAAAAAATCCAAAACGCAAGTTGTGTTTTTGGGCGACTTTATGAAACATACTGCTGTCGAAGAAAGTTAACAGAGCAGAAACAGAAAGGAGTGTGTGTGTGTGCACGAGATCAGAGGTGTAGGTGTGTAGAGAAAAGAAAAAGAGAACAGAATGGAAAAGCAAAGTAGGCAGTAGTTTGAGTAAACACTAAAACAGGGTGGAGACTTAAGTAGAATTAAAATGGTGAAA
Source organism: Coreoperca whiteheadi (assembly GCA_011952105.1). NCBI lineage: Eukaryota > Metazoa > Chordata > Actinopteri > Centrarchiformes > Sinipercidae > Coreoperca > Coreoperca whiteheadi. The sequence goes on along the minus strand of CM022473.1, from coordinate 7,900,861 downwards.
TAAGAAATAACTTACTAAAAAGACGGTAATGTATTAATGTATTCCTTCAAATATTTGCCTATACAACTTTGGTTTTTGAGTAGCATGAAAGGAAATACAACTAAAATCTTGTTATACAAATTACAAATAAATAAAGTTCACATACGGATAATGCCCTAGATTTTAACTATAATCAAAAAATTTAAATTTTGATTAGGTGACAAATTCAATCATGGAGAAAACCACCCAGCAAAACAACTGCTGAAAAAAAGCAGAGTAGTAGTAACTGCTGTCTGAGTTTTTGACTGCAGTAAAAAATCATGCAATTTGGTGTGGTAAAGCTTCCTTGAAATCAAATATTTACATACATTAAACTGTAAATGAAGATATTATAAATTTCAATATAATTATTATGGACAGATGCTCAGCAAAACAGAGGCAAAATTTCAATGGACTATAATATTTTTATTTATAATTACTTTATTAAACAATTGATTTTCCCATTGTCTTCCATTTGAAAATTATCCTAAGGCAGAGTGGCGTATCAGCATTTCTTTTAGGAACTATGGAGGGTGTATGTATATGTACATATTTTTTCTAAAATAATCATGAAATGATGGCATTTTAGCCTCTCTAACAGTTTGCCAGCCAGCCTGAAAACTCTAAACTATTTTTTCTCAACGTCACTGGTTTTGTAGTAATTGCTTCCTTTTGTAGTGCAGTATGGTAAAGCATGACTTTACTAGATGTTCAGAATTCCAGAAGCAAACTACTGTATTATACACGTTACTAAATTACATTTACATGACTAGGACATGTTCAGCGTCTATTGTTGGCTAGCAGTGATGAAGAAGTACTGACAATTAAGCTGTCTGTACAGTAAAGTTTTATTTTACAGTTTGGCATAGCCTTTTTCAAAATGATGAAGATGAGGTTGCATGTCACACTGTTAAAGATGTGACCAAGTCAAATCAACATAAGGAACTATGGCAATAATCACATGATCAGGGTCTGGGGATAGTCTGGGGACTGTAGTATCCTAGATTTCGCAGTAGTTACTAATTTAAAATCTGGTTGGTCATATGCCTCTATCAAGGCACTTTTAGGGGGAAAGTTTGGATCTTGTGACACAAATTGAATTCATGTAACAAAGACGTCCATATTCAATTGTTGGCCCCAACAAGACTCCAGGAAGTTGCTGCGCCCAGAGAGAAACAGTTTCAACATGTAACTCATTAGACAAACAGGATATAGTGTGTTAATTAATGAACTTTCAAGGTGCTGGTATGCAGCTTCCTTTGCTTCCAGCTATCATGCTAAGCGAAGCTAATTGTTCGTTTGCTGTTGCTTTATGTTTTAGCGTATGGAAACTTGTGTAGTATCAATCCTCTCAACAACTCTCAGGAAGAAATTGAATATGCATATTTCTCAAAATGTCAAACTATTCCAATAACACGATCAGGATGTTGGGTCTAAAGTTGCCTCCCGAAGTATTTGAGAATATATTCACATTCATATTCACTGACAGAATTGGTCAGCCAGTACAATACAGTATGTGGAAACACAATGTGAGCATTCAGGTTATTGTAAAACCAAATGGACTGTGTTTTCTACTAAAGGCAAAAACCCAATGAGAGGTATTGCCAGTGGTGGGGTGTTAATGACAAGGAACTAATCCTGGTAGGTTTCACGTCTCACTGCAGCCTTATCTGATAGAGCTGTACTCTTGCAGTCTCTCTGTCTTTACATATAAACCCAAACAAATAAGGTGGGGAATAAATGAGTGACTCCTCTAAAATGGATGTTCCAAAAGTTGGTAACTTGTTGGTAATCAATATTGGCAGAATTTTACGCATGACAGTGGAAAGTTAAACAACAGGAAGGAAAAGAAGATATGGCCATGGCAGACAATTACTCTATAATACCAGATAGATTCCATCCAGGTGGGCATCACATTGCCAAATATACATGTTAAGATGTCAAGATGCTGTCTTAACGTTCATGACTGTGTTGGGATGTCCACCCAAAGAAACAGGTCAAGCATACACACACCTAATGATTAAACAAAAAACTAAATCAATAACTTTGTCTCTCACAACATAAGTGAATAATCAAGGCAATGCAAACTTTCCATTTTATAATTTACTCTTGTAGTCAGTTTTAAATTATTTATACTAAAACTTGAAGCCTTCATTCAGATAAAGATCCCACATTTTCATACTACCCCTATTTTTTGCATTTACAATGTCCACAAATAAAATATCATGTCACAAGTGACACTAATATCAAGGCTGTTCCATATCTCCTCTTCTGAATGGGCAGTGCAAGTCGATTCTCCTTCCTTTTCTTACTCAATTTAAAATGTGTCTTAAATTCAAGTTCCTCAAATGCAGATATTTAAGCCCTTTTAAATATTTGACCATATTATTTACCTAAATCACTTATAGACAAACTCAAACATTTATAAATGATCATAGTGAGTGTATTAAATATGCATTAAAAATACGTAACAAAACTAATATCCACTATGGCCGATATGTTTCTTATGCTTTTAAAGAAAAGGCTGTTAGCCAAGTAGGTCAAACATCACATTATGTTTGTATTCTATGAACAATTACTGTATGTCTTTATACGTATAAATTGTGACTACATTTACCTAAAGTATTGTATACATTTAGATTTTCTTCATACAGTATATAACAGTGTTGATCTCTTTTTCTTTGTTTTTCTTTTTTTCCCCACTTGTTCCACAGTGAGGTGTTACCCACATCTCTTGGTTTTTCTTTGCAGCACAGACCAAAAGTGCACCAATAAAACAAAAAGTGTTAGTCTCGCCCGTGGATGTTGTTATACCTCCAACTTTAGAGAACTGGCAGTAACAACAATGAGAGCAGTACTGTATGCTGCCAAGCCTCGAGCTCAAAAAACTCACCAGTCTCTTAGTCAAAGCTGTATATCTCACTGGAAAGCACTGTACACCTTCAGGTGAATTTCATCTTTCTGATCACTTTCGATTTGTTTTCTTTTCCTCTACCTTCTCTGCTCATACAGTGTCCTTTTAGTAGAACAAGTTTTGTCCTAAGTATGAAAAGAGAAAGAGGCCAAGTAGCATGAGGTTTTTTCTATTTAACTGATTTGCATATACTTATGCCAACATATGGCTTCTTAAACAATCCCTCCATTTGGCTACTATCAACCCAACAGTTTGTACACGAGTTAGAAAAACAGAGTAGGTCCTTGCAATACACAGCAGAGGAACCTAAATGATTCAAATTTGCATAAGTAATCTCATTCCTTTTTGTCAGAATGATGCACTCAAATCAGAACACAAATCATACACGTACTACTGGAATAAGTGATTTTCAGTGATTCCAGTTTCTCTAAAATCACTCAAGGATAAACGTCTATTATCCTGTTAGAAATCATTTAAAAAGACACTCAATGTAACTTCGATTAGAGAATCTTTTCTCATGATCATCAAATGTACACACTATCAAGCATCAGATGTAACGCAGGTGATTGTTATACCTCCATTGTTGCAGTTCTATATAATATAATATGATTCATTATTAGGGTACCCACACCCACACACAGTATATGCCAGTGGTCAAGTGCTTACTTGTGTGATGTATGTCCAGTTACTGCCAGCAGTGCCCAAGAGGTTTAGTACACTGGGACAGCTTGGTTAATGAGGACTTCCCGTCACTCAAATACTATGGCTCACTTGAGCTCATATGCTGTGTTGGTTTTGAGTATTTCCACATACAGAAAAATGTTTTTTATAATGTCATACAATTAATAAGGCAATTAAGTGTAGCTATCTAGATGAACACCAGTCGATATAAAAAGACATTATATTATTTTGAATGGTTTCTGGAACTTCAGCTTCTTCATGTCTGTTGATTATTCTCAGTTCTAAACCAGCTAATACATATACAATGTTTTGTTGTAAAATTATAAATAAATTACCTTGTAGTCATATCATTTATAATAAGTTTTTTTTAAGTAAGGATTAGGACTGCACAATTAATTAAAATATTAGCAAAATTGCATAATGGCCAAGTGCAATATCCAAATTGCAGAAGCTAAAATGTTTTGATAAAGGTAAAATATGTGACAAAACAGCATTATAATGAAGTACTGAAGGGCCTCTGAAATGCCCTGGCCTTCAAATCTTATAAAACATGTTTTCTTACTAAACATGTTGTTTGGAATATCATGCAGCCCTAGTAATGAACTAATATTGAATAAGGCCACCTTGAGAAGGAGAACTCAGAGTGGTGGGCTGAAATGAATGTCTATTTGACATCTGACAGGTGTCTTTTATGATATATATGTGGTGTTGTAACTAGTTCTATGATTCATTACTAAGCTTATGAGAACTGCTAATAAGCTTTTCATAGCAGTAAGGGTTAAACTCAGTCTGCCTAGGGATGATGCCTTTTCCGGATTGAAGAGTCAGTTCAATGTTCATGGATAATAGGCGTGATCCACAGTGTTTGGATGAAGAAGGTCATGTCTGAAAAGTTCACTCCTGTTCGGGAAGGTCACAAAGTTGTCTACAAAGGGGATGTCCATTCTACAGTAACCTTTTAAGCCAGATGTGAAGTTGTCTCACACGGCTAAATTTGATGTCACTAAAACACGGGGAAGGAAGAGGTCCTGAAATGACGACCTGCTTGCCAGTCTTAAGTAGTGTGTCCGCAAGATTGATGAAATCCTTCTTCAGTGTTTCTCATTCCTGGTGTTTTAAATTGTTTATCCCTGCATGTGAGACCATGCCAGAAGCTGCATGATTGTGTTCCAGCAGTTTTGCTGCACATTTCTTAATCTTAATGTCCTTAAATTTTGCACCAGGATTGTTACCAGCAAGTCGATGTGGCTCCCTTCCTCTCTGATCTGGTGTAGATTGGACCTGGAGCTCAGAGATCTCTTGACTGTGCCATTTGCAGTTTACACAGTCGGGGCGAGGTAAGTGGATGCTTAAAAAAAGAAAACTGGCTAGTTTAGGGGAAAAACAAGCCAACTAAGCTTGCAAGCAGCGGTCAAAAGCCACTAACTCAGAGTTCATATCAGGACACAATAAATAGTTAAGAGTCAGTAAAATCGGTCTGTGTATGTTTTGATAGTTTTGTTTTTTAGTTTGAACCAAAAATCAAAGGACCAGAAATACCGTTGGCTTTTTTTAGCCATTAGCAGACGCGTGGAACGGTATATTTACTTTCACTTCTGGGTCACGTATCTTCCTTGACAAAACTCTGTAAAATGTGGCAAGATTCCGTGAATCTAAATATTCCTCTTTAAGGCTTATCAAGTTTCAAAGTTGGTCAAGAAACTTTACAGTTTAGATGTCACTGAAAATTGCTTTAGAGTATTCATTTTCTTTTGGCTCCCTCCACAGGAAGGTCAGCATTCTGATTCAGCTATAAACGAACTCTAGACCTGGTTGATGTACAGTGTCTTACTCCAGGACACTTCAGCAGGATTTCTGCTCTCTAAAGCTTGTACATGCAGAATGGTCTCATTACTCATTTCACCAGTTACCGGTGGATTATCTGCAGTGGCTGTGAATGCGGTGGCCTCATATCTCTGCTCACCTTGAACTGTCATTTTTCCAAACAGAAACCTCCACTTCTGCACACCTCTCCACAACCAATAAGATAGCAAATGACCTTAATTAATGGCATTTCACCTGTTTTGTATTTTCCATCAGTCTCTCTGAAAACCCCCTGGAGTTCTCATTTGCCCAGAAAAATTAAATATAAATATCTCCATAATTTTAATATTTAAGTCAATCAAATGGATTGCACCAAATAAAATTAACAGCCATGATCTATGCATTGATAGGGAGATTCATTTTGTGTGATGAGTGACAGTTGGTGAAACATGAGGCTAAATGTCTGCCGCTCTTCCTCTTCTTTGCCTATTTTTCTTCTTTTTTTTTTTTTTTGACGACAGTGCATCTTTCAAGGCTCCTAACTTGAAAGAGAATCGCTGGCATTGCTTATGAAGAATTTTGAAAGTGAGATATCCACTTTTAACAAAAGGTGACACAGTCCCTTTCACAGTGGCTGACAACATATGAATTACAAACTGTAGTGCCAGCCAGTAGATTGTTTTGGGTAAAATGGCTAAAAGAGCCAATAGCAGCTCTATTTGTATTGAGACCTCACGTTAATGAGTCTCACGTTTGATTTCACTATTGTTTGGGCTACTTGGATAGATGCTGTGCTGTATCAGCCTGAACAAAGACGGTATTACCACTACATTTCTTCACATATCAGAAATCAAAGCCAGGCATTTCAATTGTGTGTACTCTTTCTCCTGTGAGACAATTTTATATATCTCTATTGGGAGGAAATCTTGGTCAATTTTAGCAATTGACCCCAAAAATAATAACCTCGATCAATTATTCAGTATATTGATGAATGATATTGGTTATCAGCATCAGAAGTATTTCAGTGTCTGTAATGATGGTGAAAAGTCTCATTCACTTCCTTATGGCTATTAATCAAGGATATGACAAATGGAGGAACCTACTGTATGTGATTTTTTTCAGGCCTTATTAATCATTGAGATTATTTGGAAATTATGTTCACTAAACCTATTATATACATTTTTAGATTACACTTAAAGCAGCAATAATTATTTGGAGCAGCACAACAAGCTGCAAACACAATATTGATATGTTATCATATCAGTATTGTTGCTTCTGCTGATGGAAACAACACTGAGACTGGTGAGCAGTGACGTATCACAGCAGTCTTTGCCCTGTATATCTGTATCTAGCCTCAGGCCCCTTTCCCCTTTTAATACACCCATTGTCATGCCTGTACAAATAACTGAATCAACAGGTAAACACTAGGGCTGGACCCAAATATTTGAATACCTACCCATTGAATGAATATCCGAATACTCAATTTTCAAATTTGGATTCGGAAATTTGAAAACACATCGGCTTGCCTTGCCTCTTTCTGTTTCTCATCATACAGGGACGGACGCATTTAGGCTGTTGACTTTCTTTGTCAGCAGTATGTTTAAAGACACTCAAAAAGCACAACTACTTTTTTTATCTCGTAAACTACAGTGCAAGAAGTTTTGGCAGTAAAGAAAGACAACCCGGAGCTAATGTAACCAATCTTAGAACTTGAACTGTACAATCATCGATGAAATCTCAGGATCTGGGGGATAAAGGAAAAAGAAAATGAAGTTACACGTGTAGTGGTTGGCAACTTGCTGGTTGAAATTTCCCCATCATGGTCCCGAACTCGGCTCACCGACTGGGCAGATGTGAGGAAAACAAAACAAGGCACATCACTGTCCAATTCACTCAGAGAACACACCGAGACTCGCTGTGGAAGATTACCAAGGATTCCCCGGTTTGCAAGGAACTTGGGATCGACTTCATCGAAGATTTATACCATGCTGACAGGGAGTCACAGCAGAGCTGTAACCAAAAATACAACAAGCGAGAGCAGCTGGGAAACGAGCATATTACGGAGGTGGACAGAGAATCACTTAGAAGGGTCACACAAATAAATAAAATAAGCACTTAAATTGCCTTTTGATTGCAATGAACAGATTGGATGGTTTACTTGTAATAGTTATATTGTATAGTATATTTTTATTTTGTAAGGGTGAAAAACAGATTTTGCACCTATTTTGCAGGTGGATGTCCCCCTCGTGTCCTGGATTGTTGACTACCTGACTGGCAGACCACAGTATGTGCGTCTGCAGCACTGTGTGTCGGACAGTGTGGTCAGCAACGCTGGGGCCCCTCAGGGTACTGTCCTCTCTCACCGTCCTCTTCACCATATACACCCACACCGAGTCCTGCCACCTTCAGAAGTTTACATTTACATTTACATTTAGTCATTTAGCAGACGCTTTTATCCAAAGCGACTTACATTTGAGGAAGACAATGGAAGCAATATAACAACACAAGGTAACAAAAAGCATAAGTGCATCAAAAAAACGAGTCTGATTAAAGCCCAGCACAGTATACAAAGCTAAGTATAGGAAGGGTTTTTTTATTTTTTTTTAATTTTATTTATTTATTTTTTTTGAGCAAAGGTAGAAAGGAAGAAGAGTTAGTGATTGTCAGTTAGGTGTTGACGGAAGAGATGCGTTTTCAAGTGCTTTTTAAAGGTGGCTACAGAATCTGCTGATCTTGTAGAGGCAGGCAGATCATTCCACCAATGTGTAACGGATCCAGAGAAGGTGCGCGAGAGTGATTTTATTCCTTTTTGGCATGGTACCACCAGACGTTGTTCATTTGCAGAGCGCAGGGACCTGGCAGGAGCGTAGGTCTGTATGAACAAGCAAAGATATGTTGGTGCAGAACCAGTGGTGGTCTTGTAAGCCAAGAGCATCGCTTTGTACTTGATGCGAACAGGGAGCCAGTGTAACCTAATGATGAGAGGGGTTACGTGCGCTCTCTTTGGCTCATTGAAGACCACTCTTGCCGCCGCGTTCTGGATCATCTGCAGAGGTTTGGTTGTGCAAGCAGGGAGACCAGCCAGCAGTGCATTGCAATAGTCCAGTTTGGACAGGAAAAGAGCCTGGACTAGGACTTGTGTAGACTGCTCCGATAGGAATGGTCTAAATTTCCTGATGTTGTAGAGGATGAATCTGCAGGACCGGGTGGCGCTGGCAACATGGCTTTTGAAGTTTAGTTGATCATCAATTACCACCCCCAAGTTTCTGACCGTGCTGGATGGAATAACGGTCGTTGAGCCTAGTTGAATGGAGAGGTCGTGGTGAATCTTTGGGTTGGCCGGTATCACAAGCAGTTCCGTTTTGTCCAGGTTCAGCTGCAGGTGATGGTCCTTCGTCCAAAGCGCGATGTCACTCAGGCATGCTGAGATGCAAGCAGAAACAGTTGAATCGTCAGGTTGAAACGACAAGTGGAGCGGCGTGTCATCCGCATAGCAGTGATAGGAAAAGCCATGCTTCTGAATGACCGAGCCGAGGGATGTCATGTAGATGGAGAAGAGTAGGGAACCAAGCACCGAGCCCTGTGGCACCCCTGTATTGAGATGTTGGGACTCCGAGACCTCGTCTCTCCAGGATACTCTGAATGACCGACCCGAGAGGTACGATTTGAACCATCGCAACGCGATTCCAGACACACCCATAGCACTGAGAGTGGACAGGAGGACGTGGTGATTAACTGTGTCAAAGGCCGCAGACAGGCCCAGTAAGATAAGTATGGATGACTTGGATGTCGCCTTTGCCAGTCTCAGGGCTTCGACAACTGAGAGCAGCGCGGTCTCCGTGGAATGGCCGCTCTTGAAACCAGACTGGTTGCGGTCCAGGAGATTGTTCTGTGTGAGAAAGGAGGAGAGCTGGTTAAAGCTCGTTCCAGAGCTTTGGCAATGAAGGGAAGGAGGGAAACCGCTCTGTAGCTTTCTAATAGTGTCGGATTGAGAGTGGCTTTCTTCAGTAACGGTGTGATGCGGGCTTCTTTGAAAGCTGTGGGGAACAACCCAGTGGTGAGGGAGGAGTTGATGATGTGGGTCAGAGCAGGGACAAGAGACGGAGAAATGGCCTGAAGGAGATGGGTGGGGATGGGATCCAGCGGGCAGGTGGTAGGGTGGTTAGAATGAATGACCTTGGAAACATCAGCTTCAGATAGACGAGAGAAAGAGGGGAGCAGACACGTATCTGGGATGCATGCGAGGTCAACAGGTGGCAGCGCAGAGAATTGCCTGCTAATGGCGGTTGTTTTCTTGACAAAGAAAGACGCAAAGTCATCAGCTGTTAAATCCGATGAAGGTGGGGGAGCAGGCGGAGAAAGGAGAGCAGCGAAGGTTTTAAAGAGTGCGTGAGTCAGGTGAGTTGTTGATCTTAGAGCGGTAGTAGTCCATTTTTGCAGAGGTGACATCAGCTGAGAAATTAGAGAGGAGAGACTGGTAGAGACATAGGTCAGCGGGATCTTTTGATTTACGCCATTTTCTCTCAGCTGACCGGAGGCTGGCGCGATGCTCACGTAGAACATCAGATAACCAGGGGGCAGACGAGGATGTGTGGGCTGGTCTAGATGTGAGAGGGCAGAAGTTGTCCAGGCAGGATTTAAGAGTGGAACACAGAGTGTCAGCGGTGCTGTCGGTGTTCAAGAGGGAGAGCTCCTTAGAGGGAGGGAGCGCCGACGAGACAGCAGAGGAAAAGCGCGAGGGAGCCAGCGTACGCAGGTTGCGTCGGAAGGTGACCAGCGGTAGAACACTGGCAGCGTCTGGAGGAGTTAGGTCGAGAGTGACAAAGAAATGATCTGATGCTTGCAGCAGGGTGACCTGAGCATGATGAGTGGAGCAGTACCGTGTGTAGATAAGATCTAGTTGATTACCAGACTTGTGGGTTGCTGATGTCGAAACCCGCTCGAGGTCAAATGATGCAGCCAGGTTGTTGAAGTCCGCAGCCTGTGGCTTTTCAAGGTGGATGTTGAAGTCCCCAAGTACCACAAAAGGAGTGCCATCTTCAGGGAAGGATGAGAGAAGCACATCCAACTCCTCCAAGAAATGACCAAGCTGACCTGGGGGGGGCGATAGATGACTACGAAGTGACTTTTAACAGGATGGGTGATAGTAACAGCATGAAACTCGAAGGAGCTGTTGTCACACAGGGATGATCGCTGTTTGAACTTCCAGTCATTAGGGATAAGCAGGCCGGTTCCACCACCTCTTCTCGCGATGCGAGGACTGTGGGAGAAAGTGTGATTATGGGAGAGGGCTGCAGGAGTGGCAGAATCCTCAGGTTTGATCCACGTTTCTGTAAGTGCTACAATTGAAAGACCAGAATGATTAACAAAAGCCGTGATGAAATCAGCTTTGTTCACCGCAGACTGGCAGTTCCACAAGCCTATTGGGAAAGTACAAGGGGGAGTTTTGGACAGTGGTACAACATGCAGATTATGAACATTGCGTTGCCTTTGGTATGAAACACCTGTTCATTGGGTTGAAATGACAGTTGGGATTAGAAAACACATTGTGTAAGAGCAGAAGGAAAATGCAAGACAAATATAATAGCAACAAGGGATCAAAAAGAAGTGCAACAATTAGTCCAAGAAAGTGTAATACTCAAGTGCCCTGTGGTTGAGTCCCTGCTCGGTGGAGTCACGTGCAGGTAGAGTCGATGGTCTTCTGATGACGGAGGATAAAAATTCTGGGTAAACCAAGGGGGAGATATCCACTAGATCAGCAGGATTGGCTATTCTATTGTGTAACTCACTTGGGAAATTAGCGACATCTAGATTTAGTAGTGATGGTCACACCGATGAGCAGTACAGTATTCTGCTTAATGTTTATGGGTTCAATAATCTAACCCAAAACAGACAGTTGATTTTAGACGTTTCCGATGCTATTGAAAACCTTAAACTCATCTAACCTTACTGCTAATGTAAATAATTATGGGGGATAATTTTAACATGGTTAATTATGAATAACTGCCAAACCCTCCCAAATGTCAATACAGCTCCTACAACCCTATCCTATCTGATTTCTGTAGGACTCAGCACTTGTTAGATCCATGGTGCCTTAAATGCCCGTACTCCAAGCAATATTCCTGGTACTTAAAAAAAAATGAGAAATGAGCTCCATCTTTCAAAAATATCCCAGGACTGTCATGTCTAATGTGAGGCTGCTCAATCATAACACCATTTAAGCTATGAACAAATGTAGCTATAACACTGTTGACAAATTTCCTGGCCTTTTCAAGCTTCACCGGATTGGCACCAGAATTCCACCGGCCCATTTTGGGTCACAGACAACAACATAATCTTTATGCCAGGGTGATGTAAGTGACGCTGGTGCAGGTCCTCCATCATGTTGACCAGCTTGAGGCTGCTGACCTCCCACATGTCATTACTGTCACAGTGGATGATGAGGACATCTGGTGCTGCTCTTCCTCACAGAGATAGGTAAGAGAAGGCCTTTTCACCGCAGTCCACCCCAGCCAAGCCAACAGACGACCAGCACGCTGAGGTTGGTTCCTAAGGTCTCTGCAGCCCTCTGGGCGCCACGCTGACAGAAGTGGTTGTTTTTGCAAACAAACATGATGGGAAGAAGACATCTGTATTAAGACATGATCCATCTATTCAAACGTTCTTCAAACGGAGCCAGGAGGAGTATCAGGGTGAAGATGCTGTGGAAGAGAATGAGCAACCTAACCAGGGACCAGAGAAGGCTAGTCTCAGCAGCACAGCACAACCTGAGGCTGAGGCTAGCTGTAGCAGCAGCAGCGGGAGCAGCAGTGCACAGTGGATTTATCAGGTGTATGACCTTCTCCTCGCTTCAGAGAAATGTGATGGACTGACTTGTGCTGACCTCTGCAACAGGAATTCCATTTGTGGATAACTTCAATGTTGTTTGGAAATGACGGGACCAATTTGTACAGGGTGGACTTCATCTCAACAGAGAAGGTAAACGACTATTAGCCCGCAATATAGATCTCACAATTTAGTCCTGTAAACCGTCAAATGACTGAGATCTACGTTATGTAGGAACCAGTTGTAGTTCAGTCACTTCGCAAAATCAGTCCATAACAATTTTCTAACATTTGAATACTTAGCAATGGTTACAGACAGAGCGGCAATATACAGTCACAGTGAGTACAGGATGTTGTACTGTGATATAGTAACTCATCAACTCTTAGATGCGAATAATTAGCTTCATTTTTTTTATAGAAAATATATTCTCTATTAGAACAAGCATTGTAAATACAGACACTCAAACTCCCTTGGATCTCTCTGCACAATGTCATCCCTTGATATAATGTCAGAAAATGCCATCAGTGAAGTAATTAGCAGGATGAAGTCTTCCACATGTGTCCTAGGCCCCATCCCAACCAAACTGTTTAAATCCTGCTTCCGTAGCCTTTCCAAAGAAACAAGTGTAATAAACTCCTCTCTTAAATTTAGGTATCTTTCATGTCAACAACATTGAAGCTTACAAAACTTCAATGATAAGACCTCTCCTCAAGAAATCCAGGCTAGATCACTCTGAACTAAGCAATTACAGACCCATTTCTAATCTACTTTTCCTTGGTAAGCTTTTAGAGAAAATTGTTTTTAATTCACTACTTGTTCATCTGAACAACGGCATTTTAGAAAGACTCCAATCTGGTAATCGAGAGAACCACAGAACAGAGACAGCACTATTGAAAGTTGTAAATGGCCTGCGAATTATTGTGGATGCAAACAATGTGGCTGTGCAGCACTCGACACTATCGATCACAACATTTTAATTAAATTAGTGGGTCTCTCTGACAGTGTTTTAGCTTGGTTTCACTGATATTTAACAGATTTATTTTTATTTAACAGTTTTTTATCCTGGATGCTCATGTATCTAAGACTCATAGTATTGATTATGGCATTCCTCAAGGAAGTATTCTCAGCCCAATTTTGTTTTTATTAAATATGCTCTCACTTAAATAATATTAACCATCACCATGTCAACTACCATTTTTATGCTGATGACACCCAATTGTACATCTCTGTCTCACCCAAATGACCCCAATGCACTGCATGATCTCATTGCCCGTCTCTCTGATGTTAATGTATAGATGTTGGGGTTTACCATGGTTAAGGGGGCACCAATCTGTCATATGTACAAAGTTAACAAAACGGTCCTGTACTTAGCCAAGTGCCCTGTTAAACTATGCTAAGCCCAGTCGTTGCGTAACCATTTGGTGGGGAAGAAGAGTGATTGCTTTGGGATGTTGCTGCTCTGTTAGCCGGTGTCCATCCGTCAGGCCAGCCTGGGAAGAGTACTGGTTTTGTTGTGGAAACGTCTGTTGCCATGCAGTGTCCGTTGTGTAGATGAGGAAGCCAGTCACTTGTCTGTTGTCCTCCTTACAGTTAGCTTGACGCTAACTTGCTCTCTTACTTCTTAAAGTTAGCTGGCAGACGGTGTGTAACAGCTGTTGGCCCTAAACTTTGTTTGCAGGAATCTTACGCAAGCACTGCGGTAACATTGAGAGTTCAGTTCTGAAGGAAGGCAGGTAGGCTTCTGTGTTGCGGCCTAACCCTTTATCCTTTCATCGGGGGTCTGTGAGCGGACCTCCCGACGTCCAGGTAGGGAGCGGAGAAAAGAGAGACAGCAGCGGTCATTGACTCCTATCAGGATCGTGGGACAAAAGAGAACGCAGTTAAAGCTAAATGACGAAAAAACTGCGATTCTTTTAATAGGACCAAAATCTACAAGAGAAAAAATGAACTCAATGCTAAGTGGTCTTAGCAAACAGATAAAAACTAAAATCATAATTGTATTGTTTCATTGCAGTAAATGTTAGTATTACAAAAAATGTTCTCCTCATTTTTTGTTTCATTTTTTTGTTAGTTCATGTTGCGCAATTTGTTGCATAATATAAAACACTTTGGGCTACATGTTTGTATGAAAGTTGCTATAAAAATAAAGCTGAGTTGATTTAAATACCCATATATTGGCTTTCAGCTGCAAAAAATAGTTATGGGGTTTAGTTAGACTTTAAGGATGAACAAGCACAATAAGGTGATCACTAACAGGGTTTTTCTTGGCTCAGAATGAGCCTTTTGGGGGTGACCACACACATCACTAAGCATGATTGGTCTGCTTAGTTAGTTAGTTAGTGCTGGGCGATATGGCTTATACATAATATAACTCTATATTTTTAGGCTATGCAACGATATACAATATATATCTCGATCTCAAATCTCTAAAATAGTAGCCACCTTTAAAAAGCACTTGAAAACGCATCTCTTCCGTCAACACCTAACTGACAATCACTAACTCTTCTTCCTTTTTACCTCTGCTCAAAAAAACAAAAAAACATAACAAAAAACCCCTTCCTATCCGTAGCTTTGTATACTCTACTAGGCTTTAATCAGACTCGTTTTTTGATACACTTATGCTTTTTGTTACCTTGTGTTGTTATATTCCTTCCATTGTCTTCCTCATATGTAAGTCGCTTTGGATAAAAGCATCTGCTAAATGACTAAATGTAAAATAACATACCGTAAATTCTTAAATAGTACAAACATATGATAATCTTGTAGAATATGATACATTGCTTAAGATTAAAGCACCCAACAGTATATAACGTAGTGAAAATTAGACCATCCTTAAACATCTAGTAACTGCAACAAACACTTTAATGCAGCAATAAAATTAATCCAAAAACATGCCCCACAGCAAGTAAATGTTGCTGTAATACTTACAAACTTTTGCCTTAGTAAGGTTCAGAATGCAGAACTTTTACTTGTAGTACTTTCAAAGTTGGTATTAGTACTTTTGCTTAAGAAGCCTAATCGACTTGAATACTCTATGTTTGGTTAGCAAACCCACAGTCTAACTGCACCTGTGTGTTATCAGTCAAGCCTTCCTCTTTAAGAATGGTGTTCTTGTGGGTAAGCTGTGTGTGTGTGTGTCACAGGAAAATAAAAAGTCCCTGTTCACTGCATCGTTTTTTACTTAGCAGAGTTGAAGCTAGCTCGATACCAGCTATGATTAAGTCAAAGGCAATTAAAATAATCTATAACCGGAGGTCTCCCAAATACGTTTTGGAGGGGGAAGCTGTGGGTATCATAATCAGTGCTAGGTGATTGATTGCGTTTTCTCTTGTGATTTTCTTTCCGCCGCAATGAAAAATATCACAATGCCTCATAACATTAGCTCAGCTGCTAACCAGTTAAGTTAGCTTGTCATCGTCTGGACAACTGTGCTGTGATGAGAAGAAGACTCTATAAGCTAGTAATTAGCACAACAGCTGCGCAGAGATGAAACGGGCGGACACACTGAAGTGTGATTACGCCTGCGACCACCAGCAGCCCTCATCCCATGTCTCCGGCCCTGCCCACAAGTTCCTGGCCCATAGACTTTATATTGTAATGACGTTTGAGATTTTTAAATCTCTATTCTTGGCTCCATTGAACCTCCATAGATCCAAAATTCATACTAAAAAATGAGAATTGACCTTGTTTCCAGTTCGAGGTGCCCTGTCAACAAATACAGACGTCTCTTTTATAATGGTGGCCTAAAGTGAAAATGCTTTTTGTTCGCAGGGGAATTTTTGGTTCCAATTTTGGCCAATGGAATAAATTGGAAGCAAGGGTGAGCAGTGGTGCCATATCCAGGTCTTATAATACATGCATGGGTAAGGCTACACCCTGTGAGTCTGAAGCCGAAAATCAGATCAGTTTTGGCAGATTTATACAAACATATTTTTTAATTGGAAAGTAAAAAATACAAAAAGTAAATAACAAATAACGAAACGTGTTTTCTGTTTTTAAGGTAATATTTATTTGTTGAAGATTGTAAATGTATATGATCTGTTAGACCTATCAGTAGGCAAAGTATGAAGGTTTAATTTATCATGCTAGCCTGGTTTTGGTTCTAGCCAGGGTAAAGTTGATGGAGACTGGGGAGGGATGAAAGTAACATGGTGTAACTTTTGTCCCTCTTGGCTATTTTCAGGTGTATGTTTGAGGATTTCAGGTTGTTTTTATCTGAGGGACAGTCTGTAAGAGGTGATTATGCACTAAGGTGAGTTTGAGGATTTGGACCAATTTCATACAACTGCGATATTTAACTTGACAAATTTGATTTGAGAGTAATGTGATGGCCCTAGTGGATATGGTCAGGTTCCTGTAGGGGATTGCCTGTCCTGGCACACTTGACTTGGTTTTAGTTTTGGTTCAGCCTTGGTTATTGTTTAGCTTGGTTTCATAGTTTGTTCTTTTGTTTAGTTAGACTTCATGTTATGTTTGCGCACACTCACACACATTCCATTCACTTTCAACACCATCACACTTAACACATCCCATATTATTACTTACTTCCTTTACAGTTAATTTGGTTTAATTGATTAGACAAAGATTATTTAGTTAAACGTTATTTTCTGCCTGGTGTCCTCTCATTGTTTCGACCCCTTGAGCCAGGGTCGTACACAGTAACATTGTCATTTGCTTGGAGGACAAACTATGGTAGACAAGTATTTACTTGTTTTGGGATCGATTAAACTAACTGGTACTTTTGCCCCTCTCTGTCAGGATGAAAGTAACAATGGGCACCCTTAATTTCCGGACTTATTGCGTCCGACTCCATATCCAAAATAATTTATCCAAAATACTAACTGTTGGTAAAACAAAACTGTTACGCTAGAGGACAATATGTGTCTGTTCTTCACAATACAATATGGTTACTCTAAATAAATGCATCTGTGCAAATAGAGAAATACCATGAAGTTATACTTTTGTCCCTGATCAGTGCTCACTAACCATCAATTATGATTCCCCACTTTACTTGGAGTGACACAAAAAGAGTAGGCCTAAGTAATCATAAGATAATGATGAAGTAATGAGGGACTACTTAGTAGCCTAACTCAGCTTGATGTACCACACTACTTTAGGGGACACTGAAACAGTAACTAATGTTTAAGTAGGCTAGGACTATGTCGATTCATGGATATTTATGACGTAGGCTAATTATTCACCTGATAATTCATTAAGCTTGTATCTCTGTTAGTTCTAAAGCATCATAATCTATACAGTCCTCCATTCCTGAGTTATTCACGAACTACTTATTAATGATTCATTAATTATCAGTTCGTTCCTGATTCGTTCCTCGCTAATTCCTTATTAAGTAATCACAATTTTGTGTACCTAATGTATGAGTGTTACCCTTTTTGTAATCTCTCTCTTCTTCCATCGATCATCAGCGGTTGATCAGCAGATGCCTCAATTCATAGCCTACATTTAATGCAAAATCCCTGCCACCAAAACATAATGAAAACGTTGACCGGCTAACATCGGACATTAGGCTGTTAGGTTATCGTGATAGGCTAAATGGTCCGTTTCAGTTCATTCTCCCATACTTCTATTTTGTTTGAAACCGAATAGCTTCTGATTCGCCTAAATATTTCTATAAATGTCCACTTGATCTCCGCTCTTCATAACGGCAACTGTCCCGCGATCAAATGTGCACTCACTTAGGGCAGAGGAATGGCAGGTGCCCATAGGCTGGTGGCGCATTACGGTGCTGCGATGGGTGTTTTCACGCGTCACCAGTGGGCGCTTCTTCCTGCGCACAAAGAGAGCAGAGCCCCGGGATGTGCACAATGTGAGTCTCCGCTCAGAGGCACCGCTGTCCTCTCTGCTTCTTGGCAGCGTCTCGTGGAGTGTAACGCGAGGAGGTCGAGGATCATCCCGGTGTAGCGCGTATCATCCTCGGCCAAGCAAACCCACTGGTTTGTGGAATTAACCGAGGTAGAGGAGAGCGTTAGTCCCGTCCTTAAAGATCGAGAGACGCACTTAGACGGAGCAGAATTAAGTGCAGCGCGCAAACACTGCCGGAGCAGAGAACAACCGCTTCTTTGGCTTCCGAGAGGACAAGAGTTGCTGTGAGACCTGTTATCCGCTCACTAGAGCCAGAAATAACGGATGCCGGAATTACAATCAAAGCAGTATAATGAAGTTTAATGAAGAGGGAAAATTTGCATTCTAGAACAAGTAAGTGTCCGCCGGAAACCATCACTGGCATGTTTGCGCGTTAATTTCCTGCATTTTAATTTGAATAGGTAAGGAACCGTGTGCTGCTAAGTTTGTTGCCTTTAAATACAGCTTAATTTGACTCAGAGCAACAACAACAACAAATCCCCTAAAAAGCCACATCCCTGTGGCAAGATGCCTTTGTCTAATATTCTAAAATCGTAGAGAAAGGGACACTGAGAGTGTGCATGCTGCTAGTGGTCACACATGCGTGATGCTGATGATTGAGTTTCTAGATGAGCCTCAAATGGTTTGGATGGTCCTACTGGGATTTCTACTGTTGGGGCTCATTTCCCTCATCTAGGACAAAGTCCATATGGTGCCGCTCTGCTCAGTCACACAGAGAAACAGCATCAGGACTCACCGCCTGGAGAAAAGCTCGCTCGCTCTCTCAAACTTGTTTAAGGCAATTATTTCAGTTCCTGCAGAGGAAAAATAGTCTGGGCTCGTGCGGATTTTCTAAATTGTGATTATATGTTGCTGAACTGTATCTGTATTACATCTAACATCATACTATGCTGATATTTTCCTAGCATTTTTCTAAAACAATCTCACAGGATTATGATAGTTCCCACCTACAGGGGAGTATGATTAGGGAAATGAATGCAACAGCTCAGCTTCACTCCCATTTTTTTCTTGGAAACCAAATATTTGGTCACCAGTGGTCTGTACACAAGTATTCTTTTTTTCCCACCCAGACTGCAAAAGGGCAGACCCAACAGTGAGAGAAACAAGCTCAGCCTGCTCCATCTTCAAAGTCTCTTACTATTCAGCAAAGAATGCAGTCGTTCTCCCCTCTATTCATGTTTTTTTTTGTTTTTTTTATAGATCTTTTGCACATAATTTTGAGCAATAGCCAAATGAGAGGTGAAGCATGTCTTCGAAGCCATGCAGTCATTATTCTATAACGAAGCAATATCCAGCATGGCAGTGCAGTGTTGAGATGTAGCACCATTTGCTTCGAAAACCCCGTTTGATTGAACCAGAGTGGCAATTACATTGCACAGGCAGTTGCTTTTCCGGCAAGGCTGTGAAATGGATTGAATGGCATTAAAAAAATATATGTAAAAAGCCTGCCTGAGTGTCTCTTGTTCCTCATCCTTGACCTCCTGTCATGTGTTTGTGGCTGTATCTAGGATGAGGGTCTGGGGATATGCCTGGCTGATGATGGGGTTGAGAAATGGATCGCTGCTCCCCTCTCTTTTAAGTGCACTTACTCTCGTGCCCCTGCGTTAGGCAGCAGCTGAGGGATGCAGCCGTGTTTAACGTTGGGAGGGAGTCACTGGGGGCGTCCTGCTGTTTTCCAGGGATTCAGTGATTTTTCGCGTGAAGATACACAGCTGTATAATGTCTGCCGAGCATACTGCCCAGATGTCTACTGTGGTAAACATATATATAATATGTTAAAACAAATCGTCAGAAGAGGTTAATGTGAAATTACAGTTTTTATGCGAAAACCCTCATATTTGGGGACGTAGTGCATGTCACTTGAGTGACATTTCACAAGCAGACATATTTATTCACATAGAGCTCCCTCTTTTATTCATTGCTACATGTTGTCCTCCAGCATTCAAACGTGACCTTAGCCACATTTATCCATTCATACATGCACAGTGTGACACGTCAGTCACACATGTGTGAAGTGGCTACTTTTTCTTTTTGCCTGCAAGGCTGTGTTTGAAATAAAATGAAAGAAACAACTCACAAGTATTTTACTGCAGCCTAAGCCATGAAATACAGACAGTAAAGGGACAGTTCACCCTAAAATCAAAAACACATATTTTTCCTCTTACCTGTAGTGCTATTTATCCATCTAGATTGTTTTCGTATGAGCAGTTTCATGCAGTAGGTGTTTTTTTTCTATCGATAATTCCTACATGAAACTGCTCACGAGGTCTGTGGATTATCCGGAGTAACCGGGTCATGATTTCTGGAAAGAGAGAGTTTTTTAAATGGATTTTTTTTTGGCACTTTGAGCACCACAAGCCAAGTGCCACATAGTCCCATTATATTCAAAAAAAATGCAGAAATCTCTACAACCGATATCTCCAAAACTCGGCAACTCACACCAAAACAATCTAGATGGCTAAATAGTGTTGTGGTATAAAACATTTTTGTGGTACTAGAGCTACAGACTGTGAGACACGTTAAAGGTACGTTTACTGCTACCACAACAGTACTACAGGTAAGAGGAACAATACGTATTTTTGATTTTGGGGTGAACCGTCCCTTTAAGCTCTGCCTTTATTTGTCAGTCATTTCGCTTCTTGTTTTTTTTAATCCTCCCTGGCTCATGTGAAATAGACTTGTGCAGGTCTTCAGTCAATCAGAGTAAATTAGGAGGCATCAGTGCAAAGTTGATCGTAAATATTTCATTCATTTGCAGTAGCACAGAGCAGCTGTGTATTCAGATGGAGTCCGTCCCTGGTGGCAGATCCTTGTCTCCCAGGTTCTCTTGCTGAGTGATTTAATGGAGATGGCAGCAGATAGTCATAAAGACAATAACTTAGTGGAAATGAATGCATCATATATTGTAGTGAATTCATATCCATTGTGCCACTGGTGTTCAATTTTGACAGAATAAGAGGTTTTTGCATGATCTGATATATCTGGATCTCCCGGCTGTGTGTTGCTTGTCTACCGCATGTGATCTGAATACAGAACTTGAGTGTGCACACCCCTATGATAGAAGCTCTGTCCTTTCCTCCCTCCCTTATTAGATTCTTTTGTAATTATGCTGCCCTCAGGGGGGAAATGGATGCCTTTAACCACCTTTCCTATCAATTATGTGCCAAACAACAGCCCCACTAACCAAGAAGTCATCTCATTTACTCTGGAATGCGTTTAGCCAATGACTTCCATTAAGTCTAGCTTCTGTGGAGGTGAAAGTGTGATGCCTCATTACATTTGGCAGAGCAATCTTTTGCTCATCATTTCAGTTGAGAAAGCCAAAGAAAGAAAATGCCATCTCACCTTCAGAAGCCCAGAAGGAGTTTTTTTGTTTGTTTGTTTTTTCTCTGTGTCCAGAGTTTATTTTGTTCTTTTTCTTTTGGATTTGCTAAAGCTTCAGCTTATATGCAGCTCTTCAAGGTTTGACATTGGTGCAGCTTTTTGAAGGTCAAAAGTGATACAATTCTTTCTTCAATTTTAAACAGCTCTGAAATGGTTTTTGGAGCATCATGAGATATTCGAGCTCTCTACTGAGAGCCACTGAAAAGCTGTCCACTGAAAATGAAATTCTTCAAGTCAGTGTGACACACCCTTCTCATACAATGGCTGTGAAAACTGGCCATAATAAACCATTGATTCAGAAACAAATCGACAAAGAAGAAAAAGCTGCATGTTTTTACAGACTGCAGAATAAAGCTGTGCTGTGTGAACCAACATCCATCATATCAGCAGAGACGCTGTGTAACACCCAACTTGCGAAGAAGGTCTTTTCGAGGAGATTTTCTTCTCAGGATCTTGAAGCTTTTTGGACTGTTGGGTTGAGATGACGAGGTTGGATCCTCCAGAAAGCGGATGACAGTTAATGCTGCACTCAAACTGAAAAACGCACCACACTTCTTTTTTTTTTTTTCTCCAGTAGAATCTCAAACCGTGTAATTCAATGTGATGGGTTTTGAGAGTGGCAAAACGTCCCCTAAATTTTGAAATACACCAGGAAATTCACTCTGAATCTTGCCGTGCCTGCAATTACACCAGATGAGGAACAATTACTGCTGGCACCAGGACAGTTGCGCTAAGCCAACATTGGCCATTAAGTTATGATCAGGCAAGTGGGATGATTCTCTCCCTCACCCCCGTAGATTCTACTGCAGGTCTGCTTAGTACCACAATGCTGCTTCATACTCCTCCATAAGATTATTTAGCCATGCTTTTCACGCCAAACCACAGCCACAATCCTACAGTTACAAGTTGGTGAAACAAGTGAGTGGTTAGTATATAGGTCTGTTTCAAGAATTCCAAAGATAGCCCAGGGTTAATCCTTATAACAGGGTTGTGTTGTAAGGATGAGGGGTTGGGTTGAATTCTTAATCCTGAGAGGCGTATCAGTTTCCACTTACTGTGATGTAGGTCAGAGCTTGAGCAAAGCCCCTCCTGTACCACTGATACTACAATTACAGTCTTAGGGCTCTTCATTCCACCTCCACATCACAAACGTTTAATAGCCATTGAGATCATTGATCACTGGTTAGATGGGATATCTGATGCAGCAATTCGTGAATGATCAGCCTTTAAGTGTAGGTCCTAATAGGTGATGGGGGTGGTAGATACCTATAAGGATAAATGGATTGCAATGTCTGTTTTTGGCTAGTCCAGGGAATTAAATACCTGAAAATTCAAGGCGGGCCATATTGATGCAGAAGTCTAATACTACTGTAAAGCAGTTCTTCTCATTTCTATGCAACATTGCCAGCAATGGCCTTATACAACCAGAGATACCAAAAGGAGTACTCCTGCGATTAAGTATCATGAGGCAGATTTTTAAAAAGAATGGTCAAAATTGGTGCCCCAGAGGCCAGGATTTCCCAACGTTTGTTTTCTTCTTCACACCACCAGCTTGTGACATAAGCAGTTTTTGTTTTACGCAGTGTCTTGGGCGTTACTTGAAATGTGTAATTAATTATTTCTTACTTACTATTCTTTAAAAATGAATTACCCCACTTTACTGATTACTCAACAGCAAACGTAGTAGGTTACTTTATTTTCCTTTACTCCGCCGCATCCACACATCGTCTATGTTGTAGAATTTATTTTGGGTTTATTTGCCGTGCCTCTGCGGCCTTCATTTGAGTGAGCTTGAGCTTTATAACTTCTCAGATGTTTTGGTGTCATGATTATCAGTTCAGCATGGCTCGCTAGTTTTCTCCATTTGGTCTTAATGAAGAAAACAGTAGCCTCGTTTACTGAAAGAGCAAAAGGGCCTCCAATGGGTCAGGCACGGCCTTTTTTTGAATTCGAACACGATTCACAGAACAATTACATTAGCCTTGGTCACTGCACGTAGCACTTTAAGTTCCGTTCTCACAGTGAAGCTGTTCGTGGGTTCACACATACTCCAGCTCTGAACAAAACCAGGTAATTCCTGAATTTAGGCTTTTTAGAGGCTAGACACGAAGTGTAAATAAACAATTTGGGACTTGTGTAACCCAAGGCATATTCCTCCTGTTTTGGCAGAGGCTAGCTGCCTCCAGCCCCTGCCCTAAGCCAACGAGTTCCAGATCAGTCTCGAAAATGAAATCAACCGTCCAGAGCAACCTCTGGTTGAACAGCAAACAAGCCCTCCCCCAAATTTCAGAGTAATAGCCTAAGTGAGATAAGTAACTGCAGTGTAATTACTGAATTTCAAAGGGGAAAGGTCTCCCATTTCACTACGTGTTACTGACAGAGCAATAACAGTGCTGTAATGCACTACTCAGGAAAGCGTTAATCCTATTCTCCTGATGATGTACCACTGTTTTCATAGGCTGAGTAGTACTTCCCCCCGACTAGTAAACTGATCTTGATGTGTAAAATATTTCCCCTTTAAAGGGATAAATACTTTGGTAGAACAGGTATAGGTTGAATATAGAATATTGTTATGTCAGTCAACACTAATAGCGGACAATCAAATGTACCATTTTTATTGTTTTAGTATGTGGCCTTCTTGTATTTTCTGTTGATCAAAGGGAATGATGCATGTATGTAAAAATGAAAACAGTCAGTTTGCTTACATTCAGTGAGCCACCAAACCCTTTGTTAAAGTATGAAGTGGCATTTTGTGGAGTGCTGGTACACAGTGTGCCAGCTCCTATTAATAGTCAAATAGCGAGAGAGAAGTATCTTTTGAGGTCAATCAGTTCCCTCATCACTTCTCTTTAAAGCTGCAGAATTGAGCTTGTTAGGCGGGATGAGAAACATGCACGGTAGAAGAAAACATACCCATTTAGCAGCTGTTTCTTCTTCTGTGCCACCTGAAAATCGCACTGCCGGGTTGTATCCTGTTTTCCCCCCATCGCTTCTTACTTCCTCAAGATTCACTTTCTCTTCACTTACAGTAACTCCCAAATACGAAGAACCAATTATGTTAGCAGTGCTATAATCATGTTTTTTGCTGATGAATGCTTGTCGTATTTGGATCAAAATGTCATATTTTAATCATATCCATAATTACTTTCCCTTCAGATTACAATTCTTGTATTCAAGGGAGAGCATTCCATTCACAAGCAATTGGATGAGAGTCTTATTAGCCCTCGGCAACTAAAGATGATGTTACCATGGAAACAAATTGTTCTGCTATCAATCACTGGATGCCTTGCAGGTAAGATATTTGAAAACATATTATATTTGAGTCTCACTGCACTTTTTATGGGTTATGTCACGACAACATCTCTCCTAATAAAGTTGTGTTTTCTATTGCATATTCATTACAGAAGAATGTTGTTATTTTTTGTGTTATTCGACAATCTCACAGACTAAATGCGTGTCTGTAAGGTTAGAGGTTATACACTGCGTTTCATTCTTCGTAAGCAGCGGTATATATATAAAATTTTCATCCATTAGTGAGGAAGAGACAGAATCAGAATGGTTGTAAATGACCTCAGAAAATCTCTTCTTCTCGACCAAAACGGTTACACTGATTAAGTTGCACTCATTACATGTACAGCGTTCCAGCATGATGTCCTTCACTGCTCCCTAGTCCATTGTCTTGCTGCACATTTACAGTACACTGTCGGGGACACCTGGTATTCCGATCCCATTCCTGTTTATGGCCTGTCCAGATCATTATCAGGATCCATGCAATGAATCCAGCGCCGCATTTTAGCACAATCTACTTGCCACCTTGCCTCATTCTGCCCTTGTGTGGCCGCCTGGGATTTGAGCAGGAGAAGCACAGACACTCTGCCAGAATGTCAACCCTTGTTCAAAGGACATTGTAAATCCCAATGAATGTTATTCAAATTGGCTCATGGGTAATTCACACCCAGTACTCAAGGGAGCGGGATCCAAGCAGTCTCACCTTCTCAGCGGACAAGAGGTTTTAACAGGGCCTTGGTTGCAGCCTATAGGTGCTTATTCAGTGTTGTGATCATACACTTTGAAACCCTCGAGAATCACTACACCTGATAATAATCATTATGACATCTGAAGTGACATGTTGTCTGGCTCCATCACCTGGGACTTTCAAAATACACTGACGCCCTAAATGTTAGCCCGCATGGCATTTCATTCAAATTCACATTAGGGAACCAAACTGTGAGGTGAATGAATTCGATGTGATTTTGCTGTTGTTTTAAAGCTAATTCCATCTTCTCCCGATTTCTGAACAACCACATACTGTCATATCTTGTTTCTCAATCACACAGTGAAATATATGTTGATTCCTTGAAATATTATTACCAGTTAAAAACCATGTGTAGAACTGCTGGCCGCATGCTGCAATCTGTTAGCAGTAGGATATTAATTAGGCCTACTCTGGCCTTCTGTTGACTGCTTTTATTTTGTACCAGACTGCGTTCCACATCCTTTCCTTTTAAGCTGCTGGCAGATGAGTGCATCCTTATGGCCTCAATTAACTGGTGCATGCGAAGTATGACATAGATGTTCTGAAAATAGATCACTCTGCTTTATTTATCAACCCTGTCACTTACAGGAAATCATTAATTACTGAGGAAATATGTGAAAATTGGCTTTCTACATCAGTACTAAACTATTGTAAACTATAGCGCTCCGCTAACATCCTCAAATATTATTATCTATCATTATGATATTGTTACTTGCAAGTAATTAACACTGAACATCTCAGTTTAGTTGTATCACTCAGTGTATGTGAGCTCTCTGCAAACGCATTAAACTCTCGCAAACCCCTTAGCCAGCAAAATATTTACACAGTAATCAAAGCATTATATGACATATTTGAACCAGGGAGATTAATTACATCTTGGACAGTATCAACAATATGATGATTTGTCATGATGATAAAGAGACAGAATGAGGCCTGGCACTATGGATAACAGGCTCCGCATGCAAAATTGGAGTAAATACACATAAGTGCCATGGTCCGTGTCTTTTCTTCACACTTCCAAGTGCCAGGTCCATCTAAAAAAAAGTAATAGCATACAGTGAAACCGATACCAAATATGTCAGCATTAGCAGGTAATGCCTAACAAGGGTAAGTGGGATTTTCTCTTCTTAATGCAAGATAAGCAAAGGGTGTATGCAACACATCTTTGGGATTCTCTTAATGTATTTCTTTGCTTTTCTTTGGAAAGAGTAACACTGTTCAGAGAATAGGCCACAGTACACTATATAAGTGATATACACTGAGTGTCAGAATGTTGCTATATTTCAGGAAGATTAACTATTTTTCCTCACTGTGTCTGTGTTTTTGCTGTATTCTTCCAGTGTTTTCTGTTAAGGTCAAAGAGACAATTTTTCTGGCTTGTACTACTATAGACTTTCTCCCCCTTTCCCCAGCCTGTACAGAGGATGTCATATTTCAAGGGCCAAGATGGAGGACGGAGCCAAGTGACCTCATTTTACCGATCAACTCCCCAGACCAGCAGGCTACCATCACGTGTGAGGCAGAAGGGAGCCCTCCTCCGCAGTACAGGTAAATTACCACATCAAAGTTACATTCCCCACAAGCCTCGGCTCAACTGTCTACCTGCTTTGGCTCCACATCCACATCACATGGTGGAAATCCATTGCTGCTTAATTGCTTGTGAATCTTCATTGCTGCTTCCACGGAAATCAAAGAGGTTACCGATAGCGTTGATTGCTATTGATTTATTAAAGAACAACGTTTTCTGGACATAAATGTTCGTGAGAGATTATGAACCATCCAACGAAAAGACAGGCTTCAAGGAGCAACTGCTTAATTGAGCATTCATTTCTAATTGAACCAAGCGTATCTAATTTCAGCCTGAGCTATGATGTAGAGTTAAAGTCAGGGAGACGCCACTGTGGTTGATGAATATGAATGACACCTTACATATGAGTTAGGTTAACTTTATTAATGACGAGATTTAAGCCAAAGTACGGCTAAAGTTGATGATTTAATGTATAATATGGTGCACGGCTTAAGAAATCATTAGGGGAGAAAAGGAGATTCCAGCGACTCATTTGCACCCGAGATCCTTTGATATCTCCCCGGCTATTCCCTGGTGATGCAGGGAGTCTGCCTGAAAATGGCAGCTGGCAGCTTTTTTTTTTTTTTTTTTT
>CM022473.1:7785188-7873133 GCA_011952105.1 Coreoperca whiteheadi | reverse complement strand
TTTTTTTTTTTTTTTTTTTTTTCCTTTTTTTTGTGGTAGATTGTGTTTCGGAGCTTGGTCAGCACCATGTATATCCACAGCAAGCAGGGGAGAGAGGCAATAACCTTGTGAGTGACATTCCGTTTAATGCTTACATTTCCTATAATGTGTCTGTGCTGAAAACATGGTCCAGGCACAGCAGCTGGGGGTATCATTATACTTGTTGTGCAACCTGATCTATTCCAGGATAAAGCCGAAACCATCACTTGCATTATTCCACTCGCAACTTAAAGCATTCTGACGGTCACTTGTGTTGTAGAAGAGGTCTTCTCTTTCAGGTTCTTTGGGGTGTTAATGCTATAGTTGGAAATGGTGTTGTTGTCAGTATGATCTGCAACTTATTCCACAGCTGAGCAAGCACAGGCTGGGCGTAATATTACTAGAGCAGTTATGCACAGATTATCGCTATTATAGTGTAACATTTTATCCACATATTAAAGCTGCACTAATCAAATTTTTATTTGAACAAAGATTCATGTGAAAGGGATTGCTCGTAGTGCCAAACCCACTCAGATTTATGACCACCTCTGCAGTTTCCTTAGCTTTGAGAGTTTTAGTGTCTTCCTGCTCATTGTTATGGTTTTGGTGTAGTGTCACCGCTTTCATCAACCTGGATCTAGCAGCAGAAGGTGGCTGTTTTTAACCATACAAAAGCTGTGATTAATGGAGTTTAGGCTACTTGCCCTGCATCAAACAGCAGACAAACAACATTTGCAATAAGCTTCCATCCTGGAAGAGGGATCCTGTCTCTGTTTTTTTTTCTCCTTTAAAGGTTTGTTGTTGTTTTTTTTTGGGGGGGGGGTTCCTTATCCCAATCCAAGGGTCTAAGGATAGGTGTCATACTGTATGCTTTTCAGATCATAAAGCCCCTTGAGGCACATTTTGTGATTTGTGATATTGGACTAAATAAAAATAATTGACCTGACTTGACTTGACTAGTGGAGCATTTAGCAGCTAAAGTGCCAGATATATTTGTCAGGAGTAGCTGAACCCAAGTGGTAAAAAAAAAAACGGATTTAATTTCTTTGATTTGAAATATCAATTAATGCGATGCAGTATGGTTGCTGATTACAACCTTAATATTTGTTGTTCCATGATATTAATATAAACACAATTAATACAAAGTATACACCACCCACATCATAAGGAGATCTGGTGATAAAAGCTATTTTTATTATCCTTTTTGTTCCTCTGATTGCATATAAAGCTATATTGTTTAACTTCACTCTGCTTTTCTAGTGAGCCTTGTAATGCTCCTGTCTTATTTTGTCCTTTTTTTGTATTTTCACAGAGCTGTAGTACCTGGAGTTCACTAATGTTCCACCATTTCAGCGCACTCAGCTTCTATTTGTAGAACAAAACAACGAACATTCAGTATCTCACTCTGGTGAGCTATACAGTACTGTTTAGACTGTCAGTGCTGTACTGTCAGTACCTTCAATTATGAATAAAAAATCGGGATGACATTTCTGGTAATGCTTTTAAAGACACTAGATTTCTACCCTTAATTTGACTTTGAGGAAGGAGTCATTTGTTTGGCTTTATTTGGGTTGCATCAGTATTTCTGACGCTGATTGTCCTTGACTTGTTTCCCTTTGGGCAAGGAGAGGACTTTTCTGTCCTGATAAAATAGAAAGCATAAATTCTTGGCAATTTATTTCACTAACATTTAAATTAGAACCCCAAAATGTCCTGACTGCAGACTGAAAAAATGCCTGTAGGATGTGGTCATGCTGTGACTTTCACCAGAGTCTGCAAACTATGCATGGGCCTAGACCCTGCAAATGAATAGTATTTGTATAATTAGATATGCCAAGCGAGAGGGTATTACATTCAGAGCTCCACACTTAATTTCCTCAGTTACTGCAGCTATTAAGAAAAATTCATCCATTTGGTTTAATATCCATAGAAAAAAATTGGGTCACCCAATATTGAATTTGTCAGAGAAGATGACGTTAACCCCTGTCAGGGAGCCACTGTAGCATTATGTATGTCAGCTCTCTTGCAATTGGGTATTTCAGCTTTCCTGCATATCCTACAGTGATAAAATGTTGATAAGATATTGAAATTGTTTGTCAGATATTAGCTGAATCCAATGCACAGTGGCCAAATGTACCCAATGTAATAGATTTCCAGCACAGCTGCAAAGAATTATAGCATAGTATGTAGTAATACCTGGTACAATTTAATATGGTATAGTAGATGTTTATTTGTACCATAAAGATACAACTGCCAAGCCCACGTGGACTTAATTGTTTTAATTTAAACAATATAATGGTAATGTACTGTAAGTTACCATACATACATTCACAGACGTCCTTCTTTATAGATAAATAATAAATGCTATGCATCATTGAATATTACACTACTACTTGTTTTGATAAATAAAAGTCATAAAAAACAAAACAGTATATAAAATAAAGATTTAACCTCAGTAGTCCAGGAATGCCCATGCCAAAAAAATTAAAGAGCTTTACAGTAATATTCGATACTGTTCTTACTGAATATGTAACTATTCAAAAATGGCTCACAAATATATAGTTTAATTTGTAAGAAAAAAGCTAATTTCCTAAAACAGCTGGCCACTGTAGTTTTTAGCAAACATTACGCAAACAGGAGTAAATAGTGCATTTGTTGAGGAGTATTTTTTTAGCTGCGGATTAATACAGATTTGGTGCTCTATAGTGAGTTTAAAGCAGCAGGACGGTGTAAGCGGGATTTAGTCAAAATAAACTACAGTGGTCATGCTCAAACTAATGAAGGAAGCTAGTGTAACTGTGTGGCTCACTGATGTGTTTTTAATGAACAACAATGTAGCTATAGCACAGAGCAATGTAACTACTGTATATCTGGATTTGGCTACACAAAACATACTTGTCGGATCAATTCATTTTTGGTTTTGATCTTTTAATGCGATTGACAATTTAAAAAAAATATATATATAGTATCATCAGCCTTATCCTTTAATTGTGGTAGATAAGTGCTTTACAGACTGATCAGTTTGCACTGATGTTCAGCAATCATGGAAAAATCCATCATAGAAATAGACACAGGAGACCAGAATGTAATGCAGACTGACATTTTTTCAATATGCAGGAAACCTATGAAACACGCAGGACTAAGGAAAGTGGAAACACCCAAGAAGGTTCCTCACATAATTGCTCCTATAATATAGCGAAAATTTCAGATTGGTGATAGTAAAAGTGTTTGACCAGTTTGAAAATTCTGTCTAATTGACTTAAATATTAGAGAACAGATAGCAGATATGCTCAAATGAGAATATCCGGTTGTCACGTGTCTTAATGCTCAATAGCTTTGCTAGTTAGCGCCATACCATCTGGTTTTATTTCCAACACTTCAATGCTCTGCTCCACCTCGCCCACTCGGTGACACTGTGAATATACGAACGGGATCCCTGACACTTCTTCAGTTGACAAATAGTCCAGTGCAGCGCCAGAGCACACTCCAGGGCTCAGAGCGGTGCTTTATGAATACACCTGTCACTGTGTTTACTATGAATCTGCTGTAACACAGGATCAAGGGCACAGCAGTGATTGGAAAAGGGGAATAAAAAAGTACTCTGGCTGGTGTCTGCTATCATGTAATGTGACTTCAGGCAGATGTATGACTCTACCTTTGTTTACGGGTCGGTACAAGGTAACAGGGACATAAATAGAACTGGGAGGGTGTGATTAGAAGATGTTATTTTTTCGTTATGAAAAAACTTGCAGCATAGTGCCAGATAACAGGGCTGAATCTAGAAATTGTTTCAAGTCGAGTTGATTTTTATCTTTTTATAGGGTGGGAAAATCTATGAGCTTATGAGATCATATCAAAACCAGTGGGATAAACTGAAAGAATGCAGGCCTGTGGTCTTAAATAAAGGCTATATTTTTGAATTTCTAAAAGGTAGATATATTGGTATATATAAATTATTTACTGTGCTGGTGCTTGATCAATATACATTTATTAACTTATTTCGATTTTAATAATTTTAGCATCATATATCCAGACTGCAAATTGTAATTGTAAATGGTACTGCGGTATGTCTGCTGATGAGGCTGTTTGACTGTGTGTATGTGTGTGACCATGTACTATTAATATTTCATGCTGATACGCACACAAACCCACACAGACACAGACAAAACACGCACACTGATACAGGGTGGTTTTAGGGAGATTTTACGTGGTTCATTTGGCTTGAAAGCCCAATGAACATTAATTTATTAAAATGCAGCAGCAATAATCTACTAAACATAATTGTAGAGAGTACCCTGGTCAGCAGTTGAATTTCTATTATCAGCTCTAAGCTTTGCCCGTGTGTGTATGTGCAAACAGTATGCGGTCTGTGTGGCCACGGCCGTCTCTGTGGGTGTCTAGCCTCAAGGAAAGCCAGGTGAGCCAGTGGTGCAGTACAATCCCCAGTCTATTTGATGAGGAGACCTCATGCAAAATTGATGTGAACTCCAAGGTCACGGGGAGTTCATTCAGAGCATGCTCAGATCAGCCTGCGCCTGCAGCACACCGCAGTAAATAGGACTGTTCTCCTGGACTCTGTTGGACTTAACTGTAAGCTCCTCTCGGCCTGATGTGGCGTTAGATTCAATATGATTCAGTTTGGGCTGTGCTCCCATTAAGAACTCTGCTCTGCCTTCGTCACCTTTCTGTTTTTACTGATTCCGTTTGTGTTTGAAAGGAATTATAATGGAGGAGGAAGGGAACAGTTTTTTTCAGAACAAATACTTCTATAATCCTGTCATGACCACTCGCAGTACAACTTACAGTTGGTGGTTGGTTAACATTTCAGTGTCTTCAGAAGAGAAGAAGTCATACCCTGTTTCCGAAATAGTTCACCTTTCATTATAAGGTCCTCGAGATATAGGAATTTGTAGTTTTGTAGTGTAGTTTGAATGTCTAGTTAGAATTCATAATCCCAAAAGGTGGTGTACAGTCAATAGTCACTAACCAAGATTTATCAGAAGCATTTTCCGATAAGATACAACTTCCAAATTGTTTATGCATTGTAACAAAATGGTTTTATTAATAGTTAATAAATACTTTACTATTGTTCTTAGATAAATTGTACAAAAATGTACACCTGCAGACTTTGATTATTTTAAGAACCCTTTATGAATGACTAACATAATTAACTACTTACTTGATGGTTATTACTTTATAACTGCAAAATAAAGCCAGATTTAGACAGCTACCAGATAACAGGAATGACCTGAGTAGTGTTCAAAATATTGTTTTGTGACCACACAATATAGTGCTCTACATAGAGTTACCTTTATATTTGGTGAATAGAGAATCAGGGAATGATTTCAGATACAGCTTTAATTGTGATTGATCAGTTATATTTTGTAAATATATTTGATTATCAGGTGGTGGATGTCAGTCAAGTAGCAACAGATGAGACAAAGGCTGATTTTCATCCTATTTTCTCAAATGTAATCATGGTGCTGTGTGTTTTATCACTGATGGGAGAGCCTTTCTACATGGTGGAAGAGGAGGTGGCAAAATTTAACATATGCACAAATTCACAGTCCCCCCAAACAGTAGCGACAGAGCACTCTGTTAAGAGAAGGTCCCATTCCTCACTAGTGTTTTCTGTTTTGTCCTTTTGGTACAAAGAGATTACAGCCCAGCTGGGTTTATAAAGATGCAGTGTACAGTGTGTTGTGCTGATGTTTCTTTATGTTTTCTGAGTGTGACAGTTCACATTTATTCACTTACCACTGACTGTCACCATGTGAGAAATTGCAAGTGCTTTAAATAGTTCAGATTGCATTAATGTTAAGTATGAGGCCATCTACTCTACCCCTTATGACAACATGACAGCAGCCCATTTGCTCTTGTTGATTTTCCCATACCTGAAAATCACATCCACATTTTCTTTGTTCACATGAAAAAGGCAAAAAGGAGCTCTGTGATAACAGGTTCGCCATGGCGTATAATATCAGAGCCTGTCTCAGGCGTTTCTGCAGGAAGAGTAGGTAGGTGGCTTACTGATTATGTGTGTGGTGCAGAGACAGCATCGCACCTGGCCAGCTGTCTGCTCCAGGGGTGTGTGATCTGTCCAGGCTGCCCACCTTCCTCTCCCATTAAGTTATATCATGCTGTGTGGCTGCAAGTCTAACTAGCTTCCCATCCTTTTCCATTTAACCTCCTCCCCTCTTCCACATACAATAATCCTCCCTTTGGCATAAACAGAGGAGCAAAAGGACAGTGGAGAATCAAATGGAGAAATACAAGGACTTAAAATGTAGTAGAGTGTGTGTTTTATTCCAAATGCCCAAATTATGTATCCGAGTGTCTGTTTTCATATATATTCTTAGAAACGTAAGCTTTGTCATGACACGTATACGGCATTTAAAAGTAACATCATTGTTGGAACAGTGACAAAATCAGTCAGATTAAGTGACTGGCACAGACTGTTGGATGAATAATGCAAGCAACAAGATGAAAGACACCTTCGTCTTTTGTAGTCTGTCAGGCAGGAGACTGGGGAGAGCCATGACTGGCTTTAAGACTGCATGAAGCATCATTCTAACTGCCTGCTAGTTTGCCTGGGAGGGAAAAAATTATATAATTTTATCATTGGAATAGTCATTTCACAGTCCTGTCACAAAGGCAGACTGTTTCTCAAATTCTATAAGGAACGTGAAAAGTAATTTTTCATCTGTGTTAATGTTCAGATGAAGTCCTGTTACTCTCCATGCTCTTATTGGCATCACTCAGTTTACCTCACCTTCAAATATGTTGCTGTCAGGCTGACAGACTGTAGATTTCAGTGAATAACATGTAAAGTGTTTTTATTGTTCAGCATGAACATAATTCAATGTTTTGTCTCTGTTGGTAGCTGTGATTAATAGCTGGCACTTCCTGAACTGTGCTCGCATGACAGAGTATCTGGTGACCTTTCCTTGAAGGAAATGGTCTGTAGACAATGCAATATGAAGGTGTCAGAAAGCAATAAGTCAGAAACACAAAAGCACAAACATAAACTAATTACAAAGCACTCAGCGGGCACATAACTCTGCCAAGGCTGCACAGTCCTTTAGACTTTTTAATAACACAAAATGTTATGGCATTCTTAAACTGCATCTGGATACAACTGTGCATCAAAATGTGCATGGCCATATCTTATTGCCATATCTTTTCATTTTTTATTCAAGTAAGTGCACGAATTCGTGACGAAATAGTAACAAGACTAACCGAGTCTACAGCCATGCAAGCGGCTCTGTGAGGCTGTAATTTGTCACAGTGGTGCTTTGACCTAAATGCTAACATCAGCATGCTAACATGCTTACAGTGACAATGCTAACATGCTAATATTTAGCAGGTATAATGTTTACCCTGTTAGTTTTGTGTTTGCAGTGGTGGAAAGCAAGTACATTTACTCAAGTTCTGTAGTTAAATACAGTTCTGAGTTACTTGTAGCCTACTTCAATTTAGTATTTAAATTTTTTGCTACTTTATATTTTGACTTCACAACATTTCAGAGGGGAATATTTCAGTTTTTACTCCCCACATTTATTTGGCAGCTGCACTTATTAGTTACATTGCAGATGGAGATTTCATAAACCTATAATGAGCACATAAAATACAACGCATTGCTATTCAGTAAATTAACCACCCAACCATGTATAAAGTGACTAAAATAAGCTCTACCGCAGCTTAAATTTTACTGCATCAACAATAATAATCCAGTAGTATAATATTTGATAATGTAACAATGACAGAGGCCATTTTGACCGCGTACCATTCACGGTCCCCATCCTCTGGGGACCATGAATGTCGGTACAGAATTTTATGGCAATCCATCCAATAGAGGTTTTTCAGTCTGGACCAAAGAGGTAGACTGACCAACAGACCAACATTGCCACGTGCGTGGTTAAAAACAGCAAAAACCTTCAAAATGCTCTATCTTACTATGCTACGAAACATAATTTTGTGCATTCTTACATGCACATGCCCATGACCTAAATTTCCATCAAATATCAATGAAATCTGTTAACATTTTTCAGATATTCTGCTAGCAGTTTTACAAACTGGAACAAAAACAACCTCCCTCGTGGAAGTAATTAAAACTGAGATGACATAAAATCCACTTCACCATGCAAGTAGAAGAAAATCAATACTCATCAAAGCAGATTTGCTCAGTTTTGGAATATTGCCAAAACGAATAGCTAAACAAAATTCTTAAAGGAAGGTAAATTGTTGAAAACTGGGAGCTATTGCTGTCCTCAATGTCAAGAAATGTTTTCTTTCTTCCTAACTTGCTGTAAGATATATTCACAACATTCAGATTTCTCTGTTAACAAAACAGAACCCTACCCTTATTACTCACCTTTTATCTTCTCAGCAGGATGAGGGTGGACCGATCAAATCGATCTCTGTGATAAACACTGCGAGCGTGCATCCTCAGGGGGGTTCAGCTACTGATTGTGTTTGCATTTTTCCAGATGGTCACTAAACGGAACACTCATTGATCTGGGGAATGACTACCGGCGTCACATGTCTGGGGGCAGTCTGATCATTAGCAATCTGGACAAGGACCAAGACACTGGGGTATACCAGTGCACAGCCTTCAACACGTGGGGGTCGATCCTCAGCCGCAGAGCCAGCCTGCAATTTGCATGTAAGTGATCCTACAATTGCTGACACGTTTCTTGCACGGCTCTGACAGACATGGTATTCTGGCATTGAATCTGCTGTATGCCCGTCTGACGTGTGTTATATGGTTGTGGCCCAGGCTTTCTTTTTTTTTCATTTACTATTACGATTTCTCATTTAAATTGCCTGGGAATAGATTTCCGAGAGGGGAAATGGTAATCCAATGAAATGTCCGATGCAACAAACACAGTGGGTGAGGCAGCTTCTGACTGCCTCTGAACTCCATTGATTCTCATTAGTGGTTCCAACTCTGACAGCATCTATGCTCAGTCCGAATTGACTCATATTTTGCCAAGTGATACGCCAAGCCCCTGTGATCCAGACTTTAAAGGAGACGAACGCAAATAATGCTTAAGAAGTGTTTGCATCTTTGTAATCACCAGCCACTTCTTTTTGGATAATATACAGTATACAGCAGATTGAATGGATCAGACAGTTACAGGCTGTCTGCTGCGCTGTCAGCCTTCTGCTCAAAAGACATAAGGCAGGTTGGAAAGTGATGCTGTGGAGTGGGGTCCTACCTTCCAGACAGGCTATGTAGAGGCACCTCTCCTCTCTTGATCAAGCCTGCTGACTATTGATCATGTCCCAAGGATAGAGAGCCTTTCACTTCCTCTCAGGAGATGGACTGCTATTATCCCTATAGCCCAGTAATGAATCTCACTTGTGGGGACCGCGTGAAGAGCAGAGCTGCTTGACATTTATTGTCTTGCCTAATGCGCAGTGAGGGAGGTCTAGGAGATCAGCAATGCTGATACTCTGTTTTTCCGTGTAATGAGGCCACTGCCCTAAGATAGAAATGTCACACCTTCTTTGCTGCTTTGCATGCCTTCAAAATCAGCTGCAACCACTATAAGCTAACATGTCCTCCCATAGCTCACATTTGCAAAAAAAACAAACAAACCTATATGATGTGTAGAATTATACACAAAATTGCAGTCAAGACCACAATTGGCCACTGGGGCCGATTAGCAGTGAAATTACGTTGCCACGCCCTATCCAGCACTCTCACTACATCCATGCAGTTTACAGACCGCCTTCTTGGTTCAACTTTGATATACCACACTTACCGTAGTTTTGCGTGTGCACAGTTTGCCAGTGTAGTGAGGAATCATAAACAACATTTCGGGTGCGCTCGCATGAAGTATTACCTCCATATAAATAGGATGAAAGCTGCGCTAAACATTTTTTTTATACAAACAATGGGTCAAAGGACTGTGTATTGTGAAGGGTGTCCCTCATAGTGACAAACCCATAGAACATTACGCATCCCCTGACACTGTAGTTCACCTCAGCGCTATAGAGCAGTTTAGTGTCTTTCACCTCACTATTTGGTTTGGTTTTATGGCCCTCTGCTGTCCTATTTGGTTCAGTCTGAGCGCTCTCATCAATGTCACCATCTCACCATATCAAACGCCATATTAAGTTTTGCAAGGTGATAATATGCCAGTGTTGTGTATACAGCTTGTACCGCTGCTCCCAAGTGGTCAAAAAATTAATACTGCTTTATATACACTACACTTTTGGCTTAGTTACCGCCTGTCTGCTCACATTTCTTGTTGAATTTTGTTGTAGTGATGACTTCCTGTTTCCAATTCTCAGCAATTGCTTATGTGAGTACAGTGTTATCAAAGCTACAAAGAAAAAGTAGTAAAAAAACAGATTGTTTTGTTTAAAATAGCAACCAAACGTTGACACAACGGTATTGTGTTGCCTCTGGAGCAGGTGAAAGTAGCTTTGCTCAAGAACACTGTACAATATATAACAAGAAATGTTTATACGGCCCATGTTGATACCATTGCTCAGACCAATCATCTTTGAGCTGTAATGGTGGGTCTCTCTAATCTCTAGGCCAGCCATTCTTGTATGGCAGAGACGGATTCTGCTTACAAAGGAATCACTGCAGCTACAGTGAGTTTGGCCTCTAGCTCTCAGAGTTACAGTGTGTGGTCAGTTCACTTCAGTGAAGCCCATTATTCTTCTGCTCAGAGGCCAGAGAAGAGAGAAGTGTATCCCCTCCAGCGCTGAGCCCAGCTACATCTCTACCCTCTTCTTTGCCATTTTGCACGATCTCGGTGAAGGAGTCATCCTTTCCTCATTCACTAAGTAATTATCAGTAACTCTCTGATTCACCTCCCGCTGTTTCCAAAAGCGTTGCCGTTATAATTATCAACTGCTCTTATGCGGGGCTTTTTCAATCAAACCAGGTATACGAATCTCGCTGTAGCACAGCTCCTTAGAATCGTAAATGTCTTCAGGAGATGAACTGTATTTACTAAGGCAGTCTGGTGAGATCAGAAGGACATCGCCTCGGTCTGTATTTCAAGTCAGCCATCTCCTCCTGTGGCCCCCTCTGTGTCCTGCTGTGACTTGGCTCTGTTTGATTCCACTGCGGTCATCGCAGCACTGCTCATTAATCTTACCAACACTCTGTCCCACTTCTCTCCATAATCTTCCTTCTCCTAATTTCCCTTATCGGTCACACTGACTTTCTTTTGTTTGTGTTTGGAAGGCTTACTCTAGGCTGTTAGCCAGAGGGTGCAGACAGAGTACAGAGCGGACTGCGGCAGCTTCCCTCCATCAGTCATGAAGCCAGGGGTGGTTTATCATCCCAGGTTTAGGTTTTGTCTGCCAGCAACTGCTCATTCATTTGCAGGGGATAGATTGTGCTGAGAGAATTGATGGGGAAGCTAATGCTTTTAAGTGCAAGATTACACCACATTTAATAATGATGTTACTTATTGCTGCTGGCACAGCAAACTTTCATTTGTCATGCACGCTCCCCCGTGTTTGTTCAGTCCAAGCACAACGTTTCCTTCCCCACTGCTCATTTTATCCCATTTCAGCCTAATCTCTTCCTTGTGCTAAAGTGTAATGTTGCAGGGTAAACGTCACCAAGTCAGGTCCATCTATTTCATCAGCACCCCAGATGCCTTTGAAAGTGTCGGAGGCTGTCAGGAGGTGTCCCAGGGCAATCAATGATGCCCTATTAAAGTCCCAGTGCTCAAAATGTAACATCAAAAACATGCCTCAGTGAATCTGTGAAGGGAGTTTGGGAAAACTTATGTCCCCTATTTTCAGAACTATCCTTTTCAAAGAAACCCTTGAGAATTTAGAATATATAAAAACACACTTTTGGCTGTCTGATATTCAGTTCTATGCTGCTGATGATTTTACTTTTTTTTTTTTCAGCTGCTGTCTAATTCCATTTTGATCTTATTTGACTCATCAGATCTCGATAACTTCAAAACTCAAACGGTGAGGAGCGCTGTCAACGTCCGTGAGGGTCAAGGAGTGGTTCTGTTATGTGGTCCACCTGCACATTCTGGAGGTAAGTTTGCGATAACTGGATACGCCACTTTTATGCCTGCCATCTCTTATTTAAACATGACTCATGGGAATTACCTCTCGTTTCACGTGGCAACCTTTGATAAAGGATTACTCCCATCCTCCTAACTTAATCTCTTTTTACACCCATTTAAGTGTAGACATGCTCTTAATAATCACCCCCCTATGTATTTCATACTGAATACTTTAAACAAATCCCTACTTGGGTGTTTCTTTCAATTTTTCTAATTAAAGCAATATGTTTTTCAAATATGTCTTAAAAGATTAGTTAGATATTCTGGGAAATATGCTTATTCGCTTTCTTGCTGAGGTCTCTTATGTCTGTCCGTTAAATATGAAGCTACAGCCAGCAGCCTGTTAGCTTAGCTTAGGAGAGAGACTGGAAACGGGGGGAAACAGTCTAAAATCAAGTTGTGGTTTTACTGGAGGTTATGTGCTGTACTACTAGTACTGAGTTTGCGGCCCCTGTAAAAATGGTAATTTATACACTTCGGTTATTGTAGGGGTTCAACAAAAAGGATATAAGTTGTTAATTAGTGAGCTTTAGAGGTGCTAATAGATACTTTATACCATCAGACAGAGCCAGGCTAGCTGTTTCCAGTCTTTATGCTAAACTACCTAGTGGCTGGCTGTAGCTTTATATTTATGTACCTCCATACTCTCAAAAAAAGATGCTTTAATTGTTCAACGGAGAATTTAAAAATGTATTCTTTAAATGAGAGACCACAAATGGGAGATAAAGATACAGACTGCTCTGTCCCACCTCTCTGAGTATCTGCAGAAAACTGAGGACATGGACAATGGCTGCTGCCGAGCTTGTCTCCCTCTTGATATAGTAGCTTGCACATTTGAACAACCAATTTCCTTCACAAGAGAACAGTTTGAAGCGCAGTGCATTGTACAGCTGGTCTATGGGATAATGGGTCAGGGTACTCTGTGTGAAATACAGTTTGACAGCTTTCCTCTCTGACATAGGCTTATACGTGGTTGGCTGCTGTAACCGTAGCGCTGTTGTGTTCTCTCACATTTTCAGAAGTGAATGAAAGTTAAGCCAGTGCAAGCCTGCTGTCCCTTTCTTCCTTTCTCGCCCTGTTGCTCCCTCTTTCTCTCTCTCTTCCACCGCCCTTTTTTTTCTTTTTCTCTCTTGAATTTTAAATCTCACACCTATAAGTCATCCCTTCTGGTTTTCATTACACTTCAGTAACTTTTGAATTCTGCAAAAGCATTTCCCTCCTCTACCGCATTCATTTTCACATCACTCAGATACGATGAATTAAATATACTATTGTCACAAGAAATTGTGTCACTTTTGTGCTCTATCATAGGCATTTGTTTATTCGAAGGGCTTTTTTTCGGCACAGAAGTCATTTTTTCTGTTCCATAAAAGCCCAGGTTTTGTAATACCACTCCTCATTTGACTTACAATTTTTGGGCAAAATTCTGTCACTACTCATTACAGCCACATTGTTCAGATGGAGGTTGTGACCTGAACCATGTGGCTCATGCTTGCCTAATCAGAAGGAGCATTGTATCTACATCGCTGCACCTTGCTCGGACGCTCGATCCCATCCAAAGCCGGGAGCCTCGCTCCCTCGGAGGACATCGAAATATGATTGACAGTCATTGCGTACACCTTTTGACTCGCAGCCCCTCACCTACGAAGTGGTAGATAATACAGAGCAGCTCCTCATTCTTGCAAATCCGTGCTTCTCAAAATGACACAGTAATTCATCATGGCAGGTCTCTCCTTTCTTATGGTAGACCTGCTGCTTGTGAAGGGGCATCACAACATAGTTCTACTTCCATACGACAATCCATCCATCCCTCAAATTTAATTTTTGCCTCCCATGCACCAAGCAAGTCACTCAGGGACCCGGGGAATGGAGGCCATGTGCCAGAGGAGGGCCACTGACGCGCTGTAATCCATTTTGTTTCGCTCCCTTTCCTTAGGTCTCCCATTTCTTCTGCACTGATAGCTATTACATTTGCCATGTCTTCCCAAGGAAACTGAGATAAGGGAAGGAAAATTATGTGATATTTCCTGATTTTACTTTATTTTCATTCACTGCCCCTTTGCTTGTTTTATTTGCTTTGATTTTTACTGACTGTTCGTTTGCTGGTTTTATTTGTTTGCTTGAAATTGTTTTATGTATAGTTGTTGCCATGGGTGAAGCACTTTGTAACGTGGGTTTAGAAAAGATTATTATTATTATTATTAAATGCTAACATTTTTAGGCCACAGTAGGGTATGTTTCTTTCGGGTTCAACCGTCCCAGCCATAGAGGTCGATGTATCTAATACTACATGTGTGGAATCAGTCGTGCTTTAATGAGCGATGATGGTGGACCAACGCTGCTATAAGATTAATTGTCTTGCTCTTCAATCCAGAGCTGACATTTGCGTGGATCTTCAATGAATACCCGTACTTTGTCCAACAAGACCATCGTCGATTCATCTCTCAAGAGACCGGTAGTCTGTACATCGCAAAGGTGGAGCCCTCAGATGTTGGCAACTACACCTGTGTGGTCAACAACACTGTCACGAGGGAGAAGGTGCTCAGCTCTCCTACACCACTGGTCCTCAGAAGTGACGGTAAGTGCCTTAAACTACAGGGAACGTTTAGTTTATCCCACTGTCCACTAAGATTCAGTCAAAAGGTATAATCAAACATATTTTGAGTTTTGTTAGATTGGTATTGGAAGTAATCCATTGTTTGGTACATCTTTATTTCAGCATATTTACATCTGTGGTTGTGAGTGGTCATTGCCCAGTAGGCTACGCATCAATTTGGTGTTTCATCTAGGTTGAAACTGGGCTAAATGTGTCAGGTCATCTGTATTGGTTTCTTAAGTTCTGTGTCTTATCTTAGTCCTGTATTTTTTGTGTTGGACTTTTCTTGGATTACTTACCTGGACCTCTCAGCCGCCCTAAGTTGTGTTGCCATTTTGAGTTAGTAATAAAATCATCTTTTGTTCATTCCACCATCTCAGTGTGATTGTCTGCTCTTGGGTTCACTCTTGTACTGATTGTTAACAACGGACAGCTCTGTACTTCGGCTGCTTGAGCACACTGACTGTCCACACTGACAGGACAAGCTGCTTTACAGCTCTGAATACTGGATGTCTCAATTCAGAACGTTTAAGGTATACACTTAAAATGATCATATGATATGGTTGGAAATTTTGCTGGGACATTCTGACAACTCTGTTCACCAGCTGTCTGACATTTCCACTTCACAGGCTAACTGCTAGCTACCTCTATGAGATTAACATAAGGCAATCACCTATATTGTTTATGTAGAAAAATGCCTGTCTTTCATAAACAGTAAAAAGACACAATCCAGTCCTTATTCTTTTAAGAATGATACAAAGTGGTGTTTCTTCTTCCACGAAACCATCCCTGGCTTAGATTAAAGTATAGGCACTAACATTCAACCAGAAAAAAGGCATTATTTATGTTTAGTTTTTTGCGGGCATGACCATTCACTTGCGACACCTTGTTAAGACATTGTTAATCATGTAAGTTATAAATAAAATAGCTGCTCTTGCCATTTGAAAATGTTTCTCTTTTCAGTAGAGATTTTGATATAAAAACACTTAATCGCTCAGCCCTATGTATTACAGTTGTTTGATCAGGATTTCATTTATTATATTTGAACAAAATAACACCTGCTTCACATACACACACACTTAAACTGCACCAAATTATCACTGCTGTGCTGTTTCTCTTCTCACTCACACAGCGTGGTCAGCACTGTGATGCGTTTTTGGTACCGCTCTCTGTAAGGTCCGCTTTATACTATTTTATAAAGGGTGCCTTATATATTTATCTGGACCACAATCTGTTTATAATGACTGACTAACATTCATAACTGGAGAAGTGATGGCTTAATAAAAAGTGAGACATCCTGATCATTTAACCGTGAATTGGATGTGATCACAGATGTTTCTATACAGGAAATGTCACAGTTTATTGCCAACTAAAGAGATGATCAGGGTATGAATTGTGTGTTTAAGGTGACGCATTTCCATATTCCGCATGTTTTCCACTCTGTGTGTAAGTTGCTAGCACTTATCACAGCTCTTCAAAGTCTTTAGTGACTTCCAGTATGAAAACATGCGCAGGACCCCAAATCCGCTCTTGCTGCCAGGCTGTGGGGTTGCAGCAGACATACTGCTATCTCTGTGAAGAAGTCTTTGACCCATTCTACTGATGTGAATATAAATACAGTCATAAATGAAGTCACATTGTCACAGGTGATACATTTCTACTAAGCAAGTCTTTTCCCTGATGTGTTCTCTGAATCTTTTATAAGCCACCTCTGATTTCTTCTCCTCTTTACCAACCCTTCAGTGGTCACCTTTGCTCTGTACGCATAACGACTTTTGTGTTAGCTGTCCCACTGTGTTATTGCTCACTCTTTGATCCAATGCGAGTGTAATGTGTGCTGTTAATCATTGATGTAAAAAACTTGTCATCCTGTGTCTCCCTTTTGTAGGAGTAATGGGTGAATATGAACCCAAAATAGAAGTTCATTTCCCTGATTCAGTTCCAGCTGCGAAGGAATCGGTGGTGAAACTGGAATGCTTCGCTCTGGGAAAGTAAGTCAGCCTCATTGTGTGAATGTGTGTGTGACATAAGCTGCAGGCTCACCCATGCATGAATTTGTGCAACTCAAGATGAATTAAGGATGCACAAGTGTAACATACTCATTCTCAGATTCATCAGTCCATAGGAGAGCAGGGGCCGCAACATGAAAGGACAAGGGAGCAGAACTCAAAGTTCTTTTAAGAGCTTCTGCTATCTTAGCAATCACAGTTTAATTTGAAGGGAACAATAATTCACAAGGCTCTTGCTTCAACTGCTTTTCTTCTGTGCTTAATCACACTTTGATCACTGCGACTGACAGGTGCCATCATGGGAACTTTTTGCTCATCTTTTGCAGCCCTGTCCCAGAAATAAGCTGGAGGAGAACCAGCGGCATTCCTTTCCCCAGCAAAGTCAAAATGAAGAATTCAAATGCCGTCCTTGAAATCTCCAATTTCCAGCAGGAAGACGCAGGGATGTACGAATGTATGGCAGAGAATCGGCGAGGCAAAAATGCTGCACGGGGTCGT
The DNA here is from genome assembly GCA_011952105.1 of Coreoperca whiteheadi. Lineage (NCBI taxonomy): Eukaryota > Metazoa > Chordata > Actinopteri > Centrarchiformes > Sinipercidae > Coreoperca > Coreoperca whiteheadi. Next base: position 7,855,950 of record CM022473.1, on the reverse strand, counting down.
ATTTCATTCCATGGTTAGTGAATCATTTCAAATTGAATGACAGTGAACGCAGTTAGATGCAGGAATGAATGTGTCTCTGTAACAGATACCCACATTTGTACTGGAAACATGCATGTGACCAGCAGTTTTAATCTTATTTGTGTGACAGAAAACCTAGTTATGTATAATGTCGGGGCATAATGTTGCCATGAAATTGCAGCACATGCTATGCATCCAGACTCGAAAAGTAAAGAATAATTATTGTTTTAGATGCTCCAAATTCATTTCCAATCAATATTCTAATCTGGCCCTGCGACGAGTTGGCCACTGTCCAGGGTGTACCCCGCCTAAGGCCCAAAGTCACTGAGATAGGCTCCAGTCACCCGCAACCACTAACGGGAACAAGCGGTAGAAAATGACTGACTGACTATTCTAATCTGTTGACCAAACTTTTGAGTTTAAACTTTGATGATTTTATGCAAGGCTGCTTTAACGGATTTCTGATTTCCGATACTACTCTTTACTACTCTACTGCTTCCCTAATTAAAACACATTTTAAAAGGTAATCCTCTCATTTATTCCAAGCTAAACCTCATTGGCTCCAGATAATGACGGACACAGCTCTGTCCATCGAGGAAAACCTCTTCTGGGAGTGTAAGGCCAATGGAAAGCCTAAACCATCCTACAACTGGCTGAAGAATGGGGAGCCAGTGATGGCTGAGGTATGGTGATCTGTTAGATTTCTCACTGTCATACATACATCTTGGTGACAAATTAAAGGAAAAACCTAAATGAATGTATTGATAAACAATAAATGCAGATGTGTCAAGCCATACAATCCAAGTTGAACACTAAAAACACAAAATGAGGGAATAGCTCATCGAAGAATTGTGTTCATTCCTCCAGAAGGGTTCCACACATTTGGAGAATCCATGTTAAGGCCCACTTAACCTGTTCTGAGGCTGATACATTTTATTTTGGTTTTTCCATGACATTGTCACACAAAGCTAAAGTTTAATTTGTGTCTATGTTTGTAGCTACAACATTTTGAATGAGCCTACAGTATCTTTTTCACAGCTTCGGTGTAAATAAAGTGTGTCCTCGATTTGATGAAGTAAAACAGCAAGTAAGATGTGCTAATTAGTTACACTGAATCAAAAATGTACAGAAACAGTTAAAAAGATTAATTGTGAGCTTACCTTTTCTGGATAAATGCGTGTTCTTTATCAGAACTGGCTTTTGATGGCTAGAATTAACCTCTCATCCATTTTCCACTTGCAAGGTAGAACTATTGTTGAAAATTCAAGGGGTACTCCAGCGATTTAGTGCTGTGCTTTTATAGTCAAGTAAATTTTATTTACATAGCCCTATATTACAAATTTGCCTCAAGGGGCTTCATAATCTGTACAGCACACGACTCCCATTATCCTCAGACCCTCGATTTGGATAAGGGAAAAACTCCACCAAAAAACCTTTAATGGGGAAAAATGGAAGAATCCTTAGGAAGAGCAACAGAGGAGGGATCCCTCTCCCAGGACGGACAGACATGCAATAGATGTCGTGTGTACACAATAGACCAACATAATAAAATTACAGTATGGACAATCAGGATGACAAAATTATAAATAGATTGTAAACATAAATAAAGAATTGATCTGGGAGGAAATTGAGCAACTTCAGGTGTCTCCAAACAGATAGGACCTAAGCCATACGTCTTCATCTCCGCCATGGAAACCTGGAAGAGGACAGACTGCACAAACACAAAAGAGCAAAGCTTTTGTGTTGTGTTCGGAGAAGAGAACAGACACACAGAGAGAGAGAGAGAGAGAGAGAGAGAGAGTCTACACATCTGGAATGAAGCACTGACAGCCAGTGGGGAGAGAGATGTCCCAGGACGACCGATAGTCCAGCACAGAGAAACCTGAGAGGACAAGGATGGGAAACTGAGAGAGAGGGTGAAGAGAGAGAGAGATAGGCACACAGCTGTGCTTGTAGGACCCAAACAAACAGAGGGTTAGAGATGCAGTGGTTTTCAGAAAGTTTACAATATTCTCGTTGGTAGGACAAACAGGGACTATAAGTATTAGGCTTAATATATTCATTAAGAGTAAGACTGATTGGCCAGACAGATAATGATAACAGGTACAAGGTAATCAAAAATAAACAGCTAACTGATAGTTATAGTATTGGGTGATTAGTTTTAAGTCTGGATTTTAAAGGTCCCAATAGAGTCAGATTGTCTGGTATCAGCAGGGGCACGACAGGAAAAGGCCCTGGAGCCAGCTGACCTCTTTGTACTCTGGGCACAGACATGAGCCCTATATTCTGAGTGGGAAGAGCACATGATGGAATATAAGGAGATCAGACAGGTATGAAGGGGCTTGGCCATTTACAGTTTTTTAACTCATCATAAGCACCTTAATGTCTGATCTGTCATGGCTAGGGAGCAAATAAAGGAAAGCTAAAATTGGTGTAATATGGTCAAATGTTCTCGTTTTAGTTAAGATTGTAGCTGCAGTATTTTGAACCATTTGAAGACTTTAAGTGCTATAGCATGTGATAGGCCTGACAACAAGACGTTACAATAATCAAGCCTGGATGAAACAGAGGCGTGAATTAGGATCTCTATCAGCCAAGGACACAAAAGGCCTAATTTTAGCTTTATGTTGCATATTTGAAAAAACGTGGTCTTGATGTCTTTTTATGTGCTGGAGAAAAGAGAGTGAACAATCAAATGTAACATTTGTTGGCAACAATTCTTGGCTGTCATCTCAGTTTAAAGGCAGAATAAGTAGGATTTTCCTAAAAAACTATGTATAGTAAAAAATATTCCCTCTCAATCATCACTTATGTACCGCTAGAAGTGTGTGGTGGTGTCTGTATCTGGAGAGACCACCACACACCCTCTGACCTCTGCCTGCATTTTCTTAGTTTCTTATTAGTTGGCTCTGTTCGGGAGGTTTCTGGACGTCAACATTTGGCCAGTGGTGTGTAGCCCTCAGCCAATGACAGGCTGTGGGGTCAGGGCTCTGCTCTGTCTCATTCACGCTTGGTCACTCACACAAAGCGCAGAGAGACCACAGAGCGGACAAGATGAAGCCTGGCTTTGGCCGCATTCCATGTGGCTCCTTCCCACCAGGTTGTGTGGAGGTGTGGGCAATTTTATTTGTGAAACAATCAGAAAATTACATTTTATTTCTCTGATTCACTGCTCTTTATTCATTCTCTAGATCTCTCTCTCTCTAGCTTGCTCATTGAGATGGGGAGGAGGGGCCAACTTTGAATCATGTCTTAGCAAACAGTAACCCGTATTAATAAACGTTTACATAAAATTCTACCCGCACTGTAATTTGATCTTAGTATCCATTCTTTTTTAAATGAATTTTTGCGAGGGAAGACTTGCTAGCTACTGCTACAACTTGTAGCTTTTGCCAGGGTTGTTTAAGCTAGCAGGATGAGGCAGAGTTAGGTGACCTTTCAAGTTAAAAAGTCACCTGGGTGGATATCTTTCTTAAGAATGTGGTCACCCTCAGTAGACAATTTGAGGGGGGATGAGGTGGGACGCTATCCCCCTTGTTAACAAAATGACCAAAAGCCATCCCCCTTGTTAACCTGGTCAAAAGATGCTCTGTGCTTTGTCTCGTAGTGGCGCTTCACATTGCTGCTTGTAATAATCACCACAATCTCGGAACATATGAGATATGCTGGTTTTGAACTGCCTGTGGGAAGATTGAACATGTAAGAGTCTGTCCATTGTTGTTTAAGAGCTCGGTTTCCGCTGTCTACCTTTCTCTTTTTATAGCACGCCATGTAAGATTATTTGTCCAACTCGTCTCGTCTCTATCTGGTGCCATAAAGGCTAGAAAAGCTGTGCCGGTTAAAATAGAAATGCTCCACTGAAAATTTAATAATTCTCATCAATTTATCTATATTCTCTATAGCCGATGGGGGAAAGATAAAGGGTGACAGCAGCATGACAGAGGCCGGGTCAGAAATGAACAGAGCTTGGACCAAATGTTCCATAAACATTTGGCTTTCTTTTTTTGCTGTTCTCATTCATTTTTTCAATCAAAACAAATCTTTGTGGCGCAAATAGTGTTTATTTGATAATATAACTTAATAATTATACAGTATTATTTCAGAGTTTAGTAAATGGCCCTGGAAAAAAAAGGCACGCCCTGCGCTACCATTGGTCACGCTGAACGGATTGAATTGACACCTAGCTGAGATTGTAAGCCATGTAATGTAAGCCAGGGTTTTCTAAAACTTTAACAAAATCCCTTCAGATCCACAGAAGACATTGTATTATTATTATAACCCCTCATGACTGCTAAACATACCAATATGTGTAAAGTCGGTGGAGTGCCCCTTTAAATCAGCAATGGAAGAAAAATTGCAAAACTGTAATTATCTGTACATCTTTGGTTTACTCTGAAGGCTAGCAGTATTTGTGTGGTAAGGTGTCTTTGTAGCTCACTAATATGTTCTAATTCTTAAGCTCCAGCTTTCTATATGCATCTATAAGTAAGATAGCACTGTAAAAAGCCATTCCCCCTGCAGCATTGAGGATCTCTGACTAGCTCATTGAGTTAAAAATCACTCTATGTCATCATCTGAGCTGTCATCATTGTTTTTCCAATTGAACAACCACAGAAAATAAATGACTTTTTAATATGCTGCTGGTGCTATTGTCAACATTGCTTCTTTTTTGTGTATCTAAGATGCAGTTTTTTGCCACTACCTCCTCATCTCCTCCCCCATTACAAGCTGAACATACATAAAATGCCACAGGGCTCTTTAGGTTTTTTTGCCTTTCTCCTCTCCTGCCGTCCTCCTCCTTTCATGGTGCACCAGTAATTGCTGCTGTGCTTTTGGCCATAATAGACTGGCCTTGCAATGGATATGCAGAACTGTTTCTCTTTCCTCCGCAGGGCCGGGTACAAATCGAAAACGGGGCCCTTTCTATAGCTGAGTTAAACCTGTCAGATTCCGGGATGTATCAGTGTGTGGCTGAAAACAAACATGGCATTATTTATTCCAGTGCCCAACTAATGGTGTTAGGTAAGATTGCATCCCTCCCTCTGCTTTTATCCTGCTTATCTGTGTGTGCATTTCATCATCTCCGAAGATAAAAACCAGCAGCCTGCTATAGCACTCCTCGGCAATCAGTCTGCAGACTCATTTGATGTCACTATGGGCTCTGCCAGCAAAAATATGAATCTGATGGAGTGTCTCATTTTACTTTCAGTCGTTTCATCATATTGATTTGGATACTACAAACGCATTGCTTTGTGCCATTGTGCATGCTTTCTCATGTAGATTGGGTATTGATTTATTTGCAAAGCCTTGATGACTTCCATCTTACTGGCTCGATGAGAAATTCAATTATGTCTTGATACATGTGATGACACTTGGGGGTCCAAATGATGGCTGAGAAAATGTGATGATGAGTGTGGACAACAGCTGAAACCTGTGCAGGTTGGAAGCTTGGTGAGGGTGGATTTTGTGTGTGTAGTTGGTGAAGGTTGGTGTGGCAGGTAGGTCCATAGCCTTGAGCCCAATAGGCATTTCTGCTGAGTTTGTGCTGAGATTTCAAGCAGCTGTCACTGAAAGCAGAAGGAGAGTCGATCTCAATACAGCACGGCTGAGGTTCAGGTTGCCTTTATTTTTTAATCTCAATCTCTCTCTCCCCCCCCACCACCACAGCTTCACCTCCCAGTTTCTCCAAAAGTCCATTAAGGGCCTTGCTAAAAGCTCGCTCAGGCAGCGAAGTCACTCTCGAATGCAAGCCTCAAGCCTCGCCCCCAGCAGTTAACCTGTGGAAGAAAGGGAATGAGATCCTGCAGCGAACTGAAAGGTAGGATAAAAGTCCAAGTGCATATTCCTAGAAGCTTTTATTCACATGCACTGCAAGCCGACTTGTTTGAATAGTGTATTTGGCATTTGTGCTGCTGCATAGAAGGAAAGGCTAATGAGGGGAATGAGAGCAGGGCACCCACCAGGAAAATTGCACATGGCGAATTTACTACGTGCACCCTCATGTGCAAATAGCTTGGTGTGAAGGATGAAAATGCTAGGTGGTCGTATCAACACTGCATGCTTGAAATATTTAGAGGGATGAAACATTAACAAATTGAGTCTCTGCTGAAGACAAACTATCTGCTTTTAGATAGAGGAAGGAATTCAAAAGTAAAACTGAAGCTGTTGCACCTGTAATTATCCTTAGTAAAGTGTGCTATTTTATCATGACATGAAACAAAAAAGTTTGATTCATGCAGTCACTGAAGCTGCAAAGACAAAAGCCTTGTTGCAGATTTGAAAGCAGAGACATCTCACTTGACTTGAAACTCCACACACAGATGTGATGCATACAATGAGCAAACTTCAAGCACCACTTTAAGCGGCATAAAGTGGCGCTTCATTTAGTTTGTTGTCCTTCTCTGTCTGATTTCTTATTGAATACACCCGGAGCTGAATTTGAGCTACTGAAAAGATTTCACACAATACTAAAGAACCAATTAAAAGGTGTAGAAATCCAATAGCAAATCAGAGGCAAGAAATGACACATTTGAGTAATCCAGCCGCAGACTTTTCATCATCCCGATTGGAGGGAGAAGAAAAGCTTAGACGGGTGACTAAACCCTGCTGCAAGTTGGCGCTAGACATTGAGAATTCTTAGCAAACACACACACACACACACACACACACACACACATTTCAGGCAGGACAGACTGAATAAGAACAACTCAAACACAGGCATCCCAGCGCACTGAAGAAATGCTTAACTCGGTGTTGTTTGAATCACTCCCATGCTGCTTATTCAAAAGGTCTGAAAGAGAATATTACGAGCAAAGCATCTTGTCAAAACAGCACTGAGTCTTCTTAGTTGGCTCCAGATGGAAAACTGCATCTATAGCTTCAGAAAATTGGTAAAATTCCCCGAGTGAGTGACATTTAGCACACTGTTTGTGGAGCCCACATAGTCTTTCAAGGTGCACAGCATTGGATGTGTGCAGACAGGATGAGAAATGTTTTGTCATATATGCAGTCATGCTGTAAATTGGCGCAGTGTTTAGAAAATGAATTGCTTAGGCCTACACTTTTTGTCACTAAATGCCACATCAGTTAAAGTTATTTTCACCCAAATTATGAAAAACGTATTTTCACAATCACCCCTCGTGGTGTCAAGCCATCCAGGTCGTTTTAGGTGAATTTACCCAGGTTTTGAGATGTCTACATCTGAAATGTTGGCCTCCACCCTGCTGTCCCTGTGATAATCTACAGAACACACTGTCAACAGTTTTCATCATTTTATTGGTTTTCATGACTATTCTATAAAATTTAGAAATAGATGTATAGATAGATTTGTAGGTAGAAAGTAGCTCCAATAACAACTGTACTCTCAGGTCTGTGATTTATCCAGACATTGTTTTTAGAAAGACACATTTTCAAATCTTTGAGAAACCCAATTCTACTCACCTTCATTGCATTGGGGATGGAGATCTTAGAAGCAGAGATCTTAGTCCAAAACCTGGGCAATTTAAAAAGTTCTGCTTGGCTAGATACTACATCAGGTAAGTGTGAAAATGTACATCTGTTTTTTTTTTTTGTAATTTAAAGCCAATTTAAAGACAATAAAACTTTTTTTTAAGATAACACATTCAGATGTTGCTGTATAACTGACATTGACTCAGTAATGTCAGTTATACAGCAAGACTTGATGACTCTTCTCCATTTGTGCTACTGTTACAGTAGGTTTTAGCATTTAGCATTATCACAAAATGTTTCACTAGTGCTGCTGCTTAGCAAAGGTTACATAGTCTTGCTTTAGGTGAACCAACCCTTTATTATGCCAGAATCTGATCTGATAGGTTTTCAAAAGATGGCTATTTCCAAGCAAAACATTAAATGGCCAATGGCCATTGTATTTATTGATATTATAAATAGTGACAATACAATATATGGTATTTGTTAATATTTAGTTCAACTTGATTCAACTAACATGTTTTAATCTTTATTCTTAAATCTTTAATAACTTATGTATGTTTATTTATTTAAAAAAATTTTTTTGATGAATTGTATTGAACACATTTTGCTACTTCTTATAAACATTCCAGTGCATTCTTTTGTGGGGCAATACTTGTGCTTATACAGCACTGTATTATATCATATCTTTTTTATAGAGATATATTGGGGTTTTATTAAATATCCAGCCAGTCAGTGACCTCCCAGTGTGATAGAGTTTCCTCACTGAACTTAGCAACATAAAGTCTGTTGCACATTTTATTTATTCATTGAGTTATTCAGTGTTGCTGTTTGTAAAATATTTCTGCATTTAGTAATGTGTCCCATAGCTTAGCCCACCACTGAGTCAGGGTGGTAGGTCCCCCTGCCTGCTGCTAACCCACCTCCAAAGAATTTCATTTTTGCAGGCTTCAGAGGAGAGCTTTAGAGTACCATGAGTGTCAAAGTGCTTCAGAGGCTTTTCCATTTTGACAAGAATACAATTTGATAGAAATACCACACAGTAGACTTACTACAGGGAGACTAAAATAAATAAACAGTCACATGTGAAGATATTGAATACCAGCACAAAATAATGACTACAGACAGATGCAATACAAAGCTCAGCACTTCCGTCTACCTGTATCTCCACCTTAGTTAATACAATAAAAAACTGTTCTGCTTCCCTCAGGATTACTTTGCTTCCCAATGGGACATTAAAGATCGCCAATGTAACCAGAAGGGATGCTGCCAGCTACACGTGCGTTGCTAAGAATCAGTTTGGGACAGCAAGCACAACTGGGAGGCTTCTTATCACTGGTGAGTCCTGCTGTTATCCATCAACAATTCACCCTTAATTGACCATTCACTACACTCTGTCCTTCTTTGTTAATTTTATGCCTGTTAAGCTTTCCATTCAAGCTCTGCATGTATGCTGACTCGTATGAAAATGAGAAACTTGCAAAAGGGTCTTAAGGAAAAGTTCGCTATTTTGGGAAATATGCCTATGTGCTTTCTTGCTGAGAGTTAGATGAGAAGATCGACACCACTCTCAAGTCTGCGCGCTAAATATGAAGCTACCGCCAGTAGCTGGCTGACGTAGGCGCAAGGACTGGAAACGGGGATATACCTAGCCTGGTTTTGTCCAACGATAACAAAATCCACCAACTTGCTGCATCCTGTGCTGCTTGCTGAGCAATGGGTCCCAGCCAAGAAATAGTCCAACATATTATTCCCCTTAAAACACAGATTTGTCAGCATCCTCAGCAGTCGATTACATGGAAATAAAGGAGCAGCGTTGTTTTTGTAATGCAAGGTAGAGCCTGTCAGCCCTACTATTAGAAAAAATGTAATTTAAAACATATATAACGCAGTTTTGATGTGTACTATAGAAATGCATGACAGGTTGCTTTGACAAACAACACAAATATTAGAACTATGCATTATTGATACTATTTTAAAACAATATTCTCAACTTTAGATTAAAAAAACTGACTTGTAGATGGATTGAAGATGTAGATAAAGAGATGAGTTTTGCTAAGTCATCCAATACAAAGCCAGGCAGAGCCACTCATTACCCTGAACTTTGATATAGCAGTTAGCCGAATCCAGGGCTGGTGTTACACCGGCTTTCACATTCTCAGTGCATCAATCCTAAACAGACCTTTTTCTCTCTCGGCCTTGGAAGTAACGCTATGTTACTACTGTAGGTAACACACTAGTTAGCCAGCCATGCTAATGTTTGTGGCTTAAGTTAGTTGGAGATAAACCCAAACACACTGTTTAATCCATTCTTTACACCGTTTCATGTGAAGTCATCCAAAGCGTTATCAGGCTCGCTGTGCCTAGTTATGGTTGAAAGATTATGATTGGACAATTTCTTATCAAGGGAGGGGTTTAGAATATGGTCAGTTTCCTTTCACTTCTTCCAAAATATAGGTCAACCATTTCTTCTCAATCTATGGTTTGAGAATGCCCTCATTTTTATTAATTTATATTCAAGTTATATTGCATGTGTAACGTTAACAATCAAGGTTATTTTCAAAGGATTATGGCTGGTATACTTTATGCAAAATAGCAAGTAAGCAACAAAACATTATCCTTGATTTAGTTAAAGGTCATTATTTATGAATGCAGAGACACATGCATGTAGTCCTCCAGTTGAATCTGTTGTGTGTGTAGCCACCTGACTTATTTTTCTCATTAGCTTCTATTCTTCTCATACAGTGACAGCTGAACCATTTAATGTCATAGAATTTAATTACTCTGACCTTTCCTCAACATACTCTGAGGCCTCCAATCCACTACAGTCACCACTGGGAATGTGCTCCCATCTCGCTGTAATCCTGTTTATAACATTTTCTTCCAAATTGATTCTGGAACATGAAGTGCGAACCTGGGATGTCATTAAATGTTGCTAATGAACAGGCTCGGAATTCAAGCGCATGCTAAAATCAGGAAAAGCACACATCCATGGGTAACTTAATGATGGTGACTTGATTTAGCCGTAATTTGAAGTGAGATGGCAGATGCGGGGGTCACAGTGGTGTTAAAGGTTCCCGTGGCAGAGATATTAACATGCTACGCTGTTGTCTGTTGTCTGGCCAGAGCCCACCAGAATCACCATGAGGCCTACTAACATGGAGATTATTGTTGGCGAGAGCATCGTGTTACCCTGCCAGATTGCCTGCGATCCAGCTCTGGATGTCTCTTTCTCGTGGGCATTCAACGGCCAGCTCATCGACTTCCAGCGAGACAGCGATCATTTCGAAAGAGTGGGTGGGGTGAGTCATCTCAAGCATTAAACTTAGCTACTTTCTGGCTATTCTAGGATTAATTGGGACATACTGTGTGATGTGCAAGGTTATGCTCCACTGCCCTGCTGAGGGCTTTTTAGACACCAATAATACCCAAGCTGAGAAATGTATGCCAAGGCTCGTCCATTTAAAGGTTTCCCAGTGGTCAGTGGTAGATGGAATATCAAAAAGATAGAGATATCTTCTAAGAATCAGTTACATTCTTTCATTCATATGCCGTTAAAGCCTCAATGAACGACACTATGAGGTCAGTAATCGGGATCCTTACCTTTTGATTTGGCTGTGTGAGCTGCCATTTGTTACACTTCTAAAGATATATTGGTGAAATGCCATTTCAGTTAGACAGAGGGTCTTCATTAGTAAAGTCTGTACACTTTTAATCCCTTCGACTTCTAATTCCCTTACCTCAAGGGAGAACATTTTCTTATCATCTCCCTCTGCCATAATTGAATTTGCATACCTATTTATGAATCTTGAGCCCCGAAATAATTAAGTAATGAGCCGGCTGGCATTCACCAAGGGCAGGCCTTGTACAAGTAAATGTTCATTTGAAATCCTTATGTTCTGAAATAAGAATATGTGAGGACTCTTTGTTGAATATTTGTTCCTTTTGATGAAGGACAGTCAGTTTTTTGAGAGATTATCAGTAGAAAATGTCTTTACAAACTTTGTTGCTTTTTATAATACCATTTATCATCCAAGAGCAGAAGTCTGATCACTACCATTCACGTGTTAAAGGTTGACATCATCTGAATGCCCTCGCAGTATTGTGGACATGCCAAATCCATATCCTCATGAATGTAAATAGCAATTACTAATGACATTGAACTGTGCATAAGCATATAATGAGATATAGTTTTCACAGAATAGGTTTCCCCTGTCCAGAGAGATTACCAGCCCCCTGCTCAACAGCTTCTGATGAATTAATTAACATAATTAAAGCAAATCTGCCTCATCACTTCCTTTCTGCCAAGGCAGGACACCTTGCTCTTGATCGTGAGCTCTCAGGTCGGCCAGGTGGCGGCTGACATTGGAGAGAGAATTAGACATGGCAGAGCCGTGTGTAAAAACTGTCAGGCAAAAGGAGAGGAGATGAAAGGAAGGGGGAAAGAAAAAAGAGAGCAGGAGAAGTAGTCGTTTTAGCCTGTGGCTGCCATTTGGGTTGGTTCTGCTTTGTCAGGTGCTCCAGAGAGGTGGAGATCCACGGACGTTCTTGTTCAGTTGCTGCAGAGTGAAGCTATTATCAGTAGTAGCTGGGTGTGATGAAATCTGCAATGACTACAGCGAGTCTGGCTGGATTGCCCCTCAGGTGACAAAGCAACACACTATTTTTCACAAGCTGGTATGCCTTGTGATAGACCACTTCAAGAGGTGACTTTCAGAAGGTGGATTCCCGAATGTGGATTCCCATACACAATCAAAATGAGAACAGAATAATAGTATCTGGATAAAAGTTGATACAACATTGTAAATGACTTCCTACCTTGGCATGCATTATGTCATTTTAAAGGATAAGGCTGGTGTTATTCTATATTTTTGTTGTTGATTCTACTGATTCTAAAGGCCCCTTTCTTGGGGTTTCTTTTGTGTCTTTATAATGCAATCCAAAAATTGATTTTAAGAGCAAAATGCCTCAAGTTAGGCATTTTGGCCATCACAATCTTGGTTTTTTGGAACCAGAAGTGACCATATTTGGACAAAAGATTGGAGCTGGGCACATAACTGAAAACACACTGTGAAAGAGTCAAAAGTTCTAAAGAAGTTCTAATCTCATTGTTATGCCTCTATCCTGTTGACAGGTCGCCGTGGTAGCGATTTCAATCACAAGGTAGCCCTACCCTAAAGCATACCTGCTTTATTGTCTATTTTAATCTAAATGTGACAATAATTTACAAAATGAACATCATGCTGTATTGAACAAGACTTGAAACTAGCGATTGAGACCACCAACTCAATAGGAAACCGTTAACTGAGTTAAGTGACAGTTTTCTTAGACTTCCATGAAATTGGACTTATTTTTGCAACCAGTGGAGTTACCCCCAGCTGATCATTAAAAAGAATGCAGGTTTAAGACATTCCGCATTGGCGTCACTTTTCAGACCCGGAGGTTGCCGCTTGTTTTGAACCCAAATATTTTGCTTGCTGTTGAGCTGAATCTAGCGGGCGGGACCTATGCTTAAAGATATAAAACACGTCTCTATTGGCCAGTCTCGAAGCCCATGGAGAAGAATGAATGGGAGCGAAGAAGGCAGAAAGTCAATGGAAAGGGTAGGTTTATGCATAACTTCCCTCTTAGTAATAGCAAGAATCTTATGTTTGAACTGGTGCATGTAGATTGCATTTGTTTAATGATCTGTGATATTGTAATGGTTAAAAAAATACATATTTTCTCAGACTGTCATTGCTAGCTTAGCTCAGTTAGCTAGTCACTCGCTTGTCATACAGATGTTACGTGACTGCCTATTTTAATACTATGTTCCAGCAGTTCCTTGATGTTCCTACACCACCTAGTTAATTGGATGACCGCAGGAGTGCAACCAAGATAGTATTGCACCAAAATACTTTCTGTCTAGCAATTCAACTTGGTTGATAAGAGTTGCATGATGGGCAATTTGTGTAATTAGCCTAATTAGCTCATTATCATGCTGTCCGATTTACGTGACAGCATTTACTGGCAGTGGATGCAGTGGCAATGCCATTGTGGTCGGAAATCTAACCCACATCTGTAAATGGTATACCCTAAAACATAAGAACACACTTGAAGACTTGTATTATTATTGTTTTATAATATATTTTATCATATTATTTAAAAGTGTAAAATATGAATACCAAAAATCAGAATTAAGTATCTGGTCCCAACAAACAAATCAGAGAGGGACTTCTTTTGATTAATTTCTCAATTAGAATTGATCATAACAGTCAGGCTGCTTTTAATGTATAGACACATTGTAACTCTTTCAGACAAATTGTAAATTTCACAGATATAAATTAGGCCTAAACCTAGTACTGGACCAAAAGACATTTTGAATCTTCTGTCCTGGATTGAGCTTAATCTGTGTCCATGAAATCACTTCATATAGGCTATACAGTACATCCAACATTACAAAAAAAAGTTAAAATGAAGAGACTGGCTGATGACACTTATTGTGGGGTAAACAGGCATTCAGCACAGTTTAATTATTAAGATTAAGTGATATTACATTAAAATGGTCAAACAATGGGTATGAAACAAGCATTTACACTGAAGACAGTAGGCTACTAATGAATTAATATAGCTAACAGACACAGATCATATAAACATGCTTTTATCTTTTAAAGTTTAATTAATGTGCCGGCTAGAGAAATTAATACTGCTGGTCTCTGAGTATCCATGTCTGTACCAGATGATATCCCTGGACTACCACAATGTCAATATGAAAAATAAGGCTTGGAGGAACATTTTGTTCGCGATGGTGTTTTTCCCTATCACAGCAACCTAAGCATCTCAGCTGAAAAAAAGCTATGCCTCCATAGCACTCTCATGCGCTCCCAGGTGTGTGTTTCCAAGAGAGCTCCTGGCGTTTTCAGTTAGGAAAAAAATGCTTTGGTGGACACACTTTAACAGATGATTGTTTGTAGTGCCTTTAAGACTATCATAAACAAAAAAAAACATTATTCACATTCTGATTGTCTTCCATGTGTCCTAGGTTATCCAATTCAGTAGGTGGCTTTATGAATAACTAGGGTCCTAGAAATGCAGTCCTGAAACTGCAGCCTTCTCTACTGTTTGAACATGCTAATCGCCTATTAGCTTGCATGATGTTGTGCATGTAGTTACTAGTTTACAGGATTAATTGCGTTAAACAGCTTAACATTAGTTTATTATATTTGTGATGTAATGTATTATTTTGTCAGCCTGTATTTAATGTTAGCCCCTTTTCTGTCTTAGGTGTTGAGCTAGCTGAGCTACATCAGGCACTGTTGGACTCTTCTGTTACTCCCGTCTCTGGCATGGCTATTTAATTCCTCCTGAACTAATTTTCATTTGTGTTCAGGCAACTGGTAGGGCCCTGAATGCACCCTCACTCCCAGGTGAGTCTTAATATGGTACTCTAGATATGTGCAACACAGCAGGGGGTAGAATACATAGGCAAAACACCATTGCAACTTGGCAATGTCGGCTCTCTGGGACGGTGTGAGATGGTCATTGGACTGAGGCAGGATTGTTAGATTTTGAAACCTCAAGCCCCAACTCATCTCTCTCATTCACTGTTGTCACCAGAGAAACAGAACATTTGCATTGCCCCTCCCCTGTCAGACTGCACAACCTCATAGTCCATGTCACCGACTCACCGTCTGACCACAAAGGATCCTTGCCACCTGGCGAGTAATTTGAAGCTGGAAGAAGGGAGCAATACAAGTACTTTATCTCCTGGTATCAATTGTTTTAACCTAGTTCTTCTGTTGTATAGGCACTGCTGACGGGCCTGGGCCTGGAGAAAATTCTCCCTTGACAACTGCCAAAGTGTGTGGAGTTTTGCTCTCAGGTTCATAACGTACTGAACTTAATTTTTTCTCGGGCCTTGACCTTCCTCCAAGCTTTCCTTAACTAGGTCCAGTACCCCATGACAGGAAACCTGTCAAACAGCAATTCAAAGGGAGAAAATCCCATGGAGGCTTGGGGAACCTCCTGCACTGCAAACAGAGGATCCATCCACCTATCCCAATTGCGGTCATCCTCGTGCGCAAACCTACAGATCATGGACTTCAAGGCTTGAATTGACTTGATGCCCAATAATCCATAAAGTTATCTCAATGTGTGTGACATAAACGAGGTGCCCTGGTCAGTCAAGATCTCTTTTGGGATCCCAACTGGGGAGATGACCTAAAACAGTACCTGTGCCATGCTCTTTGCAGAGATGGTGCACGGAGGCAGTGCTTGGGGGTTCTGCGTTGTGCAGAACTAACACAAAGCGATCTCCACATGCAACCCAGTGAAATGGCCCGATGACGTTCGTGCCAATACGGTCGAACGGAACCTCGATGAATGGTAATGGACATAAAGGCATTTTCCAGGATGGCTGGTTGGTTAACCATCTGGCATATCCCAGGCCAATTGAGGCAACTCACAGGAATCAGGCCATTATCTGTTCTAGTGTCTCAATACAGCCCATATGTCCAGCTATTGGGTTATAATGAAGCCGCCTGGAAAACAGTTTCCATTTCGGCTTTTCGTTACTAGCAATTGGGTAATTTCCCCTATTCTTCGAGTGTCACAACACACTCTGAACAGCCTGTCCCTGATCAAAGAGAAATGTGGATAAGACTGTGCTGCATCAGAGCGCACCAAATGATTATCAGTTTTCATCTCTTGATCGAAGGCAAAGCGTAGAGTATTGTCAAGACACTGCTCCAGTGGAAAATCTTCTGTGGAGGGTAACACAGCAACCTGTAGCGCCTCTCGTGTAGGCGTTGCTGGTTCCTCATCTGTCTGCAGTGCCAGACCACCTCGCGTCACTGCTGAGCACAGCACACATATCCCATGTCCTTGTTGGTCTTAAATGCACCCCACACACTGCCCCACTAATCTGTTGAACCCCGGCAAATCTGTGGCCAAAATCATGGGGTGCCTCATGCAGGAGCTAACCGCTGCCTGTTATCGAATTTCCTACAGGGAGTCTGTGAACATCCCCGTGCACACATTTATTATTCACCCACAATGCCTCCACCAAAGCCCTAGGTTGAACCAGGCCCTGGTGAATAATAATGTGTACAGCCTGAATCCACCATTGCCTATTGTTTCCTCCCTGGGAATACAACTGGAACTCTGTATGTCCCTCCCGGACTGGGGAAGGGTGCCAGAGCGCCAGCAGTCCAAATCACCTGTCCATCCTCCATGAGTGGACACTCGCGGTAGCAGTGTCCAGGCTGCCTTCACATCCAGCACTCCTGCGAGGCGTGAGCTAGGGGCTACAGTCGTTGGCTGTAGCTGCTGTGGATCGCTCATCTTGTAAGCCAAGTCACGTTGGGTGCCAGTTGTAATGAGACCTTGCAACCATGAGTTTCTTGGTTACAAGATAGGTACTGTGACACAACTTGCAGGTAATGTATTTTATTGTCCGGCTGCTCACATACACAATATTTCCCCATGAACACAGGTTTGCCCAGCTTGCTGCGCTGGTCGGGATGTCTCCTTTTCTCTCTGTCAACCATACAAAGAAAACTCAGCCTCTCTGGCTGTCTGACATTGATCGTGTGTGTCTGCCAGCCACAGGTCCAGCAAGCTACTGCATATAAAGGGGAGAGCATAATTAGTCAACACGACACAGCTGTGACAATTAGCTCTCCCTGACACTGGTCACCTGAGTCACTCCTCTACCTCTCCCTCTGTTGCTGAGCTAACCACCCCCACATCTGCAGTCCAGCCACAGGAAAATAAAATGGATGAGATAAGACTCAACAACGGGAAATCAGAGACTGCTGGGCCCTCATCTTTACTGAGACCTGGACATCTGGATACAACATCCCGGATAAAGCTATCGCACTGGATTGGTGGAGCTTGTTCCGTGCTGACAGTACACAAGACTCTGGTAAGATGAGAGGACACAGTCTCTGGGTTTACATCAATGATGCTTGGTTCTCAAACGCAGTTACAGTGGATGGACATTTTTGCTCAGATGTAGTATTTTTAAGATGTCGGCCATACTATCTGCGCAGAGAATTCACCAGTGTTTTTGTTGCTGGTGTTTACATTCCTCCAGATTCAAATTCATAAAACGCACTACAGGAACTGTATGAGGTCATCAGCAGTCACCTAACAAAACAACCGAATGGTGTTTTTATGGGTGCTGGTGATGTTTATCAAACAGACCTCAGAACTATTTTACCTTAATTCCACCAGCATGTCCACACCCCCACCAGGGGAACAAATAAATTGGACCATGTTTACACGATCATTTCCAAATTACCCACAGACATTCAGCTTATTTTCTAGTTTGCCAAGATATGCTGTTCAAAATTCAGTCCAATACAACCACAACTGCAATCTAAGTGCATTAAATATTGGACATGGCTTTCTGTCCACCCCCTTAGCTACTCCAACCAATCAATCTCTCTCACCAATCGGTCAAGGTTGAACTTCCATGGTGATCTACAGAAAAAGTCCAACTCTACCATGAGCTTCAGGTGGGAATGCAAGGCAGACAAGAGGCCCTTCAAGGAGACAGCAATGAAGGACTGTTATGTGAGTTTTTGCCACAATGAACTATGGATAATATGGATTTAATGCCCCTTTTAGCCCCATTAAAATAAATGATGAGACAATTGTATTTGGTTTTGTTTAATCTGGTTTGTTAGCAAGAAGAACATAATTCATACTTCAATTATAGGAATATACGTTGATACCTGAACACCTGAATAGTGACTATTCAGTGATGTGAGTAGTGTGTGTTGACGGTCCTGGTCTTTAAGGTTTTTAAATATTTCACTCACTGTTTAAAATATATGCAGTGATTTTATATATTTGATCTGTAAGTATAGTTTCATAAATATTTTAAGGTACATTTAATCATTTTGTTAGTAAATATAATGTGCATTTAAATTTATCCTACTGTCATAGATTTGTTTTGGAAATGTTTGAGTTAGCTAATTTTCTTCTTTCATGAAAGCAAGATTTTTGTTGACCTTCATTTACATGTTCTACAAATGAATGAATAAAGAAAATTTCATGAAATGGTCTGGATTCTTGTGGTTAATTAGTGCAACATTGTTTCAATATAACAAAATCAACAAAAATTCAATCTCAAGCACCTTTTCAGATAATGGGTTAATCATTTTTGATTCACTAACATTGTTTTAATATATAATCAGCTTAAATGTAGCTGCAGACTGACTTTTAGGTGACGTTGAATCAGTATTGATTCAGTGTCAGTTATGGTTGAAAATCAGACGTTTATTCAACATCAATCATAACGAGCACTTTCAATTTGGTTTCAATGTCAGGCGTCAACGTAGAGTCAATACTTCATTTGAAGTATACTACGAAGGGATACTGAAGAAATTTAAATGTTGTTTCGACCGGATTTTTCAATGGTACAAATTAAATGCAAATCACCACAGATAATGGCTAGGATAATGCTTTCATTCTAAAATTAAAGATGTTTAAATTAAATTAACAACTAACCTATAAACTACTGTAGTAACCTATTGTTTAATTACAAAGGCTACATGTTTCTGAGAGCAATGTCAACATTTAAGAATGGTGCACTCTAAAAATAAAACTATAAACCTATGAAATCTGGTTCGTAACTAGGCAGTAAACACAATGAAACAATGATTCTTCATTCAAATGTATGAGAAGAATATTATTACCATTGTTTGTTTTGGAAAACACTTAACACATTTGCTTCCTGCTCATCCTGTGTCCTTTTCCTCTCAAACTGAGAGTATATTGGGACTGACCTCGTAGCTGTGTTTGGCGTAGCACAGTTTTCCCAGTGAGATCTGGGTCTTTACCCTGCAGACAGCTGTGCACTCCAAATACCAGATCGATTAGGCTACAACAGGATTGACATGACAGTGATTTTTCTCCAATGAGGGGGAGTAAGGGGTGGGATAGCTCCACATGGGGATTTGTAGGCGGGCAAATTACACTACAGCACTGATATTATTTGTGAGGCTGTAAGTAGACAGTGTCAATCAATGCATTGGGGAAAATAGCGACCTTTTAGCATACGAAATGCAGCTCAACAGCAAGGAAAACTTTTAGGCTCAAAAGCAAGGCTTTTGGATTCACATTAATACATTGTTAATCACAAATTAATTTGACTTGCAATAAAACATTTTAAGATTGCAGTGTCCATACTTTTGCTCTCAAATACATTTTTTGATTGCTGTGTGTAAAGTTTTGCTCGCAAGCCTATTCAGTTTGATTGCAATGTAATGTCTGAAAATAGCCAAAAATTACCCACCGCAGGTTACTGTACACAAGTTATGTATTTATATCCAAAGCCGTTTATAGCATATTCCTCTGATTTTGGTCTTTTGGTGGATTTGTTGACAATAAGAAAAATATAGAAAACGGCTGGTGTTATCCTTTAAAAAAATGTCCTTATAGAGATGGGAAAGTTGATTCAAAGTTTGCTGATGTTTTGTTGTGTTCCCTCATGGCCATCACAAGCATCCAGCTTATGTAAAATAATATTTGCTCTTTACACTGGGAGTTATACTCATATCTTACTTGAGCTTAAGTACAGAATATTACAGAATATTTAGGATTGTCTTGTCAATTAACTAGATTTTGTTTGTTTTGTGTGTCCTGTGTATAGCTGGTAGCTGTTTGTAGGGGATTGGGAGGCTGGTTGGTTGGGTAGCACCTGAAGGGCAGCCAATAGCATTATTTGTGCAGAGTACATCTGCCATGTGTGTTGTTGTTGTTTGAAGAGATGAAAAAATCAGTGGCCTGGAGACGATGTGATTGTGCAAAGCATTATAAATGTTTCATCCCAACATCCCAGAGCCAAAACCTGAGTCATGAAATAACACTACATCTCTTACTTAGCCTTATTTTTTCAACAATCATATTCCCTTCTAGAGTATATCAGGGGATCTGATGATTCGTAACATCCAGCTGAACCATGGAGGGAAATATGTCTGCGTTATTGACACTGATGTGGAGAGCCTGTCCACCTCTGCCATCTTGGTTGTCAAAGGTAAGCAAACCAATCGATTTCAAGAGCTTGTTTCGTATGCTAGTGTATGAATGCCCTAGTATACTTACTGTAAAATGTTGTGGCATGAAAGCAGCTGTAGAAGTATTCAAGGAGAGAGAAGTTTGACTGAGAAGGATGTGAGAAATCCCTGAGGCTTCAGTAATATACAGTAATATACAGTGCAGCAAAGCAGTGTAGCAAAGCAAAAATGGATGCTACCTCAGTCAGAGTTATGTCACCATCTGTTTACTTATATATGTGTTGCTTAAATTTAAAAATGGCACACACACTCACACTGGCATGTGTGACTTCAGGCCCAGCTGAGGTAGTTTCTTTGATATGTTTCTGGCTCACTGTGCGGGCTTTTCTCTGGTGATTTACATTGGTATTCATGCCCTTAACAAACTGTAATAGTTGTCCCAGGTGCTTTGAGAAGGCAATGTTTATCACAGAAAATTACTATAATTGGCTCATTTACACATCAGCAAAATATCATGGAAAGCATTTGAATAATTGAGCAGCAGAGCAAAAACAGCAACATGGTAAAGCCAGAACATAACAGTCACAAACACTTTCTTTTCTCTTTCTCTCTCTGTATTAACTCTTCTTTTATTCTTCTCATTAGTGTCTGCTCCCATTTAGCCCCTCTTTCCTTTTCTCATAAATGATCCTATCCAGTGTTTCTTTCTACTGCTGATCCCATGTTCAGTAATCACTTCGTAGTCTTGCACAACACACAGTGTAGCCATGCACACACCAAGGACGTAGCCCTTAGTTGAAGGGAGCTCGATGGCCTTGATATGTAAGAAGGTGCAGAAATCTGATGAGGGGAGGCTTCTTGGAATAGGTGATCGCCTCGGGTTCACCCTTCTCATTGTGTAATTGATTTAGGCCCGCCAGGTCCTCCGGATAAGGTAGCAGTGGAGGAGATCACAGACAGCACGGCCCAGCTTTCCTGGACTCCTGGAAGGGATAATGGCAGCCCCATCACCGGCTACATCGTTCAGGCCCGGACACCTTTCACTGTGGGTTGGCAGGCTGTTGACACAGGTACCATGAAACACTCCTCCTGTCCCCTTGTAGTATTCATCTGGGTTCTTTTGTGAGTTTTTATTTATTTATCATTTGAATTTGAGTCCAGTTGTGCAACAGCCTGATTTTCTAAAGAACTAATTTCCACTTTGCAGTGCCGG
Organism: Coreoperca whiteheadi; assembly: GCA_011952105.1. Lineage (NCBI taxonomy): Eukaryota > Metazoa > Chordata > Actinopteri > Centrarchiformes > Sinipercidae > Coreoperca > Coreoperca whiteheadi. Next base: position 7,834,269 of record CM022473.1, on the reverse strand, counting down.
AGGTGGTCAGTGGTAACATGCTGACAGCCACAGTGGTGGGTCTGAATGCCTGGGTGGAGTACGAGTTCAGGGTGGTGGCCCGCAATACCGTAGGCCTGGGAGAGCCCAGCCCGGCCTCTGCCAAGACCAGGACAGAGGATGCCAGTATGTGAAACTAAACACTCCACTGCGCACACACTTACACATAGACAATAGTGCAAAGGATTTGCCATGATTTTAAAATTATTACTCACCAGGAATATATTACACTTTTCGTGAGATTTCTCGCCATAAATTAAATTATATTTGAACTACAATACTGCGGTTAATTACTTAGATTTTGTTTATTTATAATAATTTGTTTACATGGTAGTAGAGCAACAATTCTTTTACACTATCTTTGAGGTGGAAAAAACAGATCATGTGCCATGTGTGAGATCATCTGCTGAAAATAAAAATGTCCGGACGGCTCTGAAGGAGCTTAGAACTCAAGAACCTGAGAACTCGATTTTGTATGGAATTAGGAATCTGAGTTTAGAAAAACACTGAAGGTAAATTAACATTAGATGCTGACCATCCTTGCATTGCATTGTCAGGAGATTTAAATAATGAATCAAGTTACCAGGGCTTCGCAGTCTCTCAGCACCTCTCTTAATTTGAGGACGCATGTATCGATTGTGCTGCTGTGTGATGGCTACAGGCATTAAATATGTTCAGTGGGAAGCATGTACATAAAAACAGTACGTCAGGAATGATGTTTCTGCAAAACCCTGGATTCATCATTATCGGAAAAAAAATCATTTTCATTGACATTTCAAGCTGTAATACATGCAAAATTGCAGAGAATGAAGTAACTCAACAAACATGAAAGGTTTTGTGATATTTGTGTGTGTGTGTGTGTGGACCTCTGTCAATGGAAGCCATGAAAGTTATTGCTTTTTGCTCTCCTCGTAATGTTTGTAGACCAATCTTGGTTCTGGGATGTGGAGTAAAGCCGGACGTTTAGATGTTGTGCTATGTGCAGCAGTTGCTTATATAACTTTTATAGCTGTTTTTCATCAAGGAGCTGCATTGTCACTTCCTCCTATTTGGAGTCATATTTGTTAAGGTAGCATGAGAGCATTAGACAGAATTTGAAAACATGAGTTAGCAGTCCTGAAATGATTCAAAATAATATTTAAGAGTTATATTACCGTACTGATGGCATTTCAAGGTCAGAATATACCTACAATAATAATGCGCTTGTGTTAGTGAGTGGTGTGGCGTTCAGTGCGCAAGCATAGAGAAGCATGCACACACAAGTTAAAAATCCAGGTTACTAATGTTTTTTCCTCAGGAAACGGGAGCAGAGTTTGTCAATAATTCCCAGGAAGTAACGGGATCTCAGTTCCCAACATTCAACCCAAATAGACAACCATACATGGGAATCAACATAAATGCTGCAACAACCATTTGCTGATATGACACCATAAATGTGATGCTCAGCTTACTAAAGGATACTACTATAAGGACATGCAAGAGTGCTCCTCCACCTACACTATCACCTTTGTCATCACACTGCAGTGCACAAACAGCTGAGTGGGAATAGGAAAGGAGTGGGTTGAGCTGAATGTCATTTGCAAAATACTACAGATCTTGGCTGACAGTTTATGTGTGGTGACGTTTGGGCAATATCAGTAATTCACTATACTCTGAAATATTTGTGTTTGCACAGAGTGAGGGATTTGTGGGGTGGAAAATAAAAGTCACAAATAGTATCTGCAGCAGGCAGCCTTGTCATGAGGCTACACTCATAGTTTAGGCTTGTCGTTGAGCTTTGTAAACTGTGTTGTAATTGCTCCCCTCTGGGCTTTACTTCTCAGTTCCTGATACAGCTCCCACTGAGGTCGGAGGTGGAGGCGGCACAAAGTCTGAATTAGTGATAACATGGGAGGTAAGTCATCTGTCACATTTTCCTGTTCACTCCATGGCCGAGTAATGGTTTTGCTTAATTGCGCAGAATTGAATGGAGCAATTTTATGACCCACGTTAGAGCGAGACACCTCTCCTCCGGCTCAGCCTCCGAGTGTCATTTCTCCCTCCAAAAGCAGGGACAGGAAGCACTTCCTCTAAAGAGTTTTGCACTTTAGCCATAATTACATAGCCTGCAAGAGGAAAAGATAAGGCAAAAGGTGATCGTGGAGTGTTCTGGGCAGTAACTGCAAAGAAAGAGGCTCTGTCTAATCACAGAAGCCCATGTTGAGGTACAGCGCAGAGATGGGCCTGTCTGTTTCTTTGTCTGTATGCGTTTTAATATCACTATAGTTTTGTGTTTTGCTCCCAGCCTGTTTCCGAGGAACTGCAGAACGGAGAGGGCTTTGGCTACATCATCGCCTTCAGGCCTGTGGGCACGGTCACGTGGACGCGAGCGGTTATCTCCACACCCGGTGTGGCACGTTACGTGTTCCGCAACGACACAATCCCACCTTTCTCGCCTTTTGACGTGAAAGTGGGGGCTTACAACAACCGAGGGGAGGGTCCCTTCAGCTCTATTGCCACCGTGTACTCAGCAGAGGAAGGTACAGACTTCACAGCTCGGCAGCAGAGAGTGATGCTTAAATAAGCTATAATCTCTCTCCTTACAACTATGACCTTGAATAGTAATGATGAAATGCATTTCTTCCCCCAGTGCTGTTATTTCCCACCCTCTCAAGCTGGGAATGTCAACTTGATATTAGTTATTGTGCTGGTAGATTACAGGAAATCCTAGCAGACACTTACCACACTGCACTGTCAGGGAGGTATTCTGTTAATTGAATTTGCTGGGCAGATAGTCTTCCCTTATGTCAGTCACAGATCCCATTAAAAGAGAGCGGGGGAAATAGCTTTTCAGTGAAACTACAGGTCTATTCTCTTCCTTTCTTCTTATTACTATTAGTGTGTGTGATGGTGTTGAATGAGTCTCTTGGATTCTCACCAACGCTCTTTTTCTGCAGTCCCCAGTGTGGCTCCTAAGAGGGTTAGGACTAGAAGTGTGTCTGCAGTGCAAATTGAAGTGATCTGGGAAGCTCTCCCTGCCATCCCTGAAAGAGTGCTTGGATATGAGGTATGTTATATCTCTCTGCAAAACCTTTCTCTTCTTTTTTCCTCAAATAACATGATAGTTGAGCTTTTCCCTGTGGCTTGTTTATCATATCATGACAATCCTTTTCATTGTTCCTGAAATGAGTTTTTTCTTTTATAATATTCTACTGTCTTCTCATGTATCTCTGCAAAGATTTAGTTTTAAGTGTAAAAATATCATGAAGTTACCTCAACACTTTGATGCACAAACAGCAAACCCACAAGAAGAAAATATTTCAATATATGTCACCTCTGGCCCTCAGCACAAAGCTGTCCAGTTGCCATAGCACTGGCCAAATTGTCATTTTAGAACAGAGCTCATTTCTCCATATGTGGTCCTGAAGTGGATTTAACCTGCTGAATCTCAATAGGCCACCAACAGTATGGATCCAGAGCTGTGGACTGCAAGTATATGGCGCCCAGCCTTTAATTAGACGTTGTTAGGATTGCTAATGCAATTCAGCTTCAGTATTGTAATAATGTAATGTAATCATCATTATTACTGCTTAAAAGATTACAATACTGTTAACTGATTTATTGTGCTTATCCTACACAGCTTTAATTTGAAATACAATATTTTTTGGACTATGGAATAGCATGAGTATCCCTGAGGGCAGACTTCACATTTCAGTTTAATTATTTATTGACTCAACTCTTATGTCACTTAATAGTGAATATTGAAGATGACCCAAAGCAAACGGAAAATTAATCCATTTGCTTTATCAAATATCACTTCACCTACACCCTTAATTGGAGGCTAATAGCCTGAAGGAAAGCAAACTCTGCAACTTGTTTTGTAGAGAGTCATGCTCTGCTGCACGTTGGTAATTTGTTAATACATATAAAGCATTTTGAAATACTTTTAGGATTTATTCATAACCACTTCACTTTTAATATCCAGTTTTCTTAGACAAAATTAAGAGCTGAGGTTGTTTTCATGAACAAAACAGGCAATAATTTTCTTCTTGGTTCAGTTATTATATGACCCACTAATGCCATGTATATGTGGCGAGGATGGTTGAGAGGATGTGTATCCGTAATTGAGACTCCACTAGTGAAAAATTTATTATTCATCATCGCTCCCTCCCTCCCCTTCTAATACAAACAGAATTTCAGATTTCGTGATGGAATATGAATTTCAATAATGCAGTGAAATGCACCACTTAAATCTGGTGGTTTGTGCCCATGATTGTGAATTTATTATTCTTATTTTTGCCCAATAGGTCGTGTACTGGGAAGACGACACCAAACCTGACACTGTTGGCAAAGTGCGCATATCTGGAAACTACACACTGGTTAACATCACGGGGCTGAAAGCGAACACAGTGTACTACCTCTCTGTGGCTGCTTTCAATACAAATGGCCCCGGGCCACAGTCAGCCCCCATCAACACCACCACAAAGAAACCACGTGAGTCCGTCCCCGAGGGGCACTGAAATCATTTCCAAATGGTCATCGTTCATGAACCATGTCAGCCCCTCCTGGATGACGTTGAACTGTCCTCAACATGATAGGTGTAGAATTTCTTCAGCTCTGTTGGTTGTGCTCATAAAATTCAATCTGACAAGAGAGCTTTCCATTTACCTTGGGAAAAAAACAAAAATACAAAAAAAGATAAATCAGTGGGTTGAGTAGAAAATAGCTGCAGTGACAATTTAGGTATTTATGGATGTCATATAAATGGATGTGATTGCCAGGTGGTGTTAAGTGATGGTACAGCTAAAATAGACAACTGCTGCGCAAACTAGATTCTTGAAATTTAGGGATTTCAGCCCACAGACAGTATAACTGAAAAGTAACCATAGCATGTTCATGTTTCATGACCCTAGGCCAAATCTCATTTTAATTAAGTTAGCGTACAGTACTTTACGCTACAATTTTATTTGGGAAAATAGTGAGAATTCTATGGTGGCCCTGAACGTACTATAATGTAAAAAAAACCAAAAAACAAGCAAATAAAAAAAAAATCTTCACCATTTTCAAAACACATGTGCAGCATTTAAAACTAAAACTGCAAAGTGAGAAAACACAATGAAATGCATAAGCGCACAGCAAAAACAGAAAACACAACTGAATACAGAATCTTGCTGCAGAACCAGAAAACACAACCAAATTAAGAATTGCTCATCAAACACAATATAATTTAGTTACGAAACACCAGGAGTTTCCAGGAAACATTGAAAAGTGGCGAACACGCCCAGACTAAAGTTTTTTGGGCGTATTTTAGGCCTTTAATAGATAGTGATTAGGGAGAAATGACAGGAAACGAGGTAGAGAGATGTAACAAAGGTATCACTTTGTTTGTTACTAAATGCTGCACATGTTGTCTAATTGGTGAAGTGTTACTGTTAGGGCTGTGATATTTCCCTGTGTTCCTGTCTCCTCTGTCTGTCTGTGTGTGTGTGTGTGTGTGTGTGTGTGTGTGTGTGTGTGTGTGCCTGTGGGCGTGGCTGCTCCTCTCCCTCCACTCCACTGGTCTGAGGATCTACACACTTACACAGCTGACACTCATCTACTCCAGTATATCTACCCTGGCTGTTCATCCACTCATCGATTGTTTGTTGTTTTAACACAACTCACCTGCCTGCCCTTGTTTGCGCTGTTTGTCTGCTGGCCACGCTCACCTCCACCATGCCACACTCTTGCCATTACCTCTGCTCTCCCCCCAACTTCTCCGGACTTTCGCAAGCTGCAAGGAAACCTCTCTGTGACTTCATCCTCTCCTTTGCCCCACTTTTTACTCCCAGTCTCTAGCTTTCTTCCATCCTCAATTACCCTGTTCCCTAATAAGTCCTGTGTTTGGGTCCACAACCCTTCAAACTTAACCGAACAATCAGGCCATAATGGACCCAGCGGGCTCAGACCACACAGCCCCCAACACCAGAAGATCTACATCACACACTTGCCAGCCAAGGAGCCCTTGTGGGACACCACGATCTAGTTTACATTTACATTTACATTTAGTCATTTAGCAGACACTTTTATCCAAAGCGACTTACATATGAGGAAGACAATGGAAGCAATATAACAATACGAGGTAACAAAAAGCATAAGTGCATCAAAAAACGAGTCTGATTAAAGCCTAGCACAGTATACAAAGCTAAGGATAGGAAGGGTTTTTTTGTTTTGTTTTTTTGAGCAGAGGTAGAAAGGAAAAAGTAGTTAGTGATTGTCAGTTAGGTGTTGACGGAAGAGATGCGTTTTCAGGTGCTTTTTAAAGGTGGCTACAGAATCTGCTGATCTTGTAGAAGCAGGCAGATCATTCCACCAATGTGGAACGGATCCAGAGAAGGTACGCGAGAGTGATTTTATTCTTTTTTGGCATGGTACCACCAGACGTTGTTCGTTTGCAGAGCGCAGGGACCTGGCAGGAGCATATGTATGAACAAGCAAAGATAAGTTGGTGCAGAACCAGTGGTGGTCTTGTAAGCCAAGAGCATGGGAAGTTCTATGGGAAGTTATGGCTACCCTTCAGGCATTATCCACCAGCGTTCACCGGAATGGAAACCAGGAGGATCTTCCCTCCACACTGCCCTCTTCCAACCCATCTCTTCCGGCTGCCTCGTCCAGTCCCCGTGTCTCCCCCTGCCTCTCACCGTGAGCCACACATACCCGCTCCAGAACGCTATGAAGGTAATTTAGGTACTTGCAGAGCTTTTTTTATGCAGTGTAGTTTGGTTTTTCATCAACATGAAAGGGCCACTAGATAGGGCCACAGCAGTGATCGAAAGTCAAGCTAATTCTATTTATTCATTTTCTGAATTTGCTACTGAGATGAGAAAGGTTTTTGATCAGCTCAGCGCCTGCTGTCTCTATGACAGGGACCCCGTAGTGTAGCATGGGATAATAAGGCACTGCAAGTGACTCAGTGAACAAATTAAAGATGAGCTAGCTGTCCGTGATGATCCAGCCGGCCTTGACGCTCTGATTTCCCTAGTGATTAGATAACTGCCTTTGGGAGCGGCACAGGGAGAGAAGCGGTCATCAGCCTCCTATATTGAGCCTATACTCACAAGCTTTAGGATCAGGTAGGCCAGGTTCAAGTTCCAGGGCAGCAGTAGCTCCTAGCTTCCCCCCTTCTTCTGAGGAGGAACCCCTGCAGCTTGGCCACACCCATCTCTCTCCTGCTGAGAGTCACCATAGGATACAAGCTGCGGAGTGTATCTACTGTGGCCAGCCCGGTCATGTACTCATCGTCTGCCCCCAGTGGCTAAAAGAGGAGACTCACCAGTAAAAGCGAAGGTCCTGGTGAGTCATACATCATCCTCTCCCAATCCCCGTCCTCGCATGTCATTCCAGGCTAAACTCTGTTGGAACCAGCAGTCTCTTGGCTTGCATGCCCTAGTGGTGCAGATGAAAATTTTTGGTGGAACAAGCTGGAGTTCCCGTCAAACTCCTGGATGTCCCCCTTGAGGCCAATGCCCTCAGTGACAATCGGCTCGCTTGAGTCACCCACCGTACCAAACCTGTTCAATCCCTGATTTTCGGGAATCACCACGAGTAAATTCTGTTACACCTACTTTCCTTTCCCTTCTGCCCTGTTATTCTTGGATCCCCTTGGTTAAAGATTCATAACCCCCTCCTAGACTGGGCCACCGGTAAGCTCATGGGCTGGAGCTCCTTCTGTCATTCATCATGCCTGCAGTCTGCCCTAGCCCCTGTAGAGTCCGCCACAGTACATCTTCTGCTATAGCCCCATAACTTCTCCCAGGAGCTCATTTACCTTTGAGTTGGCTATTCAACTTGTTGTGGCCTGAACAAGAAGCTATGGAGAGGTACCTGCACGAGTTGGTGTCTGCTGGCATTATTCGCCCATTTTCATCCCCAGTTGGGGCTGGCTTTTTTTTGTGACCAAGAAGGACCGCTCACTTTGGCCCTGTATTGACTACCGCAGATTCAACTCCATTATGGTAAAGAACAAGTACCCTCTGCCCCTCCTTAGCTCAGCCTTTAAACCCATCCAGGGATCAACCATCTTCTCCAAGTTGGATCTGAGAAATGCTTACCACTGGGTCAGGATATCTGAAGGTGACGAGTGGAAGATGGCCTTTCACACCCCTCTCTGCCACTTCGAGTAATTTTGGGCTCACCAATGCCCCAGCTGTTTTCCAGGCCCTCGTTAATGATGTGCTATGGGACTTTTTGACCCACTCTGTCTTCATGTATCTTGATGACATCTTGGTGTTCTTCCCACAGCCTGGAGGAATGTGCTCCATGTCAGACATGTTCTACAGAGGCTCCTAGAAAACAAGCTTTTTATAAAGGCGAAGTGTGAAATCCATGTCAGTTCCATCTCATATCTGGGGAACATTATCAAACAAGGGCCCAGAGAAGGTCCAGGCAGTAGTTTGGTAGCCCAGACCGAGACTGTGCATTAGCTCCAATAATTCCTGGGTTTCGCCAACTTTTATCGCCTCTTCATTCGAGATTACAGACGGGTGGCGGCACCTCTAATCAGACTCACCTCTCCTGCAGTTCCTTTTGTTTGGTCACCAGAGGCAGAGGCGGCATTCACGGAGCTCAAGGCCCGCTTCACATCTGCTCCGCTACTAATCCATCCTGATCCCTTACTACAATTTTTTGTAGAAGTGGACGCCTCCAACACGGTAGTACGAGCTGTCCTTTCCCAATGGCCCGCTTAGGACCAGAAGCTTCATCCATGTGCCTTCTTCTCTCGCTGCCTGCAGAAAGGAACTGACGTGGGTAATCGGGAACTGTTAGACGTGAAACTGGCTTTGTAAGAATGGAGGCACTGGCTGACAGGAACGAAACAGCCCTTTATAGTATGGACTGACCACAAGAATTTGGCATACATCCAAACGCTTCAACTCACGGCAAGTTATTTGGGTCCTGTTTTTTGGCAGATACTCTTTTACCCTCAACTACCATCCAGGTTCCAGCAGCCAGAAACCCAATGCCTTATCCCAACAGTTCACCACGGGAGAGCCCTCCCATGCTCCCAACACTATCTTCCTGAGCTGTGGTAGAAGCGGTCACTTGGGAGGTGGAGTCCCTGGTCCAGGAAGCCCAACGAACCCAGCCTGGCCCAGGTAACACAGTTGGTCCCCAACTCTGTCCACCTCCAGGTTCTACAGTGGGCAAATGCTTACGGGATCTCCTGCCATCCTGGTGTCAATTGCACCCTGTTTCTCCTCAAACAGCGGTTCTGGTTAGCCAGCATGTAGCACTGATACCGAACCTTCATTGCTTTCTGTGCAGTCTGTGTACGCTCCAAGACTGAGTCCTGCATTTGGGTCCACAAACCTTTTTCAAACTTAAGATGAAGATGTTTTCTTCATTTGCTTTTGTTTTGTCTATTTGCACGTGTTTTCTTAGTTGCAGTGTGTTGCGCTCTCAGGGGCACCATAGTTTTCTCAATTTATTATTCAGTCTGACAAGATTAGTATTTTATATCAAAATGGTTCTATATACATGCATAGCTTTAAAAAAAAAATCTAAGGAAATAGTGGTGCAGCATATCCTGTAGTGTATATTTACCTCTGGTTCTTTTTCTAGCTCCAGATCGAGCTCCGCTCAACATACAATGGACCACGCTTGGCTCCACACTCACTCTGCACTGGGATCCTGTAATAGCTATGGAGACAGAGTCAAAGGTCACTGGATATTTGGTAGGTCCCAATTCACTGAAGATCTCTGATATATCTCCAGAGTCATATATGACAGTTTTTGCATTAGCTCATTGTTCTGCATCACCCTCTTCTGCCTCAGGTGCTGCTGAAGAGACAGCGCTACAATGACATCAAGATAGTATTGACCAACAAAACAACTGTGGAGCTTAGCCTCTCCGCCAATGACAACTATCTCATTCAGATCAAGGCCATGAGTGAGGGCGGTGAAGGTGTGGGCAGTGAACCCATCCATATCCATAAATTAAGTGAGTTTACTGTTGTATTTTCTTTTTCCTTTTTGACCACAGATGAACCTTAAGTGTGGATTCAATAATTCAAAGACAACATTTAATTTGGCTTCATTGCATCCCTTTCCAACCATGTGTAATAGACTTATTTTGAGTGCGAGAAAAGCGACCTTTTTAGAAATGCGTGCGCGGTGTCATCCATCTCTGCCATTGGGTTATTATTCCTTGTTGACTGGCTGCACAGTGCTGCAGCATATAAAGCAGTTCTGTGCTCCTATCCCGCTGCTGTGCAAAATTGTGAGGCTGCTCAGTTTTCCGCTCTCCTCTTTGATGTGATACAAACTTATATCTTCTCAGGATACTTAAATTGCCTCTACTGTTGAAAGCCAGTAACAATGTAGATATAGAAAAAAAAAATCATAGTATGCTTTTGATTTATGATGACTTGTCAGAAATTTAGAGGATAGCACAGCCGCTTGCAGGTTTTCTTCTTTTGATTGGAGGGGTATTTCTGCTTCTTCACAAGCTGCTCTCTGCTGGTTTTTGTTGCAGGCATGGGAGCACGGGGTTCAGGAGCTATCCGAGTCAGCCCATTGTACCTCTCTGTAGTCTTCATCAGTGCACTGCTCTGTTTCGTCTGGTGATGTCTAATCAGAGCCTATGGAGCGCCCTCCCCCCCTCTCCATTCCTTCAGTCAGCCTGTCCTATGTAAACCCTCCGCTGGACTGGCACAAGGCCCGGGCTTCAGTGACAGGCTGGGAAAGACTGGAAAGGACTGTACGGCGCCGAACTCTTAAAGGGACCACGCCACTTTCTTTTAAAGGACCATCAGATAGAGACGTGATGATTTGCATGATATCTTTCGGCATTTTCTCCAGCATTATAATGCCACCCTGCTCTAGGTTTCATTTTAGAAGTTATGATGTCTACATGACTTATCTTCTTAGTATCTTTGGAGATACTGCCTTAAAATCCATTTTACACATACAGTCCATACCAAAGTAGGTGACAGAGCTTGCTTTATGGTTTCTTTCACCCTATATAAAACATTTTTGGAAAAAAAGTTTTAGTCACAAGAATTTATCTTAATGTCAACTTCTCAGCCAGTGATTAGCCTATAATCATTGGTTGTATCCATATATTATTGTCTCAAAAAGGATCTTAGAACATCAACTAATATCTAGACTTTTTGCAGCTTTTGCCAAAAGAGACATCCATTTCAGGCTTTTACCAGGCTTTGGTACATGAAAGATGCACAGAAAATTGATCAACTGTGCCTCAAACCCACCTATCTCTGAGTATTGAAATAATATTAGGTCTGTCCGAGAGCCACAGGCTCCTGAGCTTAAGGCCCTCTCTACAATACTGTGATAGATCCTGGCATTTTGCTCTCTGTCTCATGCTCCTCTAAATAATAAATGCCTATCACACTCTGCATTCTCAATCTAGTGAAAAAGCTGAGATTGCAGAGAAAAGAGACGTGTGGTGTTATTAAGTCAAGTAGATCCCATGTGTACTGTTCCTCCTCTACATTTAGACGACCTGTGTTCTAAATATGTATATCATATCAAAGAACATTTTCCATCTACACCCCAGATGACCAGCTGGCCCAGTGCACAATGGACTACAGGATAACAGTGCCTTCACTAGAGCTCTCTCAGATTTATTTTGTTTCTTTCCTTTTCAATAGCTTAGGAGAAAGATTCATGTTGCAGAAGAGGCATTGTTTGCTTTTCTTTCCGAAGAACTTAGTTGAAAAGGACAGGAAATTCAGAATATAAAGGGAGCCCATTATTGGAAATGGTATGTTGATTACATTTTTATTGACACTAGTACACCGGTACACCTAAGACAAAAAGGGTTCAAGGCTTTAGGAAAGCTGCAATGGATTCAGATATTTGGTGGAAATTTTGGTCCCAGTGTTTCTGTGGTATAATAAATGTATGGCTGTGGCATAATTGGCATAATTTATGGGCTATTAAGGCATTGATTCCAATACCACAGTGGAAGAGCCCTGACTGGAAATGGAACGAAAGGCATGGCTGTCATTTTACCCCCAGCCTATCACCGTCTATTGGACACATACCAGACTGAAAGTAACAAAAGAACATTACTACTCTGCTGAGGGAGCTACTTTTCACGCCCTTTTATCATGTGGATGAGTCTGTCAAAAGCCACCCAAGTAAGAGCCAGTGTGTGATTACTGAGGTCCTGACAGAGTTCATGTGGCTGTGGAAGGATACAGTCAGCTGAACTGCTACACATTACTGTGCCTTTGCCGAACATGGGGCTGTGTAGGTCATTATCTCGGAGGCTGTCGTCGTCTGTACTTTTGTACTCTCTACCAAATACACACTCTACCACCCAACCCCCCAAAGTCGAATGAAAGCACAAGGAATTGATGCAAGGTGACTGGATGTCCTCACTTAGCCGTCTGAACAGGTGTGCAGACCCAAGAGGCCTCGTAAAAACCCCAAACAGCCGACATAATCAGGCTGTCCTATCTGCTCCTTGACTGGTTTCATAAAGCTCTGTGCTCGTTGATTAGACTGCTGCAGACCAGTCAATGGGATATTGATTTTCCTGCCCCATTATTACAGCTGTCACAATTTAGCTGCTTGATTGACTGATGGCCGCTTCCTTATTGCACTCGTTCTGTTGTGTTACAGTCAATGACGTTTCAGATGTCCTTTACTCCCTATCAGACAACTTCAATGGCATTATTTTTCTGTTGTTTTGTTTGCTTTAACCTGAAATCTCACTGTATTTGCTACATTTTTCACATATTTCACAAGTATTGTGTGGTGTAGTGGTAGATTGTGACTTTCAATTGGAGCAGTGACCTGAAATTAATTGGCTGGCTGTTTCTTTTGAGTTACATGTCAAACACAACCACTGTTGGGCTTTCATGCTCCAGCAGTAGTACTACTGTATATTTCTTTACAAAAACATAAAATCCCAGTCACACCAGCATTTAAAACAGTAAAATGTGATGGCGAAATCAGTTTATTTCAATGTAATTGTTGAGATAAGCGGATTCACCTGTGGGGCAAAGTAAATTGGTATAATTTTTTGTGTGCCATTCGCCATTAGCACATCATCTTGACATTGCTTACATTTGAGGGAACCGGAGAATCCAAAATGGAGAAAGGTAACGTAGCTTGTTTGCTGTGTTGCGCCATACATTTTCATTTTACTTTCCTCTGTTGGAGTATAACCTGCTCCACAAAAGGGGCATACTTTTTAGACAAGTTATAAGACCGGTTTTGATTGTACAAATTCTCTTGAATGAACTGTGTAAACTTAATATCGTATTTACCAAGCTAATAAGCTTGCTAACTGGCAGTGAGCAAGCTGGCTAAGAGTTTGTTTTTTTTTTAAAAGATGTACAATCCTGTGAACAAAAAAACTGATTAGCACTAGCATGTTCCCAGCTGTCTAGCGTGTTTAGGCATTAGCGTGACAGCTACAGTAGTTCACAAACTAGCCCTGCGAGTATTCACTATGTCACCAAGCCTCTAGCAATGCCTGTTTCACAAAGAAGTGTGGTTGAATATCGCTGTGCCACTTTCTGGTGTGACCGGGCCACAAAGCAGCTTGTGTGTGCAAATATGTGATTTAAGTGTGTTAATTTTTCCATTAATATCCAAATATGGTAACCTCATTGCCAGATGGCAGGCTCATAGGTTATTAATTTACAATGTGTGGCAGGTTCTCAGAACTTTGTTATTATTTACATTGTTGTAATTCAGGCTAATTTTTCTTACCTCTGCAGTGTTCATGCTCACATACAGTAAGAATACAAAACTATTGTTTCTGACCTTGTGCTTTATAAATACTACAAAATACAATCTAAAGGAATTTAAGGGAGTGACCACCAGTTGGAATGGTTGAAATGTTTTGATCACAGAACAGCAACATATCTATTTATATCTACAAGGTCGGTTTGGTTAGATTTGTTTCTGTGGTTTTTGTTGTTAGAAAGGAGTGTACCTGGTGCAGTGTAAATAGCTTGCTATATTTTTTAAACATGGTCATCAAAGACAACCCTATTGCTTTTATAGTGTGTTCTCCGACCTTAATACTGGTGTATTAATCAATGATCTCCATGAGATACTGACATGTAGAATGGCATTTTCATATTGAAAAGTAACTGTTTTGTCTTGTATACTAAAATTGTGCATGTTAATCATTGTTTGTGAATTTGTGTTGGATTTTTTCTAAAACTAGAACTTAATAAAAATGTTTATTCCAGCCAGTGGGCTGTTCGCCTGCTTCTGCCTAACTCCTAGACACACCGCTTTCATCCATTAAAAAATCAAGATCCAAATCCCCAGGGGCCTCTAAATCCCCAAGTTCAGTTAACTGTCAATTTGATTACTTGATTAATTGCAAATTTGCTAGAGAATTTGCACCTTAAAATACAACATCAACTAATGTGGATCTGCCAATCTTGGGCCCGGGGTCGAAATCTAGTTTTAAGAGTTTATATATATATATATATTGTTCTTACATAGTGGATATTCCTAAATTAAGTTGTGTTTAATTTAAATTTCCACAAACTGACTGACACACAGAAAACCTGGGGACAGGAAGTATTATTCCAGCTAGCAGCCCAGCAAGCAATTTTTCGTTTAAAAGACATCTAATAGCCATCTAGCTGTAGACCTGACATCTAGGCGAAAATACAGATACATCTGGGCTGTCAGTGAAAGTTTAGTAGACATATAACCCTAGCCCAAGTATAGCCTAGCTTAGACGGCGTTGGGATTTACAGTGGTTAAAGGGGCACAAATTGTATAGGTGCAATCAATTAATTATGGCTACTAGAATTATCAAAGATAACCATAAGTATCTTTAATAAATTAAGTCCTGGGGGGCGCCACCTTTAAACAGGGGAAAATGATAACTAATTAATTCAGTCTCATAAAATACAGTAAACTATCAATTTGGAACTCACATTAACAATTTAATTAATTAATTAACTATAACCAAAATTACCATTAATAACTAGTAGGTTGAAGGATTAGGAGTTTAGCATAGAAGAGTTTGGCAAATGATTCACTCTTGTGGAACATTAAAGAAAACAGCATAATTATACACAAGCATTAAAAGATAATAAAAGCAAAAACAATATGAAGTCTAACTCTAAATGCACTTAACTACAGAAGGGTGTGTGTGTGTGTGTGTGATCCAAAATGGCTGCTTGGGTCCAAAATGGTGTCAACCAAAAGAAAGAACATTAAAAATGGTGGCAAGACCATGTATGTTATAGAGTGAGGCTCTGTTAAAGGGCCAAATTGAACTGTGTAGAATAAACAGTGCCAGGTTAGAAAAGAGGATAATTAGTTGCATGCAAGACCCTGTGTCATTTTAGCATGTGGCTTCCAAAATAATAGTTTAACAATAAAACTCAATGAACCAAATCAATACAGATACATATACAGAAGTAACAGTTCTTTGCTTAGCTGTGTTCTCTGCTATGCTGTGATATGCCCAATTATATGTCCAGTGGTTACATTATCAGTCCATAAAGGAAGAAGTAGCTTTTTATTTAGCAGTTCCGTTGGATTACCCAGGCAGGAAAGAATGTTTGTCCCAATTGAAGAAAGTACTTGCTGTGCAGATGGAGGAACCGTGCACTCTGTCTGTTGCTCTCCTTACAGTTACTTCCTAAGTTAGCAGGCAGACTTTGTGTCATAGCCATTTGCGCTAACTATTGTTGCTAAAATCTTACGCCCTCGTCGTGTTGCTGTAAGAGAGAGTTCATTTCTGCTGTGTGTCTGCACCAAGCAGGCCACAGTGAGCAAGCAGCTGCTGCTGAGCAGCAGTGCTGTAGGTGAAGCCAGGAGGAGAAGCAGCTGTGGCTTAGTGGCAGAGTGCTCGTCCACCAATCAGAAGGTCGATCCCCCAGCCATGCGTTGAAGTGTCCAAGATACTGAACCCCAAAATTGCTCCCGAAGCTGTGCCTTCAGTCTAAAAGTGTGTAAGTCGCTTTGGATAAAAGCGTCTGCTAAATTAATAAATGTAAATGTAGAAGAGAAAAATGGCTGCTGACCCTTTTCCTGACCTGGTGTCACAGGTTAGACTAACCAATGGTAGATGGAAGCTGACTCCATTGGGGGAGTTCACACCAACGTGTGAATACCTGGAGGATTGTGGGAGACTGAGTTCAATGGCTCTCCTTTGCTTACAGAATAAAAGAGCATGTGTCTCCTAATGAAAGTTCAGTTAAGTCCCACAAATGAATACATTCAAATGGTGGCATGCCAGTGGTCCCAACAATGGCTATTGAACAATATTGGCTATAGGATTCACTTTTTACTCAAATTTAACTAAGTCTGGTCACAAATGCAATCTACAAACTGGGCTACAGAAGGAATTGTCTAAAATATGACTAATTGCCATCTATCCTCAGACTAGACTAAAAGGTGGCTAAATTTGGGCTGTCAGTGAAAGTTAAGTTGACGTCTAAACATAGCCCAAGTATAGCCAAGCCATCAATGGGAGAAAAACCAAGAAGAGTTAAGTTCATACGACGCAGGAAAGTTCTCTGCAGATAAATGTTTGGCACTCTTCATTCTGCCCATGACCAAGCTCAGTCCAAGTATGTCAGGACTGTGAACACAAAAGAAATTTGAATCAACAAATGGAAATATAAAATATTAGCCTATATCATCATACTATAATTGAAGGAATCTCTTTTTTCTTTCTATATGTCTGTCTGTTGATTTTCTTGACAACCATTCATCCGCCGAGGACCCAAGGAAGTGCATTGTTGGCTATGAAGTTTTTTGGATGAACGATTCTCAAGAAAGTAGCAAAAGTGCTAAGCACGGCGCTAACCGCTATCACAGATGTTAATGCTAACAACGTTTTGAATGGGCACTGCACAAGTTTTGTGAAATACTTAAACAGATGCAACTTGAATCGTCTGCTGCTGTGAAATGTGTGTAAATATTGTGCCAGCACGCTAAGCTAACCACACTATGGCTTACTCTACACTGATAACCGCTAAAATGGCACAATTCCTGCACATAATAAATAATGTAGATACATCATGAACATATGGATTGGACTAGGAGTAGTGTGGCTAGAGTCTTCTTTATCTTCTTCTTTCTAATAGCGAATTGCAGTCGGATGGATCATTATCACCACACACTGTTGAGTCTCACGTTGCCAGTCAGCATGTCTCTCAAGCAGTAAAGCTGCCCTCTAGTGGTTGAGAAATATAATTGTATTTTGTAATTAAGTGTAAAATGAAAAAGTCAAATGAACTAAGTGTAACACCAAAAACTAATGATAATTCAAGAAAAGAAGGCTACACGTAGCCAGTCCAATTCAGAGCTAAATCCTGGCCACACATAGACCATGTCAATGAAATTATATGAACACCTTCAGAATCAGAATCAGCTTTATTGGCCAGGTATGTGTACACATACAAGGAATCTGACACCTTATATGTATTATTGACATTGCATACAAAATGGGATATTTTCCATCTCGCAAGCTGCGTGGGAAAAAAATACATTTAACCAATGTCAAGACCATTTTGGTTAGAATAGGGTTACACATAACTAGACTAAATCAGGGTTATAGCTATCCGAGACATTGAAATTACATCTATTGCTTGTTGGGAGGGCTGATTAGCTTCTGCATCTCTGGGCAAATAATGAATGAACAGTCTGCTGTGTACACGGTACTTAATCGGAATTTGTAGGCAACAGGATACATACTTCACATACTGCAAAGAGGTGCAAGGGGAGTTGGGGGATCAGGAGGTGCTCAAGAGCAAATATTGGTCCTGGGGCCTCCTAATAGATTAATTTGGCCATGCTTAGTGATATGTTTGATATAATTATTATAATATTAATAAGGATATTTTCCAATATCAATGCATATATCAAGTGTAGCAAATGTGTGCTGAATCACATATAAAATAATCAAACTCATGTGCAAACCAATGAGATGTGTGTGATTCGCATCACGTGAGACAAATACAAATATTAAAAAAAAAAAAAATTGTTTATAATCATTTATTTGGACGACAGAAATCTGTAAAATGATGAAAGATTTTATCAAAATGTTTGTAAATGTTTTATTTCTAAAAGACAAATGGTGATATTGAATAGTCCATCTATCCAGCCATCCATCTTCTACCGCTTATCCGAGGCCGGGTCGCGGGGGCAGCAGTCTAAGCAGAGACGCCCAGACTTCCCTCTCCCCAGACACTTGCTCCAGCTCTTCCATGGGGAATACCGAGGCGTACCCAGGCCAGCCGAGAGACAGTCCCTCCAGCGTGTCCTAGGTCTTCCCCGGGGCCTCCTCCTGGTTGGACATGCCCGGAACCCCTCCCCAGGGAGGCTTCCAGGAGGCATCCGAGACAGATGCCTGAGCCACTTCAGCTGGCTCCTCTTGATGTAGAGGAGCAGTGGCTCTACTCTGAGTTCCTCCCGAGTGACCAAGCTTCTCACCCTATCTCTAACGGAGTGCCCAGCCACCCTACGGAGGAAACACATTTTGGCTGCCTGTATCCGGGATCTTGTCCTTTCGGTCATGACCCAAAGTTCATGACTATAGGTGAGAGTAGGAACGTAGATCGACTGGTAGATATAGAGAACTTCGCTTTGCAGCTCAGCTCTGTTTTTAACACAACAGACCGGTATATCGACCGCATCACTGCAAAGGATACACCAATCTGCCTGTCGATCTCCCGCTCCATCATTCCCTCACTCGTGAACAAGACCCCAAGATACTTAAACTCCTCCACTTGAGGCAGGAGCTCTCCACCAACCTGAAGGGGACAAGCCACCCTCTTCCGGCTGAGAACCATTGCCTCAGACTTGGAGGTGCTGATCTCATCCCCGCCGCTTCACACTCAGCTGCAAACCATCCCGGTGCTGAAGGTCCTGGTTTGATGAAGCCAACAGGACAGCATCATCTGCAAAAAGCAGAAACGAAATCCTGTGGTCCCCAAACCAAACTCCCTCCGGCCCTAAAAATCAGGACCGGTGACAAAGGGCAGCCCTGCCGGAGTCCAACATGCACCGGGAACAAGTCTGACTTACTGACGGCAATGCGAACCAAACTCCTGCTCCGGTCATCTAGGGACCGGATAGCCCTTAGCAGAGGGCCCCGGACCCCACACTTCCAGAGCACCACGAGGGACACAGTTGAATGCCTTCTCCAGATCCACAAAGAACACGTGGACTGGTTGGGCAAACTCTCATGAACCCTCCAGCAACCTGGCGAGGGTATAGAGATGGTCCAGTATTCCACGACCAGGACGAAAACTGCGTTGTTTCTTATGAATCCGAGGTTTGACTAACGGCCGAATTCTCCTCTCCAGTACCCTGGCATAGACTTTTCTTGGGGAGGCTGAGGAGTGTGATCCCCCTGTAGTTGGAACACACCCTCCGGTCCCCCTTCTAAAACAGGGACCACCACCCCAGTCTGCAAATTCAGAGGCACTGTCGCCAGCCGCCACACAATGTTGCAGAGGCGTGTCAACCAAGACAGCCCCACAACATCCAAAGACTTGAGGTACTCAGGGCGGATCTCATCCTTGCCACCAAGGAGCTTCTTAACCATCTCAGTGACCTCAGCTTGGGGCTCGACGAGTCCACACCTGAGCCCTCGGCCTCTGCTTCCTCAGTGGAAGACATGTCGGTGGGGTTGAGGAGATCCTCGAAGTACTCCTTCCACCATCTGAGGATGTCCCATGTTCAAGTCAGCAGATTCCCACCCCCACTGTAAACAGTGTGTGCAGGGCACTGTTTGCCAGAATTTCTTCGAGGCCAACCGATAATTCTTCTCTATGGCCTCACCAAATTCCTCCCAGACCCAGGTTTATCTCTATCTCTATCTCGACTATCTCTAGTCGGTATCGCTCACCCTCCCGCACCACCTCAGGCTCTTTTCCCCCAAAGGTGGTGACATTCCATGTCCCTAGAGCCAGATTCCGTGTCTGGGTATTGGGTCCCGAGGCCCCCGCCTTCGGCTGCCACCCAATCCACAATGCACCGGCCCCTTACGGTTCCTTCTGCAGGTGGTGGGCCCACAGGAGAATATATTGAATAATCCAGCCATAATCTGGAAAGTCTAAATCAGTGCTAAAATTGAGCCAGTGAAGCTAAAGACTAGACTACGTCCAAAGCGCATCAAGACTGAGACCAACTCAAGAATAAAAAGTGAACGTAAGGCTAAAAGTGTACGTATAAAATTTAACAATGAAGGAGGAAAAGGAGATATATATCTATTTGCAGGATCTCTGTGCCTCTATGCATCCCATCTTGCATAGAAATTGACCAATTAATGAATACAAGCATGAGCATGACAACATACAGGATTTTCTACAGGTGAAAACCCTTACAGTGTTTGTGGTTCTGGGTAGAAATTACAAATAACATCAATAATAAGATCTATATTTTATGCACTACATACTAAATTTTAAAGTACTAGAAGACTATTGGGACTCCATCGATTAATTTATTAATTTATATAATTTTTACTGAACTTTTGTTAGCAGAGTATTTGAACTTAGCATTCCAAAATCCTGAGAGCAATTGAATGCATCATTCCAGCCAGTCTGACCTGTCACCCGGATGTCACTAGGGCAATAAAAGGAACAGCAGCCATTTGCTCACTCTCTTTTCTCCACTCCTCTTCACTTCACCACTGTCCTCCAGCATGGTCTGCTTTGAGCAGACCTACCAAAGAATGAAATAAGGTTAGTCTGCAACACAGGCGCCTGCCTTCCTTCAAAACTGAACTCTCAAATCTTTTCACTGCAGCGACACGAGATTTCTGCAACACAGTTCAGTGCCAAAGGCTATAGCAAAAAGCCTGCAAGCTAACTTTCAGAAGTATGAAGCAAGTAAACACCGAGCTGTTAACTGTAAGGAGGACAAAAGACATTTCCTGGCCCATCAACAGACTCGCCAGACAACAGCAGCAACGTTCAAAGCTACCTTTCTTCCTTTATGGACTGGTAACGTAACAACTGTGCATAGCATATCTTAACAGTGCTCTTGGGTAAGCACAGGACTGTTTAGTTCCAATGATGTACATGTAATGATGTGTTTCTCTGAGGTTTGTTTTTATGAAGTGTTTTCATATGTTAAGTAAATTTGGTAGCCACATGCTAAATTGATGTTAGTGATGTTCACACAGACACATGGTCTTTGCATGCAGCTAACTATCTTTACTTGGCACTGTTAGTTCACAGATCACATACACATACTTCACTTTGGCCTTAAAATGAACCACACGGTGAAGAGTAACTTTAAAGCTCCTGCGTCACATGTTTGTTACTTACCACAGACATATGGAGGCAGAACAAAGAACATTCACACTTTCTTTTGGTTGACGCCATTTGACATCCAAGCAGCCATTTCGGACGCACATTCCTTTTGGGACACAGCCAGATCTGCGCACGCACACATGCGTGCACGTGCACATCCCTTTTGTTCTGTAGTGTATTTAGAGTTAGTTTTCATATTGTATGTTTTTGATTTGCTTATCTTTTAATAGATGCTCTTCTATGTTGAATTCTAAATCCTTCAGCCTACTAGCTATTGATGGTAACTTTGGTTATTGTTATTAAATTAATTATTAATCTGACTTCCAAATTGATAGTTTAGTGTATTTTATGAGACTCAATCAATTAATTGGCTATCATTTCTCTGCTTTAGGAACAGGTGCCGCAGAGACTTAAAGTTATTATTTGTTATTATCTTTGATAATCCTGATAGTCAAATCTAATTGGTTGCACCTACAGTTTGGTGCCCCTTTAACCATTGTGAATCCCAATAAGAACTATGCATCTAAAGTCGTGAATAATTCACAACAGTTAATTGCCAGGGCTTTACAGATATCAAGTGAAATCCGTTGTGTTAATGAGATGTATTAACTTTAACATAAATGGTGACATGATAGCAATGCTAGATTGAACTAAAGGTGCCTCCTTCCATAATCTGAGGCAAGGGAGAAAGCCTCAGCTGGTGGGATTCACACATCAATGGCAACCAGGCCTTTTTAGTTAGTGAGATCTTAACAGGATTACTTTATGCCACAGCAGTTTGTAGAGCAAAGGAGTGTTCCAGAATATAATCACCCGATTCATCAAAGCACAGCTTTGCACTACCTTCTCTGCTGTGCATTTTACCCATCATTAGCCCCACACAGACACAGTATCCATGAAGAAAAGATGTTTCTTTATTTCTGACCAGAGGTCGTATCTACAAAATTTAGCCATGAGATTTCACCTAGTGCTTATGTGTCACAAAAGGTTGCTTATTTGCTTTTTCAGTATCTATGAAGAGATGCAATAATCTATGCAAATGATCACCACAGAATGTCCTGTAATGAAAAATATATGAAGCACCACTGTTAATGCTCTTGTGATCTATTCTAATTTTGAAAAGTGATATTTAATTCAGTGTGGGGAAATATTTCTTTCAAAATATGGTGACCAGCACAATAGGAGGACTGTTTCATAAGTTTCACAAAATACTCACATAAAAGGATTTAAAAATTAAAGTTCTCTAAGGTTTTTCTCACAAACTGTTGCAGCAATAATTGCAAGATGAGAAGTCCATGAATAACTCAATGTCACTTCATACTTTCTTATTTACTTATGTGTATCAGGGTTTAAAAATTCAAGTCTTCTGGTTTTTTCACACAGAGCACTGATGTGCTATTCAAACTGATTACAAAATTCAATATAAATGTGCATTTAAGTGACAAAAAGACAGCTATTTTCATTTGTATGTTTAATTCCCCCAGAAATTTTTTTTTGATTATAAAATCAAAATGTCCTTCTCCCCATGCACTCACTGCTTAGAAAAATTAGAAAAACTATCAACTGAAAAATATCAACGCAATCATTCTTGACACAGAGTCCATCAGACTTCCTCTGACTTGCTAGAAAAACAAGTAGCAACGTAACATTAATACAAAAATTATATTAATTTAATATATAAGAAATAAGTTTTTTTACTTTCTTGTCAAGAGTTACATCGTAAGGCATCATAAGCAGAAAAACAGAAAAGCTATTTTTACATGTATGAGGTATTACACCTTGGTTTTTGTATGGATTAAAAAGATAGAACGTGTTAAAGCTCAGTAGCTTTACGGTTGCTAGCAGTCAGATTTCGTTACCTTTGGACATAGCCAGGCTAGCTGCTTCCAGGCTTTATGCTGGGCTTAGCTAACCATTTCCTGGCTCCACCTTCATATTTAATAGACAGACATGAGAGTGGTATCAATGTTCTCATTTAACTATTCGCAAATATGTGTATTAATGTCCCAAAATGTTCCTTTTAATACCCTGTACTAATACCTCCCTGTCATTTATTTAAAGTGAAATGAACTGGAATGAAATTTCCCAAATAGAGTAATTTGCTAAAATCACAAGAATAATGTCTCAAATAAAGTACAAAAAAGGAGAAAACACGTTCAGGAAGCTCAGTACAACGTGGCAGCAGTAATGGTCATTGTAGTAGTGGGGTAATACATCAGTAATAGTGTTATAGTTCTCCACAGGAATTCAATGTGCTGCTATATTTAACAATAGTACACTGAGTGAATGAGGATTCCATCAAATGTGAACAATGATTAAAATCTAGCTGTGTGTTGGTGATTTTTTTCACACAGGGAAATTCTGGATGTTTTTGAACCTCAGTCATTTTTATCACAAGGCTATTGTTGCACCAAATGTCACATAATTAAGATGGTGAGCAACACTGAGTAGTTCACTAATTAAAGAAGGAAATGTGATTAACTTCATCCCACAGTATATATATATGTATATATAGCCCAGTATGTTTTTAATGCATCAGTTCATCAGGCACTGTTATGATACTTAAAGGTATCACATAATCTTTATTAAGTCAAAAGGCTATAAAAATAGAAAATTCTTCAGAAGACTTGAGGTACAGATGGAGAGCTCTGCTACAGTGAGTAGGCTATTCCAATGTATTTCTTTTCAACAGAACTGCTCCTTACCTTTGTCCCTGGGCATTAGATGCTCCATCAGTGTTCACTAATTAGGAGGGAGCCTTTTTTACAGACAACAAGGGAGGTGATACAAGAGGGAGGTTTGGAAATTAATCACTGAGGTTTATTAATGAGGGGGTATCTGCACTGTGTTGCCAGAGAATAATATGAGAAGGAGCGTTCAGGGGCGAGCTCCATCCATCACACTGGAAACTGTGTGGAGACACAGCGGAGCAAAGCTTTTAGAGGCAGTCCTTAATGTGGGCACAACTGAAGAAAGGAAAATCATCATCTCAAATAGCATACTTATTTAGACCCAATATGGGTCTAAATAAGTATGCTTTTGTTCAAAAAGCTGTCTGAT
This sequence comes from Coreoperca whiteheadi, assembly GCA_011952105.1. Classification (NCBI taxonomy): domain Eukaryota; kingdom Metazoa; phylum Chordata; class Actinopteri; order Centrarchiformes; family Sinipercidae; genus Coreoperca; species Coreoperca whiteheadi. The sequence continues at coordinate 7,809,949 of CM022473.1, read as the reverse complement.
CCGTCACCACAAATATCCCTGAATTATGTGGTGTGCGGACATCTGAGCAGGGTCTGAACTTGCATAGATTGTGTTTTACTCCAATATTGTTGCATCAGCAACTCTGTAAACATGAGTGATCCATGTTCACTACATGAGCTACTACTCAGCAAACCCGACAATGGCAAAAATAAATCTCAAAGTATTTCTGTGATGTTCTACATCTCAGTTATGCTTAAGGTTTCACTAAAAGGTGTGCTACTATTACATGTTAGTAGCTCTGTGAGCCTGTTCTTATGACACAGCTGTGCTTAGAGCTAAATGCTGGCATCAGCATGCTGACATGCTCACAATGACAGCAATGTTTATCATATTCACCAAATTAGATTAGCCTGTTATCTTGCGTTTGCCAACCAGCACTAAACGCACACTCGCCGCCTTCTTATGGGAACCTGCTGGTGGCACTATGAAAGTCAGACAATAACCAAAATCATTAGGATTCATTCTCTGGAAACTGTGAATATCTATAAAAAATTTCAAAAGAATTACATCTAATATTTGTCAGTTCCGGACCGGACCAAAGTGATTGGCCAGATAACATTGCTATCCCCAAAGCAATGTGCTGGCATGGCTAAAAATAGTGAAAAAACCTCAAACATGTCCCCAGGTGTTAAATCCCAAACACAATTAACAAAGCTTTTGTTGTTGTTGCCATTATCTATTCGTATGTAGGCTATTCTTTAGAAAAAATTATAGAATAAAGCAAAGGGTTGTGCAATGCAAGGAACATTTTGACATATTTTTATACTATATCAAGATAATAGAAAATGTATAATAAAAGAAAGGAAAAGTGTTGATTATACATTGCACAAGGCCAAAAAGAAGATATGTCAATTGTGGTTGCCATCTTTGTTTGGTTGAGGGAATAGAGTTGCACCATGTGGTAATTATGAAAAATCAACTTAACTGTGCCATGGACCGAATATTTTCTGCACCAGAAAGAAGAGTTTTTAAGTACTCTGGAAATATCTTCAATAAATATGGTAAGAGCTGCTGATTTTTGGATTTTATTTACATTTGAGAAGTGGCTCATATCTCAAATTTGAATGTAACCACGAGTGGAAAAAGTCTTAAATCAAAAAAAGATGATAACACGAAAGGCACAAACTGGGACGAGGTTCTCCCTTCTTCCCACCTCACATGGGAGCTTTGACTCACAGGGGGCTCCAGCCAAACCACCTCAACCAGCTCTAAGAGCTCACTGAGCTTTGGAGGATAAATTCAAGGCTCCTTCCAGGAGGCAGCTGGTTAAGCATGGAGGGCCAGGAAACAGTGGCTGTGCGCTGGCGGTTTCTGAGGTTGACATAACCACTGGCAAGTCCTGCAGAGGCACACAGGGCCACCTTGGCAGAGAAGTAGGACATTGCTTATTGTCTTAAAAAACATTGCTTTCAGATGACTGTTGGAAGTTGTACAGTATTGATGTGGGAAGGAGTTGACAGTAAAAGTGTAACAAATCTTTTAACATTTTATATGTTTCAGAGATCATGACTGATTAAAATGCACCGGAAAAAGACTGCTTCTCAATACTAGTCTATGTCTGTTTTTTCTAGCAGTGAGAGTCAGGCTAGACAAGAAGGTTTCCACTTCAAATCCCAGACCAGCAAGGAAAATCTGAGCAGGGAAAATGCATATCAAGGACAGTTGATATGCACTTGCCGCATTTGCAACAATAGAGGACTGTGACTGTGCTGGGCAGCTCCCAGTTGTAAATGTGACATGGGAAGCATCCCTACCATCTCTACATTAGGAAAAACAAGGTTAGCATATGCCTCTGAATGCTAACAGCATTATATTTTCAAAGGGCGACCTAGATCAGAAAAATTGGGCTTTTCAAGCTCAGAATTGGACCACACAATGACAAAAAGGGATTAAAAATTTCAGTATTCTTTTATGAATTTCTAAAGGTGCAGTCATTTCAAGAAAACTCAATATCAGTGGCAAAAACATTTGACCTCAATTTGAACTTTAGAGGATAATTCAATTTCATTACTAGTTGTATCTTCACATTGAAAGTTTATTCAAGACCTGGAAACAGCAGTTGACAAAACAATTTCACCACATGATCACCTGCCACAACATCTGCATCACTATGGTTAAGGTTTGGTTCGGTTCAGGCAATGAAACGAGATTATTGATTGTTAGAATAACTACACTCAAAAACAATTTATTACTTGTCTCAAATAAAACAAAACAATATTTGTAACTTTTACAGTTAAGCACATATGTGCGATAGACACATATTATATTTTGGCAATAGGGGAGGGACATACAAGTTTAAATTGTTGTATTTTGTATTTATTATAAATAAGTTTTTTCTTTTCAAAATACGTGTTTTGTGTTAAATCTGTGATTGGCTAGTACTTGTTATACGCATGCATGAATGATTGGATGCTAACTGTGAGCACTGTCAGTGTCAATAAGCTTGTGGCAATAGCCACATTTTCACAGCACTGAATATGATGAATTTACTGTTTATCAGAGTGTTGTTGACTAATGGGAAACCATCCTTCAACAAGGAAATAAAAGCTTCTTTTCTATGAGACCAGGCACTTGACACCAGCCAGCTCATAAGCCTGAGTCCGGGCCTGGAGCTGGGTCCGGAGGTCGGTGTATTTACCAGCAAAACTGTCAACATAGTCCATCAGAATTAATTAACATTAGCTTTCAAGGAAACCTAAACGCTGCATCAGCTGACACTATGGGGAACGCCCTCAGTGTGACCGCATCTGAATCTCTGTATCAACTAGACCAATCTTGATTGGGTTAACATCAACGTGTGACACGCTAGCGGAACCGGAGGTTACAAAGGGAGCCGGCTTCACTGTTGTCGTCAGTCTTCTGATCTTCAGCAAGTGCGCTGGGTCTCTGTGAAAATGATGAGTGTGAAGCGATTCTGGCAGTGCATTCCTCTCTGTCCGCGTATTATCCCCACCGGCAACACACATGTTTGGGTTACCTGTTTTGGGTTGAGAGCGTCCTCTGTTAGCCCTCGAGGTTTACCGCGAGCAGCGTGAGCGTCTCCTCGTAAGCTCGCTCCGCTCTCCGCTCTCCACACTCCACTTGGTACGGGTCCCGCGGCTGCCGAGGCAGCCCGGCGGCAGCATTAAGAACAGGAAGACACACTCATCCGCTAATTCCCACCCCTTTTCTGGACCGGGTGCCCGCTTCGCGGCCCCCTCAGGACTGACAGAGGCCCTGAGGGGGTGACTATGAGAAAGGTAAGTGCCCTCTCTGAGGTCTGCACGCCATGGCGTTCGTGCAGGTATGCCCAGCCAACCTGCTGTAGGTAGCGGTCTAGCCCCTGTCACCAGAGGTCTCGGGCTGGGGCTGAGGGTGGACCACCTCAGCCTCCAAAATCTCGCAGCTCCTACATGCTGGCTCAGAAAGTGAGTGTGGCGACGCATGCCCCTCCCCAACGGTTGAGGGGTTCACTCCTGCCCGCTCAGTGAAGACCTGAGAGGGGGAAGACCGACCTGGGGGCCGTGCCTCTCGCCCAACAGGCTTCACAGAAGAGGCCTTGACACGAGTGTCGGGCCTTGGAGGGCGCCCCCCATAGGGGTTGAGCACATGGTTGCTTCCCCATCAAGCCCTTGGGAGCTCAGCCTTCTAACCCCGCTGCCGGTGGCGCGTTGGGGCACAACGAGTTCCGTGCAACCGCTGCCTTTAGACCTGCACGGCCGTGGAGCAATCAGCCCAGAGTTGCGTCCTCTACAGAGGCCTGTATTCGTTCCTTTTCGGTTAAATCCCGCCGTACCAGCGCTTCAGGGTACTGCAGCTCTCACGTTGCAGGTTCGGGGGGCCATCAGGCATGTATGTCCTCGAGGATTTCCCGCCGCTGCAGCGCTTCGGGTAACCGAGGCCACCACTCCAGGTCCCCCAGGCACCAGCATCGAGTGGTTGGTTCCCTGAGGGACTTTTCTGCCCACTTGGGAAGCTTGACCTGGTGTGTTGCACTGAGTTTTGCGCACCGTCCAACAAGGTTACAAGCCTCAGTCCACACCCCCAAGATTACGAGGCATCTTGGGAGCAGGGGTCGACCGAGTACAAACACAGGTGATGGAGCGAGAAATACAATCATACACATTCATACATATGGACTTTGCCTTGGCTCCTCTCAGACTCCCGGGAGTCTGCATCCTCAACTATATAGACGATTGGTTGATTTTATCCCAGTCTCGTCTTACGGCATCAAGATGTCATACTTGCGCACAAATGGTGTTTGGGGTTGAGGCTCAATGCGAGCGAGTGCACGCTCACTCCAACACATAGGATCACATTCCTAGGAGTAGTGTGGGACTCGGTTACACTGGAGGCACAACTGTCTCCCGTGCGAATCGAGTCGCTCCTGACCCAGGGCCCAGTGCTGGGAATGGAGTATTACCATCACACACTCTCGACGGACATGTGGAGACTGCACCCCGAGACGGTGCAGATGATATGGAGGAGATTCGGCAGAGCACAAGTGGACCTATTTGCATCCCCGGGGAACCCTCACTGCCCCCTCTGGTTATCCCTTTTGTATCCAGTGCCCTTGGGGCTGGATGTCATGGTGCAACCGTGGCTGAGGCCACGGTTGTACGCTTTTCCCCCGATTGTTCTGCTCCCGGGGGTTCTAGAGAAGATTCGCCGAACAGGGGCCCAGCTACTGCTCATGGCCCCGTTCTGCCCACCAGAATCTGGTTTTCGGGCCTGGTAGCCCTCCTGGACAGCCCCCTGTGGGAGACTCTCATCAGGAGGGACCTGCTGTCGCAGGGCCAAAGCGAAATATTTCATCCCCAGCCGGGGAGGTTGAAGCTGTGGGTTTGGCCCCTGAGGGGGACCACCTCCGACCTGCCGGTCTCTCTACCAAGGTACTTGAGACCATCTTACACTCTAGATGCCACTCTACGAGAAAACTATATGCGGGTAGGTGGAGGATTTTCACTATGTTGTGCCGAGAGCACCACCTTGACCCAGTTCACTGCCCAGTGGCTTCAGTGCTGGAGTTTCTCCAAAGCTGGAGTTTTTGGCTGGACTCTCCCCCGCTACACAAGGTGTATGTGGCTGCGATCGCAGCATTCCGGCTGCTCGCTTGGGAAGCACCGCTTTGTTACCAGTTTCCTTCATGTCACCCTGAGAATGAGGCCTCAGGCTCGAGTCAGAGTCCCTCCTTAGGATCTGATCGTAGTGCTAGATGGACTTACCACAGCACCCTTCGAGCCAATGGACGATGCATCAGACATGTCTGGCCTTAAAAATGGAATTCTTGCTGGCCATAACTTTTCTCAAGAGATTGGGAGATCTGCAGGCCCTCTTGGTGGCTCCTGCTTACCTGGAGTTCGTTCCAGACGCAGTTAGAGCCATCCTGCATCCTAGGCCGGGGTATGTATCTAAAGTACCCACTGAGGTGGCCCGGCCGGTGGTCCTGCAGGCATTCCATCCTCCATCAGTGTTAGTGAAACAGGAAGTTAGGCTGCAACTGCTCCGTCCAGTCAGAGCCCTCGAGATGTACGTCCGCAGGACATTTCAGTGGCAATTCGGATCAGTTGCTGATATACTTCAGGGCCCCTTGTAGGGCTGCCCAGCTATGGCCTTTTCCTCCCGTCATGAATGTTAAGTTGGGAGTTCTGTCCTTGCGCATCAGCTGTTTTAGCCCTTAGCGGTTTTCTCTATCTCGTGGCCAAAAGTTAATTAAAACAAGGGAATACAGAACAGTCTGACAGGTGTCATTAAAAAGGGAGACCAGTTCCTCTGTGTCCAAATGTGAATTGAAAGCAGTTAAAGAAGCAGTAGAAAAACGCTCAGAAAACTTGCTAGCAGACCTTGGCAGTGGACAGGTGTATTGTGATTAATGGGTGGTTGGGATAAGACCACACTGAATTAAACCTCTTTATGATTAGACACACAGATATATTTTGTCTCAAGGTTGAGATCACTGTACAGAGACAAGTCAAGGATGTGGCCCTTCTCATGTGTGGCTTCTTGTATTGCCTGACTGAGGTTAAAATATTCCAAAGTATCCATATGACAAAATATCAAGATATATCAGTAATTTTACCCTACAGCCATTAACATTATGATGTAACGTTAATAGACTAGCATGTTTTAATGAATTCCATGCACAGTTTTGAGACAGTATCAGCGCTAAATTAGCTGTTGTAAAACATGCTCTGAGAAAAATGTTGCAAAATTTAGGCTGAACATGGTAGTTCACTTAATTTAGAAAGTTTAATCCAATATTTATCACACTCCTGAAACAATCTAACACTGTTTGGGTAAAGCAAACTTAACTTTAACGTTACCTGCAGTGGCGACTACATGGATGTTTTGATGTCTGATTCCACAGGCAGCCGAACTCATCCTGCTGCTGGATGGCTTGTAGCCACAGTGTTCTCCTATCTTTATGTATTGATTGGGTAAAATACAAAACTTAAGTTTATTTGATGTGCAGAAAGCCAAACAGCAACTCATTGTGAATGCTTTGCTTTCCCCTTTGGCATAAACAGATGTGACATTTTGTGGGCGTTCCCATAAATACAGACTGAATGTATAGTGAGTCCTTTGTCATATTAGATTTATCAGGATTTGCATTGTTTAAAAGCAGCTTTCTGTATATCTGTATAGGTATTTTTGACTTCGCCTCTGTGTTTTGTGCTGCACCTTGCATTTGTTTTTGTAAGGTGAAGGTTTACTAGTTTTAAAGGTTGCTTTACTACTGTACCCCTGCTGTCCCTAAATGCAATTTCCCCACTGCAGGACAAATAAAGGCTTAACTTACTTTTATATCTTTATGAGCAGTAGGTGGCAACATAAGACTGACACAACACATCCACGTTAATTTTACTTAAAGTTAAATTCTTGTTGTATTAAGTTTATATGAAATATGAAACATGAATATATATATACAGTGCGATGGGACTCCTGTTGAGACTCTGCTGAATGGTGGGCTATTGTGCTTGGGTCATTTCTGGCCCAAGCAATACTTTCTGAGCTTTCTGATGAAACTAGCTGGCTATAAACGTCTAGCTAGCCAGCTCTTGGCAAATGCATCATTGCCGGAAGAAGTGGATGTAGCTGATGCTGCAGACTCAGCAGCAGTACGGAGATGTGCTCCCGGTGGACAGTCACACGTGGGCGACGGGAACTGTCTGTAATTTTATTTTTACGGCTGCCATAAAATGTATATTCTGGACACTGCTGCCACTGTTTATATTTAGGAAAACGGTCATTAATATGCACGCTATGTCACTAATGTTGGCTGTGCGCGCTGTAGCCTGTGTCGGTGTGTGTGTGATGTGTAGGTTTATTTTGTTGGATTTGTGTGGTAAGAGGGGTGGCTGTCACGCACCCATATATTATTTATATTCTGCTGGAGTGCACACACAGCTTGTGTGATGATGACCGTCTATGGTGATGATGCAATTATTTGGAAGAAGGATTTGCATTTTGTTTAAGAAATTAGCAAGTTTGTTTTGGTGATAACTCATTCCCTCTGTGCTGTTTGCTTGTTGCACTGGCTGGACTAAATTAGAGTTTTATTTTAGTTTCAGAAGTGGAATTGTCTTAGGTAACTTTTGAGTAGCTACTATAGTATAGGACACAGTAAGTTGGGCTATGGTTCACTATTAAACGTAATAGTTGGAAAACGTCAGCCTTTGCTTTTTATTTTCTGCAATACTACCTACCTTTGGTGTGAATATAATAGAATATCGTTATTTATATATTTGTAGCTCCAGGGAGGGTCAAGATATTAAAAAAATAAAACCCTCACCCCTTGACAAATAACAAACAGTCCCCTAGATATTCCTAGCGACAAACAGTAGTTACCTTAACCAATATAAACAGCAGGGCTACAACTTGCCTTTACTGGAACTCACCCAAACCAGGAGAGCCTCTTTTAGTAGGGCTGCTAGCCCAGCTGCAACACAGATACCCACACAGCGACCCTCGATTGGACACAAACGTGCCTCTAGTGACTGTCAAAGCTCCGTGCCTTTCTAGCGGAGACATGAGAAGTTCTACAGTAGCTGCTCAACAAGCCTGGTTAGCTCTGACTACCAGCACTGTGGCCATACACGATAGACCACATCACAACACACTACATAGCTACAAAGCCACACCTCACACAAAATGGTTACCCCCCACTCCTCTGTTTTATTATTTAAATGTACTGTAAGGGAGGGTCCTAGCAGAATTTAAGGGTAGACTCTTTAATAGGAGACAGGAAGCAAACGGTGGTCCTAAATGTCTAGGTGTTGACCCCAACCCCCCCCCCCCCCAGCCTCTTGTCCCAGAGGTTTTGTGGCACTATACTGTAAAGATGTCACACTACTTGCATGGCCACAAGAGATCCATATTAGGAAAACATAAACATTCTTTGCTCTGTCTTTGTTCATAACTGTCCTCACTGTAGGTATTGTCTACAAATACCTGCTTCATCCTCTCTTGGCATCTCTTGTCCCCTCTGTTTTAATAGCGTTTTTGTCTTTTCTCCCTTTAAGAAAAGACAGGGACAGGAGTGTCGGGTGTCCTTGAGTATTGCCTCTTGTGTGTAAGTGTGGTCTTTCGTCTTTCCAGGTCATCGTGTTAGAGAGGAGGTAGGGCTAGACGACTTCTCTCATCCATATTCCTTACTGTACTGCTCCTGTCTACTCTGTATTTACAGACATCTATTGCATGTCTGTTCCCCCGCTATTTCTCTTCCTGAGGTCGCTCGCTTTCTTTGCCTTTTTTGTTGAGTTTTTAAATTGACTAGAGTTGACTGTATGTTTTGGTGAGAATAGTCTCAATGTTATTATTAGAAATAAAAAATAGAAACAAAATAAGATCCAGGTTGTTTTAAAATGGAATTTGCCTTATAATTCTAGAAGATTATATGTCACTGAGAGCTGTATTTCCATTGCAAACCTATTCACCATCTGTATGTAATGTCAAAGTATAGCACTAGATGTGCCTTTTTGAAAAGAGCAAAGGTAGAATAAGACAACACAAGAAGGAAGGGGAAACAGACAAAACCCCACGACAACTAAAACACATCAGGAGAATGTCTACAAAACAGATAGATGACTTAACAACCCCAAAACCATGATATAAACAAGTCACAATAAGAAATGAAGGTATGAAGTTATTTTGTAGTGTCAAACAATGTCACTTAGCTATGAATATGTGGTTATTATGTTAAATTTAAGTTGAAAATAGAAACTCTTTTACATTTAAGTTTTATAGATATGGTGTTTCCTGAAACTATGAAACTCTGCTTCTGTGCTAACTTTTAAAAGGCTCTATAAGCAGAGAAAACTGAATAAACTAACATGGTTAATTGTTTCAAGGCTTTCAGGTTGCACATTTAAAACTCCACTCTTATCACTAAGTATGCTGAAAAAAAGTATAAAGTGTCTTTTATATATCAAGTCTATCTATAATAGAGTTTCAGCACCTTATTGTTTGGATCCAGAGAAAGATTTATCATCAAGGTTTATTATTTGAGGTATGACATAATCCTTTTAAGTTGTTTTAGCAGATAATTCTTAATGGTATAGGGAAAATTATAAAGCATGAAGAAGATCATCTATCTCTTTCTCTTTCACCAAGGTGCATGTGCTGGTATAATTTGCTGCCATGAACGGCTTTGAAATAAAACTGGCAATGGAAATATGAATAAAAAAAAGATTCATCAAAATGCAATTAGACAAGTCCAGAAAAAAGATTAGAGGTACATATGTTTTAAATATCAGCTGTTTCCTGCCATTGGTCTCTCTTGCCCTGAAATAACCACTGTCTACTCCACCACTCACACACCTGTGTCCACTTTCCCTCGTCAGCTTGCAGTGTGTTCACCCTCACCTGCAGTTAATTCACTCATCAGCCTCTCCCTACATATACCAGTTCACTGTATTGGTTTTGGCTTTATGCCACCCACATTTGTTTACCTGCCTGCCGGTAACACTGAAATAATCATTCCGCTCATCATCAGAGCTGTCTGCGTTTGGGTCCTTTTTCCCCGTGTCCCTGTTACCACTACAAACCCTGACAGTTTAAGTTTTCTTTTCTTTTGCAAACTCACGTGCCCATTTAAAGACTGATCAGCTGCTATACTTAGTGCCAAGAAATCCTACATATGGGGCGTGGGTAGCTCATCTGGTAGACTTGGGTTCGAATTCAACCTGCAGCCCTTTGCTGCATGTCATACCCCTCTCTCTCCTACATTTCCTGTCTCTCTTCAGCTGTGCCTATCAAAGATTGGGGGGAAAAAAAATCCAAACAATTTGGAAAAAAAAAAGAAATGCTATGTAGGCAAGGTTAGGATTTTTCCAACCTTACTGGAATATGTCAGAATTTAAATGGTTCTTTATACAAATACTTGAGTAATACATGGAATAATAACCACTATCTTTCTTCATGTGTGTTCTAATGGAATTACTGGTGTTTTATTTGAAGATTTTAATTTTAAGATAATTTGGAGAACACCATCCTTCAGGTTTAAATGAATTTAGATGGAAAATTAAGTGGTAATGGAGTATTCTACAAGATCCTTTTTGTGAGAATTTCCGGTATGTTATTTTAGAGAAAAAGTGTATATCGAGATATATATATCATATATCGCGGCATAACCTAAAAATATTGAGATATTATTAGCCATATCACCAAACCCTACCCCGAGTATAGTTACATTTTTTAGAAAGTGTTTGTCAGCCATGGCATGGATTACAGCAGCTACTTGTTTAGGCTCTAATGCTAGGATTTACTACTCAACATAGCACATGCACATTTTCATATGCAGCACATACCATATAGGCCTGTGAGTTGCATGCATCATAGCAAGCCATTTACACAGTCTGCTACTGTATAACTGGTCTAAATGACAGCTTTAAGAGATGTGCACGGAGAATTTAAACAGGCATTTACCCGAGCAGCTAGCATAAAACCAGAGTCTGGCAGATGACATATGTTAATATGTCAGTTCTTTTTTTGCACTGTAATTTGTTCTCTTGCACACAAGCCTGGAGCAAATTAAATATGTATTTGAATTATACATTTTTATCAGCAGCATGATAAAGCATTGAATGATATGGTGATTAAAATTCCTAAACTGCTGTTATTTTAAATCAACCCGTGTCTACACGAGTGCAATTTAATTTATTTATTCTTGAACGCTCATTTGTGTCCTATGATAAATATCTTTTAGGGAAATGAACATGTCTCAGCAAAGTATTCTTGTTTTTAGCTACTAGATCTCTTTCTGTAATTTCTCAAGTTGTACATTTGGGGTCTTCAGTCTTACTTGTAGCTTGTAGTCCTGTGAAACATAATTTCTACCGTCTGCTCCTGGTGTTCATGTTGCCCTGAGGTTTCCTGTAGACTGAGGTGCCAATCATGGATGAGATGATCATGGATAAATGAGGTCTGACACTGGGCACCAGAGATCCCTGAGCTGAATGTAACATCCCTACTTCTAAATTACAGCTTAATTAAGCCACTCACAGATGTGGATTTTGTATGCCGACGGTTTTTAAAATTATCTTAGAAATATAATCACAGGAATGTTTTTGTAGTAAGAGGGACTTGGGGGCTTTGCAGCTTTTGTATACGTCTGTCAAGATGTGTATATCAAGGCAAATATCAGGCTGCTGCTGCTGATAATTGCTGTAGGATCCAGCTACACTTGGTCGGATGAACTCACATGCCTTTCTAGGCTGTGGCGGAAGGACAGTGCAGTGTGATGTTGCAGATCATTACTATTTAACCCGCAACAACCCTTCAGAGTTTAATCTTAATATTTCTTGAATAAAATTTGCTCAAGAAAAACGGAGAGAAGTTATTTTATGTGTCACACATCTGCTACATTCTGAATTAAGCCATGAACTTAACAGATATGTCTTAATTTTCTTTTTTTTTTAGTGTGAGAATTCATGCACAGGCACACACTGAACTGCTGTGGAAGGCGACATACCAATTATTAGTGCCAGTAGCATGTATTGGGGAGGCAGGGCGAGTTGATCATTGCTAATATAGTTCATAGCATAGTGGTTCTCCTATGGTCTTGACATGGGGCTTCCTTGATCAGACGGGAGTGTTTCATGGCAGGACCTGGATTTAGTGAGGCTTGTCGCGGCAGGAGAATGTGAATTACGGCTCAATGTTCCTCGACAGTGCTGAGCCGGTGGCTTCATCTGTTCTGACAGGCTCTTGACTGTGTGTGATGATGAGAGACAGCTCCGGGTTGGCGCTCGGCACCGACTCTTCAGCTGACAATGTGAATTATGGAGACTTGAAGGAGCAAGAGCATGCATAAGCAGACCCCCACTCCTCTTAATCCTTCCCTCAAAGGTTCCACCTCAGAGACCCCAGATATACCATGGTGCAACTGGCACGCACTTCAAACACTGGCTGAAACATGATGGAGGCAATGGACCTAGGTGCTCTATTGACTTTTGTTTCAGCATCTTAAATTTCTCTCACATCTATACATAATTCTTCAATGAGTTTTCTTTTCTGTGGGATTGAAAAACTTATGCTTAATAGGTGCTGAAGCAATGAATGATGAGATTGTAATATTCAAAATTATTATTTTATCTACATATTAAGGATTTTAATGGTTCTTTATGCTTCTGTAGCTTTATCATGTAGATTTTTGTATTGACAAAATAAAGAAAGATGTAAATAAATAGACGAAATAAATAATCATATGAATAAATTGTGCAGCCTATAGCTAGCTGGCTGGGTAGGTAGCACAGCCTTGTTAAGCTAAAGAAAACGCAATTCCACACAATTGCTTTCACATTGTTGTTGCTCTAGCTCTAACAGGAGCAAGTTTGATAGATTTGTTAGCATTTGTCGAGCTTGCTAGGCTATAAGCATGTAATTGGTTGAAAACTGAAGGGGTGGTGACTGGTGACAACCTCATATTTTATCATACAATATATAAGGAAGAATTTCCATTATGAAATAATATAGATTTTTTTAAAAGGGCATTTTTAAATAAACATGTCTATAATTAAATAAGATAATGAAAAACAGATTATTCATGTGCTTTATTTTTTTGATGAATATTTATTTAATAATCAACACTTTAGGGTTCCAAATATTTTACATGTTATCAGTTTGAAACCATCATTTTACCACTGAGTAGCTCCATAAAGGCAAGCTCACAATTTGAAAATAATAATTTACGAGTGACTGTTTTGTCAGCTAAAATCAGAAAGCAATGCTATCTGCTGTAGCTGATTGCTTAAATAAGATGTATTATCATACATACATCCATTTATTAAAGAATACATTGATATAACAATATTGAAATTCCAGCCATTCATTGAACCTTAACTTGAGCTGCCGTTGAAGGAAGATATGAAAATTGAGCGATTCCAAAGAAAAGACAAATCCTGTTGCGCGTTCCTCACTAATCCTCCCTTTGGACGGTAAACACATTGCAGAGCTTAGAAACACACCACCTAGGCTGAACCGTGATGTACAATCTCCAGGAGACAATAGAATTGGTGAGTGTATTTTCTCATCTTATGTCTCTGCCAAATTCACATGCCCACACACACACCCTCCAGTGCCAAATGCATCCCTCCCCCTGCCCTCACAACCCACCGCCAAAAAAACCCAAAATATGACAGATTTATATGCCTGAAGGAATTGATAAGAATATATAGAAAACAAGCAAAGTTTAGATGAAGCACCTTGAATCCAACCCCCTAAAATTAGAAAGGGATTATACAAGTACAGTCCATTTACCATTTACAATACTGGGAAGCCATTGGCATCTTGCAATAGTACATCTGACCAGCATGTGGAGTTTGAGAAGAGTGTATTTCAACAGAGAATATACTGTTGCACTTATACAGTCAGCTAATCCTATTACTTGGAAAAAGAAGTCTCCACTGTTGGCATGTTGTCTAAGGTTAATACAACACACGCACACACACACACACAGTGAAAATGTGTTGTTGTTGAATATATCCATTTCACTTTCAGTACATTTGTATGTGTCGATAAAGATCTTTGCTAGACTTGAAGGTTGCGATTGATTTTAATTTCCAGGCATGCTGTGTTTTCCTAGATGTCGGATTGGGATGTTCCAGCATCCAAATGTATATTGTTGCACTAATGAATGCATTTGTGTGAACAATTCATAGCTGACTGGAATTTATACGAAGTGTTTCACATCATGAAATGTATTCCGTTAACATGTTTTCTTTTTCACAGGCTACATATGAGTTTTGAGGTTGGAATTTAACAGTTCAAAGAAAAGCGAAGGCCTCTTTTTTCGTCCAATTCAAACTGGCTTTACACATACTATGAATGTACGTCTCTCTCCTTAGTTGAAAAAGGAGTAGGTATTTATGCCTTTCATTTTTTTATTGTATGTCATTTAGATGCCGTCTTTCCGTATTGTTCCTCAGGAACAATAAGATTTCTGCAGGAGAACTGTTTAGTCATATCATCAGGTTTAAACCGAATTGAATTGAATAAGATTCTGCACCAGGATGGACACATTATTGGATTGGCAGCTCCATACTAGTGTGAGCCAAACCTCCTCCCTTTATACAGCACTACATGCATTTTATTTCACACAATTAGATTATTTTAATATCAGTCACATTTCTTCCACTCAGTGTTTTCCACAACATCAGCATCATCTTTCATTATCCGCTACTACTTTGGAGGTCCTTCACTGCACTCATAAATACTGAGCATTATTCAATTGCTGTCTGCTGCCTCATAAATTTACTGCCATCACATAGGGTCTTGGGATTGAAGGGGAAAGCTCCTGAATCTCAGACTGATTTCTATGTAAGGGATGAGGGGTGTGGTATACTGTATGTGAAGCACTCTCCAGCTGTAGCCCCTGATGCACTGACATCGGATTCACTTGCCCAGGGCTGTACCTGGTCTGTGCAATAGTGGTCACATAGATGCCACTGGCCTCAAACATGTAACTATGATGAATTATTAACTTTAGAAGAGGAGGGGAAGATACAAAAGGCAGTCACAACACATCTGAGTTAGTGAGCTACTCTGGTTTGACAGTGGAATTGGGTAAACCTCCCCTATTTAGCATATATAAGCAGTATATAAACACTTGGTGGTTTATAACACTATAATGCAATTATAAGCACAAATACAATGTAAGGACATTTTGATTGTTGACAAATTAATTTATTTGTCCGCAATTCTCCTATAAAGATGTACCTGATATATAAACAGCAATGAATGATTATAACAAAGTTGCATAGCAAGGCTATCATCATATTTAACAATATATGATTACATGCCAACAAATCCTCACAGTGTGATAAAATACCTATTCATGCACATGCTGTCAGCATGCTAACATGCTCACAATGTGTGAATGTCTGCACAGAATGTTGTGCCAATTCATCCAGTAGGTGTTGAGATATTTCACAGGATAAAAGATGACTGTGACCTGCCGGTGGAGCCAGAGGAGAAGTCAAAGCATCACTGATCAGTAGACTTCCTCCTCTGGACACCATGAACTTCTGTAAAAAAAAAAAAAAAAAATGTCATGGCAATCCATGAAATAGTTATTGTGATATTTCAGTTTGGACCAAAGATTTCTTTTAGCCATGATGCTGGTATGACTAAAAAAAATCTTGTCGACTTTGTAGAGTTCTTCAGGAGCTTTCAGTCGCATGTTGTGGGCTTCATCAACAGATGGATTTACCCAATTGTCATGAGCGTGAAAAGGAAGTATTTATAAATAAATAACAATGAATATACAATTAATGAATATAATAAATAAATGAAAGCTGCAAGCAGCGATGAATGGGCCCTCGCACCTCCCACACATCGGAGTGCATGTCACTTCCTGTCTCCACTATGTGGTGCTAGAGCACACCCACCAATTATACGTCATGGTCCTGTATATCAAATGTAGACCACACTGTGAAAATGTCACGTAAATGAAGCAATGATTGTCACACAAGGTCTAGTTCCTGTTGCCAGTAGTTATCACAATGACTATAACTCCTAATTGGCATGTAGATGTCGTCAGGCCGGGACTTTTATCAAACATTTGAAATTTGGGGCAGATTGGACAATGTACACTAAAGTTACAACAACTTCCCCTTTCACAGCAAATAATGAGCCATCATTTTGTTGAAGTACGGAGCCAGAAAATGGCAAAAAATAGGCCTTCCTTTTGGGTTAAGGGTATGGCACAAGAGGCTTTTTTGAAAGTCTTGGGATGATATCCCTCCCAAATTTCATACATCTACGTGAAACGTGCTGTGAGGGTTACTTCGTTGAAGGCTAACTTCCTGTTGCCAGTAGGTGGCGTTATGACTATCACTGAATATTGGCATGGAGATGTCTTGAGGTCAAGTTACACCAACTTCCTGTTTAATGGCGAAACACTGAAATTTAATGCCCTGCCACAGACATTACCTTCAATGGAAACTCCCACTTTGCACAACTTTTCATCGGAAAGGTCTTTAGATTGCACTGCCTAGATTCTAAGTCGATCTAAGCAATTACCTAGGGTGAGTTTGTTAAAGTATGAAGCCTGTCAATGGACAAAAATTACCTACAAGTGCACATTAAAAATGGCTGACATTCTGTTGGATTTAGGCTATGGCTACAAGAGGCTCTTTGTATGTCTAGGGGTGATACATCTGCTTCCCAAATTTCGTACATGTAGGTGAAAAATACCGCGGTGGCTGCTTTTTTGCAATTTTGTATGGGGCAGTATGGAGCCATTTTGCCACACCCATTGCCAAGACCCATATCAGATGTACATTTTCGCCACTTATGACAAGTGTGCAAAGTTTTGTGAGTTTTCAAGCACCTTTAGCCCCTCAAAAATGTTATTCATTTGGGGTGTAAAGAATAATAATAATTACTTGCATTATAATATAACAGGAGTCGCTCCTCGGGCCCTAATAAATCATATTTCACAGTAATTTAAAATATGAATTATTGCATATATTAGGATTTCAGTGTTAATACACTTGGTACATATACATACATACATACACATAACATATAGTTAATGCAAAGGATGTGTGTTTGTATATATATATGATTTGGTACAATTCCAAATTAAAATTACCCTCCACTCAAAAATGTATTTTTTATGTCCCCTAAAATGTCAGACCATGACTTTTTCTGACTTGTATCTGTGCAAAGCTTGTCACCAGAGGGGTTTTTTTAACATTCCTCTACTGAAGGAGGAAATGGCTGTACACTTCCCTAAAATCTGAGATTCAAACGTATTTCGGACGTCACAGATCTCTTGCTCTCTTTGGATCTATGTCTCTCAACCACATCCATCCTCTCACTGGTCACATAACTTGGTGGGCGCCCCATTCATAGATTCAGAATTTGTCAGTGAGCGAGAATAAGTAAGCTTCTAGCCCCTTTCCAGAGGTTTTTTTTTCTTTTTATGTGAGAAAACCATGGTAAACTAAATATTAATCATAGCACGTATTGAGTATTTTTAAATACTTTAAAATGTGTTTGGAGGGGAACTTTAAGTATTGTTTTGTATATAAAAAAGAGTTTGGTCTCTTACATTAACATCAGCTAACTTTTTAAGAGACGGGTCGAAAAACTTAGTGCCATGGTAAGAAAAAGAAATCGCAAGCATCAAGTTGAGGTTTAAAAGCCATTTATGAATATGATTGTTGCAGGTTTTATCAGAAAGAACAGTAAGCTTGTTGAGATGAAATATTTTACTCAGATCAGTTTCTGCCTTTCTAGTTTATCGTTTTTTTCATAGAAGGCAAAAATGATCAAACAGCATCACTAATATACACAGAGATGATGCAAAGCTTGCAGTGGATATCTATATAACTAGAAACTATCCAAGATTCTGGAAAAACCCAGTGTCTCATGCAATTTTTCTCCGGTAAGTGCTGCAATCAAACTGATTTTACCTGCATGCTGCGGTTGTAAAGGAACTATTGTGTTTTCACAAAGATTTAAAACTACTTTAATTGTTTTTGGTGGAAATGTCTGGTTACTTTCTCAGTGTCTACCTTTGAGGTACTCACTCATGACAGACATCTTGAATTATAATGTTCAACGTTAAGTGCTGGCAAAGTCAGTAGTACTAAAACTGCCTTTCTATTCTTAACTCAACAGATAATCTGAATATCTTGGGGTGGCGACTTTTTAAGAATTAGTAGTGTATAATATTCATGCTGATTGAGAACCCTTTTCTTTGAAGTGCTGGTTGATAATCCCCACAGAGAGCGTATGTTACTTACTTTCTTGCATGTGCTCTCTTTTTTATATTCAAAACTATTCAAAACGGTAATATTATGGGGGAGAGTTTTTGGTGGAAAAGTAAACAGTTCATCTGTGGGTCAATATGAGAACTAAATTTTGGCTTAGATTGGGTTTTTATGTCTACTGGTCAGTTTTCTCTTTTACAAAAGACTTTTCAAGGTAAAATAAAATAGCAGCTGCCAACACAAAAGATTGTTCTGTACACTATAATCTGGGTCTGACTTTAAAAGACTTACCTGCACTTATATATCAATGGATGTTTCAAAAGTCAAATTTTGAACTAGACATTTGAGATTATAAATTAAGTGAGAAGGCAAATGTGTACTATACACTTGTATATTGTGCATTTTTTTTAAAAATATCTAAAGCATTTTCTTTCCTGATCTTTTCAACTAATTTCTCCTGTGCTTAGGACTTGGGCAAACAGGACCAGCTCTCACACTTTTCCACCAGACTAAAGCAGCGTGTTTGTTTTGCTGTGGCCTCTCCCTCCTTGGCAAACGCTGCTGCTGTCACACAGGACTCCTGAACCTTGCTGAGCTCTGAATACAGACATGGCCTCTCGATCAGAATGGCTCAGTCAGCACAATTCCTGCAGTGCAAAGAGACTTCGTCCCAAGGCACCAACCCCCACCCTTCCTCACCCCAAGTATTCTCTAATAGCACTCCACTTGATGTGTGAGAAGCACAGCTTGTGGTAGACCACAAAGCATTGAATCATTGTTTGCTGATAAAATACTCAACACAGTGAATGCGTAGAGGGAGTCCATCTCCAGAGTGCCAGCAATGACTGCAGATGAGACGGAGTAGTCAATGCTGGTCGATTTCATTACAGGCAGATATAATGGCATTGTGTTTACTGGAGAGAGTGGCAACTTTACTGGATACTGTTTCCCAGGTTTTATTTCATATTTCTTAAGCCAGCACAGGCAGGGGTCATCAACAAATAGGATTGGAGAGGATTTTGGTTCATGACTATAAAAGGATAATCGCATGACTGCAAAAGTTCTCTGTGAAGGGATCAAGTTTAGTAATTGGACTTGCTTCCCAAATGAGATGCAAAAAATCCAGTATGAGGGGTGAATGTGTGATGCAATGCCCCGTTTCTATGTGTTTCAATTTTCTCCATCTCTTGAAACACCATTATCTACTGCATTCAAGCTTAAAATAATACAGTAAATAAAAACACTGACCTTATTTTATTTTACCACATCATTATTGGACAAAAAAATCCCTCCTCAGTAAAAAGAAATCGGTTACAATGCCATGTGAGGCTCCCAGACTCTGACGGTAATGAGAAGAAGGGTTTCAACAATTATCTATCAACAAGAGATGTGCACTCAGGTAAAAATAGCATGCAATACATGTAGTGCTTGTTCTGCTGACTGAGAACCTACAGGCAAAACAGGCTGAAGTGAAGACTGACAAAGTAAGCACCAAATTATGCATTAGCAAAAGCATGGCTGGTGACTGGTGTGCTGTAAAGCAGGACAAGTGCTCCGGGAGGGGAGGTTGGAAGGTTGTCTCCTGCAGTAATGGAGCCTGACAATGCTGTAAAAGAGCAGAGAGAAAGGGAAGGCAAATCTTGTTTCCCTTTTAAATACCACATGCCACTACATTAGTAAATTTTTTCAACCCTCCAAATTAATAGTCTTTCCACAGAATCTTTTTTTATCTGACCATTATTCAATATTTTTTTATCTCCTATTACTGGACTACACACCATTAGGCAAAAACCCCTACACTAGATGTCTATCTGATAATGCTGTAACTAAATATAAGGGAGTGGTTTCATCCGCATTTAATTCAATGCCATGTCTCAATATAACAGAGGACTCCAATGCTAATTTCGGTCTCTCCAAAATTCATCATCTTGTTGATTGTGCTGCAGGCTCACTGTGAATGACACTCGACTTGCTCCTTAAAAAATTAAGATATTTAAACAAAGACGAAGAGCGAACCTCACAAAAACTTCAATTTTTGATATAGACAGTACACACACATACACACAGAGCTACACTGACATAAGCAAAAAGTATTACATTTTTACTCACAGACAACCATGCACATAGATTTACTCAACTACGGACACACTTGTTTTGTACGATTTGTATTCACTTTACTGTTAAATTATTGAATATGTTCAAACAGTAACATGCAAATAGTACCATTTAAGAATGCAAAAAAAATCATTTTGCTGGTGCAGAGTCGTCCATGGACTTTATTGACATTACAAGGGTGATTTTAGAATACCATATTGTGGGTAACTGAGTAACAATTTGTCCTTTCATTTTCAGGACAATCAATTACGTCCTCAACATGGAGTACCAGAAGGCTGCTGCATGTGCACTGGAGCTTGTTCAGAGGAAAATGAATTTCTTTCCGCATTACACTTCTGCATTATAATTTAATCAAGTGTGCAACAGTAGAAGAGTAGGAGCTAAAAGTTGCAGGACAGAAGTTAGTTGAAAACATTAATTTAAATGTTGTCGGAACATGTTTGACTGAAAATTGCTGTTGGGCTGAACTTTCAGGAAAATGTTCATAAATTTGAATGTTGTCAAAATACTAACACAATGTCAATACAAAATATTCTTAAAATATTTTTATCTTGAACAAAAATGTTAAAGTTGAAATGCATTGATTGAATTAAACATTTTTATTTTGAATATCGTTAGAATGTCCTATTGATTTATAATTTTATTTGGAAGTATAATAATATTACAACTTTAGTAACTGGTGTTTATAATATATAATATCATTATTAGTCACAATGATTATCAGTAATTATTTGAATTAGTGATAATTAGCAGTAATGTATAAATATTCATATAAATTATATATTACAGTACAATATAATAAAATACATTAGAAATAAACTAAATGACAAAGTACAGTAACAATACATTAAAATACAGTTTTGTAGCAATACAGTATTCTATATACGGTAAATTGCATTACATTACTATTAGAGTAGTTTATTGTAAAATCAAAATACAGCAACTTGCTGGCAACTGTGCTGCCAATAATTTATTGTAAATGTACTTGTCTCTGTCACTGTTATCTTAGATCTTAGTACTGCATTCGACACCATTGACTATCACATCCTATTACAGAGACTGGATCATTTAATTGACATTAAAGGAACCGCACTAAGCTGGTTTAAATCCAATCCATCACACTGATATCAGTTTGTACACGTTAGCGATGAGTCCTCCATGAACACTAAAGTTAGTCACGGACTAACGCAAATTTCCTCAAGCATGCATTAAGGACATAAAAACCTGGAAGACCTGCAATTTTCTGATATTAAACTCAGAAAAAACTAAAATTATTGTACACATTATCTAAAGATATAGTTACTCTAGCTGGCATTGCCCTGGCCTCCAGCACCACCATAAGGAACCTAAGAGTTATCTTTCTAACTTGAACCTTTTTTAACCTATGTAACATTGCAAAGCCCAGGCACATCCTGTCTCAAAATGATGTAAGAAATGCATGCATTTGTTACTTCTAGGCTGGATTTTTGCAACTCCTTATTATCAGGCTGCCCGAGGTTCTTTAAGACTCTCCAGTTGATCCAAAATGCAGATGTACTGACAGGAAATAGGAAAAGATATTTCTCCAAAATTACTTCTCTGCACTGGCCCCCTATAAAATCCAGAATAGAATTAAAAATCCTTTTCCATACCTACAAAGCTCTTAATGGTCAGGCACCATCTTATCTTGAACAGCTCATAGTACCCTACTAGAACACTGCGCTACAAAAATGCAGGGTTACTTGTGGTTTCTAAAGTCTCCAAAAGTAGGCCAGAGCCTTCAGCTAGTTCCTCTCCTGTGGAATCAGATCCTAGTTTGGGTTCTGGATGCAGACACCATCTCAAGATTTCAGAGTAGACTTAAGACTTTCCTCTTTGACAAAGCTTATAGTTAGGGATGGCTCAGGTGAGTCCTGAGCCTTAGTTATGCTGCCATGAGACTTCATATTATTTTGTTACTTTTTGAAAGTAAGTCTATGATAAGAGGACATTTAACATCTTGTTAGTGCTAGTTGAAGAGTTGTGGGAAGAGTAATCTTGATTAATCCTCTGAAGACCATGTACTGTATGTATTGTATTTCATGGCAATTTATTAATAGTTACTCTGGACTCAAAAGGCTAAAAATACTCATGTGTATGCAATGAAAGCACTGATTCTATTATCACCTCCCTCATGTGTCTTCTGTGTAAGTTAGGTTTATTTTGTAGGTTTTGTTGTTGATGTTTTAACACTGATGTGAATGGGTATGTTTTGTGTCTGTGTTACAAAGTCTTGAAAATTGAAAAATAAATGTATAGTGCCTCAAAACTACTATTAATACATCCATCATTAACACACACAGCCTTCATATACATACACTTAAACAATGCTATTACTTTCCTCTATCTCTTCTTTAGAAATCTCGACCCTTATTTCCTACTACTGACTAATCTCTATATTGCCATTCCTGCCCATGGTTCTTGAAAAAAGTATCAAACTAATTACTTACTCTTTTGATCTGTAATAGTTTCTGAAGAAATTTCAATCTGCCTTTCATGCACCTCAGAGCAGTGAGACAGCTCCTCTCAAGGTGATAAATTACTTGCTTTTGGTAACTAAGGTGGAAAATCCTGTTTTAGTTCTCCTAGATCTTAGAGCAGATTTTGACACAGATGATCATTCACTCCTACACTCTGGGTTGGCATCTCTGCCACTGCTTTAGGCTGCTTTCTCTATCTGCTGCGCAGAACTTTATCTGATGCCACTGGAGAGTTCAGGTCATCACAGTCCATGGGTCCATTGTGGGTTCAGTTTTTTGTCTCAAATATATACTATCCTTACATTAGATAATGTGCTATGAAAGAACAGTGTGTTTTGACTTGCCTTGCCGTCCACTATAACACTTTTGAGTCATTTGAATCTTGGTGGTTAAGCATGCACAAACATGTTAAGATAGCTCAATGGTTATAGCTTTGTCTGTTGAATGTAATCCATCTATTTGTGTTGTCACACCTTGACTACTCTACCTCCCTAATCATCTGTGCATACTGTATACCCTATCAAGATTACAGACTCCAACAAGAGCTATGCAATGACTGCCATTTCTACTGCATTTACTGGAATTGAAGTTGTTGTCACAGTTTGTCTCCTGTCCCTCCTCTCCAGCCACATTTCTGTTTCCCCAGGCCCCTTCATTGCCTTTTTTTCTTCAATCCACCAGGTGCCCACAGATTTTCCCTCCTTTCCCCATCACCTGCACTGCTCCACCCATCTTTACACTTGTTCCCACTTCCTTCTTCTGCTCTGCAATTGCCTGGCCTTCCCCACCAACATCTCATTCCCTAATCAGCCACTCTCTATACCAGCCCAGATCCTTTGTTCCATTGTCTGTTCGTCCTATGACAACCATACACGTTGGTCTTTCAAAGTCTTCTAGTTTATGGATTTTAAAAGAAGTCTGACACCCTCTCAAGTCACAGAGATTTTTGTCACAGACTATAAGATTTAGCAAAGACTGTGGATCTTGCAGGGACACTAGATTCCTTTTGAGATTGTTTCCCACTGGGCCGGATTATCCTTAAATATCATATATACCACCATAGCATTTTTAATAGCTTTTGACCTGTTCAAGAAAAATACCCATGCTGACAAGCATACATGTAACCATGGTGACCAAATTGATATATATAGACTAATATATAATGCATAAATATACATTACTTATTCAAACTAATTATTAGATTGTGTCCTGAAAAGATTTTATGATCAGCAGATTAATTTATTAGTAGTTTATCTTTTGATATAATGCTAACATATCTGCTAACATAAAATCCTGTGGTTAGTTTTTATCATGTCACAAACTAACCGCACCAGTCCACATGGAAACATCTTGGTCGAGTTTTTTGTCTCGCAGCTGAGTTTGATTGACAGCTTTCACACCACCCCTCCTAGAACCGCCACCTTACTGTGGTGGAGGGGTTTGCGTGCCTGAATGAACCTAGGAGCTATGTTGTCTGGGGCTATTGCCCCTGGTAGGGTCTCCCAAGGCAAACAGGTCCTGGGTGACAGGCCAGACAAAGAGCGGTTCGAATCCCCCCTCATGGCGAAAATAAAAACTAGGTCCGTGACGTCGCCCGGTACGGCGCAACCGGGGCCCCACCCTGGAGCCAGGCCCGGGGTTGGGGCTCGAACGCGAGCGCCTGGTGGCCGGGTCTTGCCCCATGGGGCCCGGCCGGGCTCAGCCCGAACTTGCGACGTGGGGCCGACCTCCCGTGGGCCCACCACCTGCAGGAGGAACCGTAGAGGGGCCGGTGCTTTGTGGATTGGGTGGCAGTCGAAGGCGGGGGCCTCGGCAACCCAATCCCCGGACACGGAATCTGGCTCTAGGGACATGGAATGTCACCTCGCTGGGGGGGAAGGAGCCTGAGCTGGTGCGGGAGGTTGAGAGATACCGACTAGAGATAGTC
>CM022473.1:7682092-7777443 GCA_011952105.1 Coreoperca whiteheadi | reverse complement strand
TAAATCCTATTACGCAATAACGCCACGTCACCAATCAAGCGGCGGTCTCGAACAAAAATAACACTGCACTAAACTTACAACAAGACACGAATCAAACACACTTACAGCCCTCTGCTTACACTTTGACACTGACAAAGGTTCTTACCCCCCCCCCTCCGCTATTATAGGTTACCAAACTAACTGCCAGTGATCAAAAATAAAAGTATTGCAGCTGTAAACAGTGTGACAAACTCACTTGAGCACTATGTGACAAAGTTTACTTTGATTTAAGCAACACAGGTGGTGATTTATGTTTTCTCCTCAGGGGTTATTGTAGCTGTATGCGCTCACTGCTGAGATCGTTCAGAACAACAAACCTATATTCTCAACTTGACCTGACTCGACTGCTGCTGATATCAGCTCTCGTACATACTCGCTGCCCTCCATATTTCCCATACATGCCGAACTGCAGCCCTTAAACCAAAAAATATAAAAGAGGTGGCAACCGCCAGATTCTTTCATATACCTGAGTCACACAGTAGATTCAATGCTTGTTAGCCTGTGGAAACAATTTTTATTTGGTTTTTCTGTTTATTCACTGTTAAAATTTTACACATTTAATTAAATAAAATGTATATAGCACCAATTAATAACAGAAATTAGCTCATTGTACTTGTCCTGTAGAGCAGGTCTAGACCATATACATTATAATATTATTTACAGAGACACAACAATTCCCCCCATGAGCAAATACTTGGCGACAGTGGCAAGAAAATACTTCCTTTTAAGAGGCAGAAACCTCGAGCAGAACCAGACTCAACATGTCTGTTGCGACATGTGTAGCATCAACACCATTATAACAGTAATCAAACCACTTACTGGTTTCATATTTTTTCATCATGTAGCCTACATCTTATTTTGGAAGAAACATACATTGCATTCAATACCCGCACATCCTCTTAACATGGTCGGCACTCTTGTGGCCTGAAAGGTGTGGATTCAACTTGAAAACTTAAAGTTTAGGGCTCCCCAGGAGCCTAATGGGTGAGGTGCATCCACATATGCGCAACGTCAATGGCTCGACTCCCAGCTGGGGGATCATTGTTGCAAGTAATGCCCATCTCTCTCATCACATTCCCTGCCTGTATCTCTACTACCACTGTCAAATAAATGCAAAAATGCCACACACAAAAAATGCTTTCAACGAGAAAACTCCAAATTCGATACATTTAGAAGCCCAGGAATACAGAGACAACATAACACTCAATCTTATATTACACTTTTCCGAAAAAAAAGGTATTAGTGGTTTAAAACAGAACAAAACAATATAAAATTTTGTTTAATATCAACTGATTTTGCTGACTTTGCTGAACATGCAGTGCATGCTGGGCATTATGTATGATGTGAGTCATTATTGTTTACATGCTCCCTCAATCAGAGGGTCCATCTCAAGTCTACTTGAGTGAGTCGAGTTTTCTCTTGAGGGGAGGTGTTGAGGATAAGTGAACTGGGGCTTGAAAAAACATTACAGATGCATGGATAAAACTTGTATGTATGTGCCCAATGAGCAACTTTCATTGGAATGAATGGAATGCTTTTTTGGAACACAGTATCCAATTCTACAGTATGTTCATGGTCATAGCAGTCCCTCGAGATATCCTGCATCGCTTTCTTATGACCCTTGTCAAGTCTGCCAGCTCTGCCTACCTAATTTCCATATTGAGATCTTATAAAATAGCAGGCACAATCAAGATAAAGATCATTTTTTATTGATACCAGGTGTTTATGGCCCCAAAATTAAATGTTGTTATTCAGATAATGTATCCATACAGATTTCATGTTGATACCAGGTGAAAATGGAGTCAATTTGCAATCTGCTGCACAAACATGGGAAAAACACGCAAGCGTAACTAAGAAAAAAATGATCAGAGCATCAGCAGCAGCTCCAGAATCCGTTAGTTGGAGCAATCTCTGCTGATTTATGTTTATGTGGTTTTAAAAATGTTCTGACATAGCTCTGAGCACATTAAATGGGATTGTATTTTGGAGGAGGGAATCTGAACAATCGCATCATTGTCCCTAATCTTAGCACACAAAGAGCTGAGTTATAAAAATCTGCGCTGATTTATATTTATGTGATTTTGAAAAGGTTCTGACAGTGTGCTGAAATATATAAGATGGAACAGTACTTCAGAGGACAGGAGAAAGGATTTGCCATTACCTTTGAAAATTGATTTCTTTTTGCCTGTAAATAATTTCATATGAGATAAGCTTCTGGGTTTGAAGTTTGCTTCTGTCGGTTCTCGATATCCACTCTGCCTGTTGAAATGCTCCGTTTGCCCCAGTGCAGTAACAACGCTTTTCCCGGCACTGATGACGGTCACATTAAAATGCTCAGTGAGGTTTTAAAGTCGGCAAGTCTGGGGGAAAAAATGCAATATTAATCTTCAGATGATTAACTACCATGTTCAGCTGCAGTGAACTGAGTAATGTGCACCCTGGAAAATAACTTGTGTTAAAATCCCATTTCTCCACCTAAAAGAGACCGTTTATATAAAATTATCAAGATAGCATGTAAAGTGAAAATAGATGTTGTGTACTGTATTTTTTCCATGAAATACTATAGAAAAGTATGTTTGCTAAATAATGAATGAATGGAGTGAAGAAGCTTTTGGCTCATAACCATGTTCAGAGATGAAGGGGTTAAAATGATAAACGAGCCAGAGTGCAATTATTGTGACTTTTCATTACGTCATCATTGCTGCTTTAACTGATTACTGTCAAACAGGGTCAAGCCTTCTTTCCCAAACACTGCTTCTCCATTAGGACTGTGTAATGCTCCAGGCACTGCCTTTTCTAATCACATATATCACTGACACCAGCACATATTTGTCATGCAGAGTGCAGAGTGTTCAGGCATAATGCTGCTAGCTCTGGCATGCATTAGGATAACTGGTATCACGTAAATATTAGTCTTACAACATATTTCCAGCTTGAGTGACTGTTCATATTAAGAGGTGACGAACAGATGGGATGTGCAAGCTACAAAAAGAGGCAGGCTTAGGGCTGTCAAATCAATTCTGGTAGAAGTTGTAATGCTGCCTATGCTAAGCGATCCCTTAATTAAATACAAAGACTGATGCAGCTCTATCTTTTCTGCATTTAGTATCTGAGGAAAATAATCCACACTGTTCACAAGGCTCCTTATTATCACCAATAAGCAAGCTGTGTTGGATAATTTAAATCGAATTTCATTCAACCAACAATTCAAACTTACCTTAGCAGCTGTATCAGCATGAACATTGTTTCTGATAGCTGCATTGTTAGAGCTGTAGAATTTTAGAATTTTGACAACTTGAGTCCCAAGTAATAATAATAATAATAATAACTGTTTACTTTTCCAGCAAGAAGCACAAAATCCTTTTCAGAGGAAGGGAAATAAAGTGCAATTACAGAACTTAAAGTACCGTAAGAGCATCTGTCGCACAAAAGAAGTTAAACCAACTTTAGACACAAAGAAACAAATCTATCAAAAAAATATCTTTACAAAAAATATAAAAGAAAAAAACCAACAGATGGATTTGATAACATGACGCTATTATGAAACAACAAAACAGCCGTTTGTCAGAAAGGAAAATATATAAAAATATGTTTTGATGCAAAACAGAGACAGTGCTTGCAGACTGAATACTAAATGTACTGCTGCAAAGCAAGTACAGCAAAACCTCCATCGCCCCATGACTTTAACATGGACTCTAACATTAAAAGACTTAAACCACTTGATCCTAAAGGCCTCTTGGGACAGGAAGGAGTAAGAGGTTCACTAAAATAATTCTTTGCAAGGCCACGTAAAGTCTAGAATGTAATTTTAAAGTGGATACAGAAAGAAATTGGCAAGTACTGAAAAGAGGTTGAGGTGATGTGGGGGAAAAAATGTCTTAGTCAGTTTCCTGGCTGCAGAATCCTGCCCAAATTGGAAGCTGAGCTACAGCTTCAGTATTGAAGCAGGTAAGCAAGAAGTTTCAAGGTTCATGCAAAAGAATATAAATGCATGAATCATTATATCAGCGCAGCAGTTGAAATATTCCTAAATTTGGTAAAACATGACTAACAAAAAACAACACAAATAAAAAAACACACTTCTTGGAAACATACTTGATGTTAGGAATAAGTTGATCAAGAATTGGCTTCGTTAGTGTAGAAAAGTGGTCAGGGCCTATGATTTGGTCATCTTGTTAGAGTTCAACTGTAGAGAGTTCTGGGACATCTGATCATTTACATCGGGTATGTAGCCTATGTATATTGGAAATTGTGTCTTGCAATTAATCTAATATGATTGAAACTCCTAGGGAAACTAGGGCTGATAATAAATAATGTGTCATCCGCATAACTGCATATTTCTAGGTAAATACTATGATGACAAATTATACGTGCTAATGCTGAAATGTACAGAGTATTCATTGAGACTATATATTTAATGCCAATTAAAATTATCAACAGCGATGTTTGTGGATTATCTTGAGTAACCAGGACATAGTTATGGAAAGACATGTTGCTGCTTGTTCAAAATGTATTTCATCTTTTTTCAATCTCTCTGAATGGCCCAAACAATATCCCATTCACATCCATCATAAGAGGGTGACATCTCTGACATGTCAAAACCTGGCCATCTAAAACCAAAACTGCATAAAATCAACTGATTACAAACTAGAACAGATTAGAGCTTGCTTGTCTTTGAAGCTGATTTTACTCAATGTGTACTGCTTTGTGGGCTTAATACAATGTAGGTGCTGTTATGTTCCCCCCAAACTGGTTGAGCTAATGCAAATTAGTTGTGTATGAATGCAATTCATTGGAGACGGTTAGAAATTCCAAATTGAGTCTATACTGAATAAGTCAGTTCCAGAATCTTAACTCACAAATCAACATTCAAGGGGTCAAGGTTCAGTTTAATTGTTATTAAACAATAAAGGACTGCACAATGACATGTAATCGTAGCCTCCTCCACCCTACATAAATAAGCAATGTAAGCTATAAACAGGTAAAATATTTTAAATTGAATAAAACAATAAAATAGAAATAGTATTAAAAGTAGCAATGAGGTAAGAACTAACGGAAAAGAACATTTATTGAACCATTATAGAACCCTGTACTATTTATATAACGCTATAGACTTAGCAGTAGCAGTAAAAGCACAGGTGGAACTAATAACAATAATGATGGCTCAGTTCCATTTACCTGTCCCATAATACACAACATTGTAAACATCCCTTAATTACAAACTCTGAAAATATGGAATTCCTGACGTACATAATGTTATGTCTACTGTAAAAACAACCCAACAAACGAGTGACTGTGAAGAAAACATTCACATCAGCCCACTCTTCATAATTTTCAAGTAGACCATATAGGATTCAACGGTGATTGTACAGTTTGAGCCTAGCAGGTTTTAAGTTGAGCCATCTAATCAGCAACTATTGTGCTCCTGGGACCCCAGGTGAATGCAATTAAATAGATGGTAGACTATAAAGCCTGTGTTCTGTGTTCTGTGGAGCTGAATGTAATACAAAAAATTCTACATATTTACAATTACAACCTGCTTAGAAAATTCAAGTGATGTCTACTAAAATTTGTTTACGCTTCCTTTCAGATTAAAAAATATAATTACATATTTAGCATGTGGGTGTTCCAGCAAATTAGACACATGCATGCTCCCAAATACAAATTATAAGTGGTTGTGAAGCTAGTGGCAAGTTGGCTTTGTTACAATGCAATAAAACGCCACCACTTGAGATTTAGAGCTGTTAACGATATTTCATTTTCAACTAGTAGCAGCTTTAGGTGGTTGTTGATTTAATTGGATGGTCACATCATACATGAAACCGACTTTAACTTCTCATAGGTTTATTTCACTTTGAAAATGCTTGTCCAGTTCCTGTTTCATTCACATGGAAAACATTTAAAACACTCATTCAAAGTAGCACTCTTTTAGCACTATGAAGAATTCACGTCCTACATTTTCAAAAAATCACTCCCTGTTTCTTCTATAGTCCACTATACATCCCCATATATTTTATTTTATCATTTTGATGTAAGTGATGATGCAAAATGATGATGATTAGTAAGTATTTCTATTTGCTGCACACTATACATCACTACATTATGCAAGCCTTCACAACTTAAGGTTTACACTCCTCAAACTGACACAAAGTTCCACATAAGTGAGAAAATCAAGTTTTCAGTCCCTTCTCCTTTTCTAGCTTCCTTTTTCCTTTTTCTTTCCTTGCTACAGCCATTCCAGTTCATCACTTTCTTCTTATCTAACTGAAAATCTCCAGCAGATGTCCAACTGATAAATATATAAATGACTGGGAGGTGTGAAGGCCTGAGCCTTGGTTCTGTCACCACAGATGTACCCTCATTCACTTACAGGGATGTGTTTTGGCAGAGGTAGTATGGTGCTTGGAGGGATTTGGATGTAGGAGTTCTGAGGTCTCTGATGAGAGACGGTAGAGAGAAACAGAGAGAAGGGGGCCTCTTATCACTGTACTGGCAATTAATCCTTGTGTGCTGCACTCCCACATATACAGTACACTGCTCTTGTGTTGCACACTCTAATTTACAGGCTGAGAGACAGCAGGTGTTCAGGACAAAATAAACAGAGGGGAAGTTGGAGGGAGGGATTGGTCGACCTGCTCCAGTCTGCTATTATGTGGCTCCCTGCTGGACTGAAAACAAGGAGGGCACCTCTCTTGGTATGCAAAACCTGTTTAGCTTTCCTCTTCTAAGTACTATGCCAGGGCCCAAGGTCACACTTCCAGGGTAGGCTTCACAAATGTTGTTATACCCCTGAGGCATCAGCCAACAAGAAAATTAACAGACACTGTGTTTTTTAGTGTGTTCCTGTGGGAGAGATGGCTGACTGCCACACTGATCCTGTCTTGATCTCCTCAGCTAAACACTCCATTATTCAAAACAACAGTTTACCCTCTACCCAAAGTTATGTTGCATCATAAATAACTGGTCTCTCAGTTAAAGCTGTATGTGAGAACTTGGCACAATAACATCACCTTGGACAAAAAGTCCAACTTTGTAAATGCAGTCTGTTGCATTTGTTAGACAATAAAGTAGTGGGCTGCCTGATGATTGCAGATCATGGTGAATCAAGAAACATGAACAGTGATAAAGATTTTATAATTGCATTCATTATAAAAACGAAAAACATCAGTTTCTACTGTAAGCAAAATCCAGTCTATACCTTGGATCACAGTAGGCAATTCTGAAGGGTTCTCCAGTATTTTAGGATTGCATTTCCAAAAAGTTAATGGATGGATGAGACAGATTTAACAAAATAAGGATGGGATATTTATTTTCTGAAGGTTTACAGACTGTTTAGACACTAAACAGTCAAATTGTACTTGTCCTGTACAAAAAGCTGCTGCGCCTGATTTATCATTGCCACACTGTCTGAAATTATTTGAGATATTTAAGATGTTGGGTCATGAAACCAAGTATTTAGAAAATGTTATATTTTACCTTGTAGAAAGTAGATGAGGAGTCACGGGATCACAAGAATTTGTGAAATCCATCCTCTGGAGATATGAATATCTGGACCAAATATCATGGCAATACAGTCAACCATTGTTGAGCTATGTCACAAAAAAGAAAAGGGTCAACTAGCTGGTAGTGCTAGAGGAATAGGGGATCATCAAAGGCATTAGGATTCATGTCTGGATATATGAATGTCTGTACCAACATTTTTTGGCAATCAATTCAATAGGTGTTTTATAAACTTAAAACCAGAACGTCAACCTTATAGTGGCCAGACAAAATTGAACCAGCTGACCAACATTGCCACAATGTGACTAAAAATGAATGGGCACAATTGATGCAGCGGAGCTCGAGATATCCAGACCTTTAGTCCCTCAAGCTAAAAATGAACAAATACCATACTGCAACTCAACTTTTGTTAGACCTTTCCTGCCTGGTAAACAGCCATTCCACAAATGTATAACATTTGTAACACTGGCTTTCCATTAAAATTTGTAGTCTCAAGCATTAGCCAAGATAACCCTGATGCCATCATAAGGGGTTCTTTTCTCAGACTTGACAAAGCTCCTCCAGAGCCACAGAAGACATTTTACACTTCTCAGGCTGAGTAGTACTCTGCTTGATGATGAAATTGATTAATAGAGTTCCCCTTGTCTATAAAACTGTCTACTACAAAACTGGTAAAAATGAAATATTTTACTGTAAGAAAGGTCTACACAAAGTACATTTGTGAAACCCCTTGAGTATAGTGGCTCCATTGTAAGCAGTACAAGAGCACTGCAGTGGTCTTGCAGCCTCAGCTGCAGCAGCACTATAATTAGCATAGTGTCCGATGTCATCTAGTTGGCCTCCAGACTTGTTGCAATGACCTTTAGCACTGTTTGAACTTTCTCTTACTGTTAAATATACATATTCGACATTGTTGTATGCTGCTATTTCTTTAAACACATGGGCTGACATTTCCATCACTCAGATGTGCATTGTTATCTTATTCTGGGAAACATAACAATCCTTGTTGGCATTTCCTTTCCAAGCTTCAGTTGCAGTCAGAGAGCTTACTATGTACCACAGTGATCTACTGTCTGACTAGTGCTTCACTTAAAATTTTCATGTTTTAGCCATTCGGGTGGTCCGCCAGTTTGGTCCAGACTGAAATTTCTGCACAACTATTCAATAGATTGCGGGGATGGGGGTGGGGGGGGGTGGGGGGGTGTTAGATCTGACTACCACACAGCCAAAATGGCGGGGAGACCCACGAAACTTAAACAAAGGGGAAAGCCAAAATGGAGGAAATGCTCTATTTGTCCTCAAGATGAGATGTGTGCGTGTAGATGTTTATATAAAGGTGTAAGGTGGGTTAGTGGAGAGTAAAGAGAACGAACAGCACACAAAATGAGGGCCTTTACACACCGGAGGAGTTTTTGTCATTGGGCAGCAGTGACGATCACATCTGACAGACGACTGGATCAGCTCCAACCCCAAGTGAGATTACTGACCAAGTGTCACAACTGTCGCAAATTCGGATTGCTGCCGGTATGAATAGTTTTGAAACAAAATATTCACAGGTGAGTAATTCACATTTACGTGCCATTTATTCATCACGCTCCTGGTGCGTAAAGACCTTAAGACACAAGGGATCTCAAATCCCGTGAGGCACAATAGCTGTCCCTTTATCACACAGGAACCCGGCAGCAAACCTTCATTCAACAGCTGTGTTACTTGACTTTGGTCTGATAAAGCACAGTTATTAGCTTCTAAAATAGCATACAATGGAATGTGCTAAACACAAAGAAAAACACAGCAAAACAGAATGCGGAGGTTCGTTACTCTCCAAAAAAAACAAAGCACAATTCACAATAATGAACTTTAGGTGAAATAACACACCATTATAAAACCTATCTTTGCTCAGAAACAAGCTCTTACTTAAGATCGCTCTTGGTAGCGATTTAATGCATCAGTCCATTTGGGGCTATCCGATGAAATCCTCTCAAGCTCTGATACTGACGGAGCCGGGTCCGCACTGTTGGCGGGTTAAAATGCAAAACTGTTCCTTCAAATGGCAACGGAGAGAAGCAGTAGCCGACTTTCGGTGGGTGGAGAAAAAGGCTCAGCGGTGGTCTTCGTCTCCATGAAGTAAATTCATGTCTCTTCCTTCTGCAGGTACGGAATCATTATGGGGAATAATGATCAGGATCCAAAAGTGTGTTCAGCAAACACAAAACCGCCTGTTGCTCGTCCAGCGAGTTAAGACCCTCCTAGGAAAATAAAAGTTAAACATTGAGCGCGTCTCTTATAGAAACCGAGGTTACAATGGAAAGACATCAGATCATTCGATGTCTTTCTATCCAATAGAAATCCAGTGTTTTGATTTAAGCTTAGATCTCAGTGTGAATTAACGGCTGGTGGAGATTTGCTGCTATTTGTCTGTTTGGCCTTTGTTTCCATTGAAGCCTTTTCCAACTATGCCGCTGTCTTTTCTTCCCCAAACATGGTGAGGCCCAACACATGTTTCAAATTAATAAAAAAATGAACACGTTAATTTTCACAGCACTGAAGAATGAGTAAACCTGGCATGCCTTTTGTGATCGCTGATTTTGCACATCAGGTGCCACTGACATGGTTACCTTGCAGCTCCCCAGCTGTAATATGTAACGCTACGCTACCAGCAAATGGTTGTCTAACAGCCCAAGAAGGATTCAGCTCCATCTCCGGCAGTAAGAGCCGAGTAGGTCCAGCTGTTCACTGACAGTGATTATGTGTTGTGATTTCGAGCACAAAACAAAGAACTCAAAATGTCTTTGTCGCTTTGCCATGATGATGTTGTAGGTAGCGTCTTTGGCAACTTATGAGAAAAGAGAAAAAAGAGGACAAATCGCCAAATTTAAGCTATAAAAGTTACGTGACCTGGTTAAGTTCTCCCTACCAACTCAGCTAACATATTTACCATTGTAGCACCAGAGATTTAATTAAGATCTGCACCAGGTGCTGCCATCTTGACTTAGCAATAGATTCAAGTTCAACCACCAATCATAGGGCAGAGTCCGCCCCTTGACTTTTTTTTTTAGTATATTTTTTGGGCTTTTATGCCTTTAATGGACAGAGACAGATGAAGAGAGAGAGGGGGATGAAATGCAGCAAAGGCCATAGGGTTGGAGTCGAACCCTGGTCCACTGCGGGGGACGGGTGCGGGTGCTCTACCGACTGCAGCAAGTTAAACTATGAATAAATGAAAGTATATATAAATTAAAAAATATAAAGTTACAAATAAATAAATGTGTGAATAAATGAATGAGAATATCAAATAATGAATACACTAATGACTAAATATACATATGTGTAAATAATACACAAGTATATTTAACATTTATATTTAATGTCTCATTTTAATGTGATATATTTAATTTTTTAAATTACATAATTGTTCAGTTATTCATGAGCTTTTAACACATGGAGGATGAGATTTATCTAAATAATGCTACTAAAGCTTTATTTAAGCTTTATTTAAGCTATAAAGCTAACGGTTACCTTTGCAACAAGGCAGCATCAGGAAACTCCTAATTAACTGACAGTTGAGGCAGAGGAGCTGGAGGATATCAGAAAATATTTTATCTATAAAATTAATGAATTAATTTGTGTTTTTGTACAGTAGTCAGTGAGGCCCAGCCCCCAGAAACACTCTGCTCCGGTGGCATTTATGGTTTTTCCAACCTAATTCTTGTCTCATTTGTGGTCTGATAAACAGGCAGTGAATCAAATTCAGTTTAAAAACAACAATGCAAATACAATTTGTAAATGGAAATGACGTAGGCCTACTATGTGTTTATTATAGAGCAGGGATTTGAGATCCGATCACAAGTGGTCACTCAAGATGGATCCTAACGCCAGGCAAGAACAGACATACTTGGAGCTGTCCACTGGTGATCGGATCACCCAAGACGCATGTTAATACTAGGTTTAAACAGCTGCTTAGGTAAATATTTATTGTGCAAGCCAAAGATCTACATTTTATTTCTGTCCAGAGTTTGACCAGAGATGTCAAATCATATCACATTGTAGAAGGCCAAAAGTGCTTTCCAGACCAGCAGCTTTTCTTGTCCAGTCAACAGTGGCCTCATTGTCATGTTCAACCCTTGATGTTGAGGTAATTGACAGTCCAAAGGCATGGTCTGTAGGCCATGGAAATAACAATGGCTGAATGGGAGCATGGGGCTGAACATGCTGTGGGCCAGAGCAGTGTAGCAAATACAATAGTAGCAGAGAGAGCTATATGCTGCTAGCAGATGGTATGAATATGTTTATAAATGCTTGAGTTCGGGTGTCAAAATGATGTGATCTGGCATTTAACTATTGTGATCTATGGAGGAAAATATATGATGTGATAACCCAGGACAGTGCTATCTGTTCTGTGGCACTAAGCAGGAAAAAAAGTGCTGATTTGTTATTGCGAATAATGGCTTTCATAGTGCGCTCAGATAAGGCATCTCATTTCATAGATGTCGTATGTTGTGATCAGTGGAGACTTCTGTACGGTATTTCCACCCAGAGATGCCAGACTGCACTCTCAAGGATTCATGTGCCACCTCCTAAACAAACGTTTGCATTTGCCACACATCAAATTGTCCTCATGCAAAGTGCGCTTCTCTGAAACGATCTCTGTCAAGGTTGATTTTCCAGTTCAAGGTTGCAAAACGCTGCTATGACCTCAGTCCACTTAAAATAAAGTTCAACTAGACCATCCATTTCTGAAGCAAGCTGAGTACCCTTCTCCGGGATTTTATCAACTATCATCTCATAAGTGCTTGTGCAAACCTCCCCAATATAAATTGGAGAATTAGGGATATGAAAATTCATGTTCAATGATCTTCATACTTATTGGACTACACTGTAATATTTTCTGTGCTATGCAAATTAAAGAAACAATACTTTTCAAGGTCATTGAAATGCGAGATTCAGTTATTGCATGTTGTATGACAGCCGAATATTAATTAAACATAAACATAAATTTGCTCTCACGGGAGGGTGTTTTAAAGGCTGGACCATGACGTGTTGTAAAAATGATAGGGTTGCTGTGTACCAGGATGACCTTAAAACCTAACAAAATAAAAATGCTATAGTTTTGGTGTCCCAAACCTCAGCACTTGTCCCTTTGTCTGTGAGTTAATTGGATGTGAAGGCCTCTGGGCAACAGATTTCTGTTCTTTCAGGCTAATTCTTCGTCTGGAGCATGACTTTGGTTCTGTTAATGTGCAGCCTGACTGCTGACACGGACTCACCTTGTGTGTCACCACCTCAAGTCTCACCACGTTAAGCAGTTCGGCCTCTCCATGAGCCCAAATGTGTACTCAATCCTTCCCACAGAGCAGCTGTACATTTTACTCGGCCGTCATACTCTCGAATAGCTAGACTGAGACCTAAAGTAATTTCTGGGCTCCTGTGCCCACTGAGATTCATTTAAATCAGGTATGTGACAGTTGTGTGTATATGCATGCTATGAATATAAAGGCAGTGAGTGAGGCTGCTGAGGAGTGGATGAAATACAGGGCCATAGACAGAGGTGAAATGTAAAGTACAGGACCGGGTTTGGAAATGCTGCTGGAGCAGTAACATCTGAGAAATGTCTGCTTGTGGCTCAACAGAAGCAGATAAATCTAAATTGATTGGAAGTGAACTCCCATAGTGCAATGTGCCATAGTGTTTATAGACAGGTGGAGATGCAGAGTGAAGTGCTTTGAGCCTTAGAGAAAAGAGTAACACCATAACATACAATCTCTAGTGTGGCACCATTCAGCAACATTTTGGACTTCTTCGTTTAATAAAGCACAGGGATGAAACAAATATAAAAGACATGATGGTCTGTATTGGCCTTGACTTGTGTTTGAAATACTAAATAGTTTCCAGTGATAGACAATTTTACAATGCACTGTAAAATGTTTCTGTGAAATTCACTGGAAATCATTATGGCCTCTAATGAATTGTATCATCAATGCCATACTGTAATTTTAATCATACATACAGTTGTTTCTTCCAGCTGTTTTTGGATGGGCATTAGCAAACACTGCTGCAGTTTTCCACTTGGTTCAGCAAGGTCAAAATCCATAATTCCTCATGGTTGCTTCTACAAGAAAAAGAAAGAGCTATTGGCCAAATTTAAATACATCTATAGTACATGAGAACCTGCATCCAGATTTCTGTTTAGTTTTCAACATGATAAAGAGAGGTGTATAGAGTGGTTCAGTATACAGTTACAAGGGAAAATAATGTTCTTCTTGAAATTAACCTTTGTCATTATAATAGCATTGTAGTGATTCTAAAAAAGTGCAGGATGTCATAAAGGGAAATCATAGTTGCTCTGTGGTAAATGTAACATAAGCAATCGTAGAGTTCAGCAGTAGCAATCACTCACTAGCTAAACCTGTTGTAAGAGTGCAAATAAAGTTTTTTTTTTTTAAAGCTCACTAACTGTTTGCGGGTTCACATTTGTGGATGCAGTAAACATTTCCATGGTAACAGCTAGCTCCACCAATCACAAACGCCACTGCACGACAAGCAGTTGTAGTTATTGAGTTGTGTTTGTGCTAGTAAAATAACCAGGATTAAAATATATATTTTTGAGAAAATATTCTACAGGTGAGCAACTCTCATTGCATGAATTCACATTGTGATTTGCAGATTTGCATATTTTGTCAATGACTACCCTTTTTTTTACGGGTGTGTGAATGCCTTTTGCTCCATATTCACTGCAGCAACTGTAGCAAAAATGTGAGCGTACGAGTTTCTTCGTTTGTGATTCATAGCAGAGGATTTATGCACCTGCAATGAAGAATTTGAGAAGGTGTAACTGTTGTGTTGTGTTTATGGGATAGAGAAAGATTCTACAAGTCTGCAACTCCTAAAGAATTTCTCTTTGACTTGAAATTTACTGATCCACATGTGTGAGTATATTCACCAACTACAGATTCCACTGTCACAGGTGCTCAGTTGTTTTGCTTCTACACTTGTGACTGATTAGTAATGCCTGCAGAAGCCGGAAGTGGGAGCGCTCGGCTACGATGTCCCGTTCTCAATGAAGCTGCCAGAGAGGAAGCATCGTGTTTAAGCATCGTTATTGATATCTCCCCTTTTCAGGTACATACGGAGCCCCAATAGGATCACAGATGGAAAAAAATGTATATTGAGGCCATGAAAAGCTATTGTGTGCCCACGAGATACTACTATGTTCCCACGTTTTAATTAACTCGTTTGCA
Source organism: Coreoperca whiteheadi (assembly GCA_011952105.1). NCBI lineage: Eukaryota > Metazoa > Chordata > Actinopteri > Centrarchiformes > Sinipercidae > Coreoperca > Coreoperca whiteheadi. Next base: position 7,762,669 of record CM022473.1, on the reverse strand, counting down.
CGTTTTAATATACTTGTGTCCATGAGTGTATATATAGAAAACCACTTAAAGAGCTTAACCAGCTATTGCACAAAGACTGATCTCTCTCCATAGCCTTCATGACAGGAGTAAAAGGCCATGGCCAGGGCTTAAAGTGTAATATTTAATGTTATCTGTTCTAGCATTCTCTTTTGTCCCTTACTTTAAGCACCACAGCAAAGCAAGTACACATTTTAACTGTAAAATAACAATTATGGCACTGTGGCGCTGTCCGTGGTGCTGAAATGAAACACAGACAGACTGACAGACAACAGATAGAGCACAAAGTTTGGTTTCTTAGCCTGTTTTCTCTCTGTGGTTGTAAATAGAAATTTCCTTTTTCCATTTTCTTCCCAATGAGAGAGAGCAGAGCTGCAAACAACACGCCTCTCCTGCTGATTTTGAGTGATTATTGTGAATGCTCTATTTAATAAATGTAAATTAATAATGCTTTGTTTGGGATGACAGTTTTGTTTAGGTTTTAATGTAGATAGAGCCAATTTTCTATGTATTAACAGACTGCTTGTGTTAACTTTCCTCCCCGATAGCAGCAGCTCTAGAGATGGTTTGGCCATCTGGCTGAATCCCACACTTATCCAAACATTGGATGGGATACGTTCGGGAGAGCTGGAGCTGCTCTCTTCATGACAAAATGTTCACAAGGCTCTATGGTTCTCCATAAGCCTACAGGACCCAAACATTGCCCAGAGTTATCCTTCTTTTTCGCAGTTTCCCTGATTCCTCATTTTTGAGCTCACATTCACTAAACACATAATGTAGTCGATGTGCATACATGTCGATACATTACCTGTACCTGAAAATAAGACATTCTCAGAAAGCGTTGTGGCCGAGCATCTTTATTGATATCTCACCCTTTGCAGGACTCAATATATTCACTTTTCAGCTAGCATTCACTTTTCGCAACAATACTAGCTCAGCATCAGCAGCAATATTGCTACACCTAAGCAGGGGTTGAATTGGACCATAGCCCACAGGAGGTGAACTCTGCCTCCTGACATTCAACCCTGTCGGAGCTCAGCCAGGTCTCCTTCAATACCACAGCGTTGCCAACTCTCAAACTTCTGGCTTTAAACATCTGCTTTCAGACACTGTATCACGCTGACCAAACAAATGTAAAATGTTGGCTCCTTTTCCTTGACTTTATTAAATAGCTGTGGGCATCACACAGCAGGGCTGTGCGCAATTTACACACGTGGCACAGCAGCAGTAACTTCTTTAATAATTGCAATGTTTCCATGTCACATTGTGATCTTATGGAGCCTTATTCAGCTAAATGCTTCTCTGCCCAGCCAACACGTAAGCTGTTGCACACAGATTCCAAGTTTATGCACTGAAATGATTGGGAACAAAGCGGTCGTGCTCAGTCCAGTACCGTCAAAGCTGTCGCACATTTTTAGTTTCAGCAGAAGTCCAAATAGCATTTCCTCTGGATATCATCAATCGGGAGACCAAACCTCACCAGGGTATCTAGGGATCTTCACCCAGACAATTATTCATTTCAGAGACTGTTGCATTCTAGTGATTTTAGGGAGCCATTTCGTTGCTGAAAAGTGGATTCAGGAGGACAGGGTGAAAGAGGGCATTGAAAAATGGAACTTGCAGGAGAACCTGGAGGGTTAATGAGCGGATATGATTGGATTGTGTTCACATATATTTTTAACGGTTGCTATTGGTGATTTGTTTTTTAAATTTGTAGTACTCACCTCAAGGACCTAACTATTTGAAAAGCTGGGGATACACAATAAAGAACACACTATTTTCTGCATTTCTAGATGCTTTATTCCCAGCTATTTAAAAGCAACACATTATGATTAAGATGGCTTTCATGCTTAGTTTAATCATTCTGCCAGAAAAGTGGTTATACCGTTTTTTTCCTTTTTCAAAAATATACAAGTAATAAAACAGTGTATAACCGCCATTTCTTTTTCTTGAATGTAATGTCTTATATAGGAACATAATCATTCTTAACCTTCATGTATCCGACTTTTACATTTTAAGATGGCAAAAGAAATCAATATCAGACAGAGATCAATTCATCTAAATAGATGTTGTTGGCGAAGCTTAATTTCTTATTTTTCTACCAGTGAAGTTACCAGTGTAGCCACAAACTTTCTGCACAAGAGTGGATCTGTTTGATTACTATCCCTGCGTAGGCTGGTGTTTCATCAGTTTGGTGGAGTTGAGTCGCACTGCAATGTTATCAGTTAAAAATGAACGTCTCCCTGCATGAGAAAATGGGCATGTGAAAAGTTTCAATTGCGTGAGTCTCATGGTCAGTGCGTGAGAGTTGGCAGCCCTCTAAAGGTGCTGGTAGGCCAATTAATTTATTTTCTTTTACCTTTGAACAGAGCCAGGTTAACTGTTTCCTTGTTTCCAGCCTTACTAACCCTGGATAACCGTCTGGCTAGCGTCATACTGAATACATGACATACATGAGAGAGGTATTGATCTTCTCATCTAACTCTTGCAAAGCAAATAAGCGTATTTCCCAAAATGCCAAACTTGTCCTTTATTTTTTAGTAAAATACAGGCATCGTGACACCATAAAAACATAGAACATAAAATGAACAGCACTTCCATGCAGATTAGAGAAAAAAACAGGTAATAACTTCATGTGAATCACAAATGCAACCGCAGGTTACAGTGTACATACAGTACCAGTCAAAAGTCTGCACACATTTTCTCATTCAAGTAAATGGGAAAGTGTGTCCAAACGTTTGACTGTGAATGGCTCTATGAGTTCACTGCTGATTGGTTTAAATGCTCAGAATTTTGCTCCCTAACCCTAATTAACTCATGGTGTAAAATATGAATAAAATTAATTATGATGCATGAGATTGAAGTAAAATCTTCTAACTGGGGATGATCTACACATGGATACCAACTCCTGTTTAAACAGCTGCCTTTATTTTGCTTCAGTGATGACTTATATCTGAAACACTGAATGTTGGGACTGTTTTATATAGTTTTGATATGCATCATTGTGTCACACACAGCAAGAGTGCCTGGTGTCCCCCTTTATTCACTACAAAAGTGTTTCCAATTAGATTTCAAATGCCATTGCAACCCTTGTCTCCCCAGGCATTATGTGAATAGAAGTCTCCCAGGAATGCACATATTATATCTCATTACTGACAGCACTGGTCACCTGGGACTCCAATCAGAAAACCTGAACACTTAAGCAATTGGCTTCTCTCTAGCTGCTTTGCTGAGATTGATTGGATTTGGGCTCCCCGAGCACCACTTTAATGTCAAACACATAATGCATCTGCCAGACTTTAGGTAGAAAACATTGAATCTTTTCATATAATTCAGCTAATGATATTTTTACCTAAGTAGGATGCAAATTGCAAATTTTTTTCATTTGTATTCTTGACTGGTTTTAAAATAAATATCAGCAGCACACCACTGAGCACCAGATGGTTTACTAATTTGGATAATCTTATCATATGTGGATAGGATAGATCTCAGCACCAGAAGTGTAGAGTGTGACCAGAGCCATCAATAAAAAAAGGAGCAACATAGGTTGAGAAGTTAATGATCTGAAAGAAGGAACCTTAAAACCCAACTGGAGCTTAATACAATGGATTAGTTATCTGATTACAATTTGAAATGGCATTCAATATTATTTAATAAGATGATTTTGTAAAGGGTGGCCAAAAAATTGCCTTCCCAGTCAGTGCCATAAATGGTGATAGTTAAAAAGAGTACAAAAGGCTGGCAGAGGGCAGACTGGTTGGCTATGTTTGCCCAAGCTGGCTGTGAACACTGAAACTGGCTTGCCTCCGCAACACACTGTTGTATGGCTGTCTTGGTCTCCCTTGTTTCTTCAGATCACACCAAACTCTATGCTAAAAAATGTACATTTTAATTTTTCATTGCTTGCCACGAGTCATGAATCCCGAATCACATCTTACTTGAATTAGTAGAATTTGGTATTCACGCCAGCATACATCCCCCTCTTCACTAACCCTCTCTTATAAGTGAGTGGTTCAACCTTTAGCCTGTGACCCTTTGAATGTGATGCAATTACTACTCAGGACCCTTAACGGGTTATATATCTTTGAGCAGTTCAGCTGTAGAGTGGTGTTCCCTTTTGAAGGCAAAACTATCCAAAATTTCTGTTATAACAAATGATCAGAGAATTCAGAAAAAAACAAAACAAAACTGTGCAGCAGGATTTTTTTCTGTCTTATTAATGACATCTAAGATTTATATTGCGACCCCTTGAGAGATCACAGGATTGGAAGCACTAGCCTAAAGTAAGCCATGGCTACTGTTTTTATTCTTATTAATATTAACATTTTTATTCATGTTTGTTGGTCTCTTGAATTCTTACAACAAAATACACTATGATGATAAACCACAGTGGCTAAGATGAAGAGTGTTGGCCCAGTTGTTATATTTTGGCAGTTATACCACAGTCAGTTATCACAGACAAGCTAAAAGATGCTTTCACACCTAAGCTGTTTGGTGCAGTTTAAATTAACACTGGTGCGTTTGCTGTTGTAAAATCTGTCAATTGAGTACTAATGAATCTATTGCAGACAACTGGACAGACACAGCCTGAAAAGGTGGGTCTCGGTACGCGTCCAACTAAACTCTAGTGTGACTAATTTATGGTGTGAAAGCAGAGCAGTCCAACCACAGGACTGAATGCAAAATATAAACCCTTAATTAAATTCATCTGGTGATTGTGAACTGTGAAGGAAGTGTACTCCAAAGCGATGTAGCAATGTAAATATGCAAGATCATTTGGTAACCATGGCAATTCATATGCATGCCAGCACGTAAGAGCAAGGATTTCTCAGAAAGTCACAAAGTGTAAAGCAGTTCAAACTGAGGTATGTTGTGTATTTTAGCAGTTCAATGTTAAAAAGTGAGCGAAATGTAGTGACCACAAAAAAAGTAACTATTCTCGAGACTGTCCTCCCAAGAAGAAAGACCGCATCCGTCATTTCAAGTGCTTCAAAATGGCAAAAGTTTACGTTCATGCGACAAAGCCCTCTAGTGGCCGTAGTAATTAAGAGCAAAAGAAGAAGTCTCTTTATTTTTTGGCATGATCTTTCCCTCAGCCTAACCAAGTCGTTTTGGTGCTTAAATCAAACCAAATCATAAGCCTTGCGTTGTCACATCATAAAATGTATTTATTTTTCTACAGTGATTTATAAAGGTTTTGGAAGGCACTGGCAAATCACAATCAGAAATACTTTATTAATCCCCGAAGGGAAACTCTTTGTAACAGCAGCTCACTATTACGACGCACAAGAATGGAAGTACTAAGCAAAAAGCAAAAAATATAATACACTATAATAAAATAGAATACACTATAATACAGGTAAGTACAAAATGCTTCTGTCATTCTAGAGGACATGGACAAGCAATGTATTTTTTCTTTTAATTTGGAGGACTTGTTGCTATTCCCCTTCTACTGTACGCCTCTTGGTCATCCTGATTCTACTAGTTTGTCATTATTCATGACATACGCCATATGACTTCTTGGTTTGTCTTAATTTTTGATGGACCAGAACTTAAAGGCAACAACGGATCATTTCTCTTAATGCAACCATGTCTTCAAACCATTTTTTGTTTTATTTCTTTGTAGTAATTAAACCCATTGTTAGATTAGTGAGCTTTATCTGGCAATGGATATATGGTTGCTATAGTTACCTGCAGACACCTTGCCCGCTCATTTCGAACGATGGTGAAACTGTTGACCTGAAGGCGTCCTGTTCCACAACTTTAGCATATGCCTGCCAGCCAATCAGAAAAAAAAACTAATTTCTGAGGCCATGGTATAGGTCAAGTTCTCAAAGTTGTAATCCTTTTAAATAAGAGCACCAACAGTAACAGATCCTTCAAAGATCTCACAAGGTCTCACGCAGCTTACAGGGGAGAGATTACTGCCTGCCTCTCCTTGAGGTAAATTCTCCGTAATATCTGTTTATTGGCCAAAATCTGGAAGGCTAAACGACTTTCTTTCCCTCGTTCCATTGCTTTCTTAAAAACTACAAAATCTTTTCAGCAGCAAAGTGGGGAGCCAAATTTTAGGAGTGTAGTGGATGAGCTCAGGGTGTAGCTGTAGCTGGGTATTTTCTGAGCATCCAGCACTTACTAGCACGCAGCCTAGCTCAGTGGTGGTTTGCTTAAAATAGAAAGCTCTTCTTAAAAATATAGCTACCGGGGCCTTAAAGCAACTGCAGTCACTATCTTGCTGTGCACACTTACTCCTGAGGCAGGTCTGCCTTGGGAGGACAAAATGCTTTTGGGTTCCAAAAATGTTGCATTATTTCTCATCGCTTAGCCGTGGCTGTGCAACTGTCAGGCAGCATGTGGCCGCTAAACGTTTATACATTTATGAAGATTTCACCAAAGCATATCTCTGATGTGTATTTTATACGGGGAGGGATATTCATTTTGCCATTTTCAAACAACGTCTTACAGGAAATCTATTTTTAAATGTACACTATTTTTGTGCATTATAAATGTATATGTCTAAGAGATGAATCCTCCCCCACGCAGTGGTCATGTTGTGAATTTCGGCATCAAAGAGGCCTTTATTTTCTCCCCAAATTCCAGGTTACTGCTCCGGTATGTGACCCACATTCTAAACACTTCAAACAAAAATGGCTTATGTTCAAAGATCGGGTAGATTTTCAGAGCTCTGCACTGGCTGATTATGAAACCTTGCTACCACTAAGTAGTAAAAGCAGGAGCCAAATGCTAGCTTTCTAATATTGGAGAGATATACTCACCCTCTCATTGTCTCTCTGTTTCTCCCCTGCTGTGTTGCTGCCAATAATTAGTGCAGCAAGGACATTATGCAGACACCCCTGCAAGAGGTGAAGATGAGAGCACTTCTCATTAAATATGCATATTTATCTTTAATGAGGAGGTATTCGTTTGCAAGTACAGCATGAACCCCTTGTTCTGATTTTACAGTGCACTTGCTTTCAGTGGTTGTATGGAGAGCTGCTGACTGGGTTGAAGCAAATAGACTGTCAACACTCCTCACAGGGACCCTCCATTACGCTGTCTCCTTCAGCAGCGCACAGCCCTGAGGCTATGGAGCATTTTGCTTTCTTACTGCCGCGCACACCCTCTCCTTCTTCGTCCATCTAAAGAAACAGCCCCTTCACCTGCTACAGCTCTGTCTCTGTCTTTTTATTGCTCTAGCTGTTACGGTTAGTTCCATAACCCCAGTCTTTCCCTTGCCTTGCGTCTCCTGTCTTCCCCCTGTCTGTCTCTCTGTGTTTGTTTGTGTGTGCTGTGGGCGTGGCACTCCTCTCTTTCACTCTCTCCCGGCTGCCTGAGTACCTGATCACCTGTACACTGGTCTGATTACCTACACAACGGCCATCCATCAGCCCAGCAGTACTTCTGAACCCTGGTCTTTGCCTGCACTCCTGCCAGCCACACTCACAGCCCAGCACCTCGAGCTCATGCCTCACCAGCGTGCCACGGCTCAGCTCGGCCCACCTTCATTCCCCTCCATTCTCCTCCCCCATCGTCAGAGTCCTTCCTCAACCTCTTAACCTTTACAATAAAATCCTGTTTGTTTATCTTTTGAGTCTGTGTTTTTCCTTTTGAGTGTGGGTTCCCTCATTGATCATAACACTAGCTTCTTTTTTCTCCAGGAACAGTATTTTCAGCCCGTCTTTTTATGATGTCAACATACTAGAATGTATAAGAATTGCAGAAGAGCTGGTACTATCAACCAAATATGATTATTATGGTTAGAACCTGACAGCAGAATTGTATTTATCTGCATCTCGGTGTAATATCAAAAAAGTGCCATTTGTGCGGTGCATGCTGGGATAGGCAAAATAAATGAAAGAATGCAGGCTGCCTCATGACTTAGAGCAGGGGTAGCAGGAATAAAATCCAGCAGCAGAAGTTCTGCCATACAAAATTACGTTTTTTCAGACTTACCTCTTTTCTTTGTCCTTTTTTCTTTTGAATTACTGGATAATTTTTCATCTTCAGGCCGCTAAAAATTATTCAAATAAATCAAGGAAAATAAATAATTGTTTGGTTGAACTAGTCATGACTAGAAGTACTCAATGGATTTGCCTATTTTTTGGAGGTAACTGATGTGTTCACTGGCAACATTTTTTTTTCCAGCCTAGGATGTGCAATGTTCTCGTACTACACAAGTCATAGGGAGGTGGTTGGGGTGCATTTTGGGCATGCAAGGCACAAGACTTTGACATTATATTGGGATTATTTGCATTCTGATGTCGTCTGTGGCATCCTTATTTGTGCTGCTTTTAATTCTGTGCACTACGGTGCGAAAACTGTTCGCTCTTACAAGTTTTGTCCATTTTGTGCCATGGAGCACATTATTTGCTACTTACTTTTTGTTAATGTTTTTCAACACCTGCTCAGTCATGGTCCTGTACACTCAGTATTGTCTTCGTCCCACATTATACATGGGGAGGGGGTCTAGCGTTAGCTGTCTCTCGTTCATGGGACCTAACCTTAGCACTCCCTATGTTACCTCATAATTTCGATCACAACACACTGTATTGTATCATATGGAGTAACCTATTGTAAGAAGAATCGCAGGAAATGCTCGAATACATCACAGATTGACGCAACTGCTAACAACGTTGACCCCTCCAGCTGGTTAACTGCTTGTGTGGCCATTGGAATTAATGTGATATAGCAACAAAAAAAATGTAGTGCCTGGCTACACAGCCAACCAATCAAATTACAATACCAACATTGTAAACTAAAATGTCTTTCTTCAGTTTGATCACAAGCCAAAAAGGTAGGGAACTACTGATGTATAGGACATAACTGAGGGCACAGAACTGGGATAGACAATCCTGCAAGCAGAAACTGAAATTGTATTGTTTAAGCAGAGGAGTGGGAAATGCATTTGCATAACCTGGCACCTGGTTCAGACCTTTAAATTGCAGTGCAGGAATGTTACTTCATGTAATTCTTTTTAATTTACATTGAATTTTGTGTGAAGTGATGTAAATGCAAATGAAAATAGTAGTGTTGGATGCCATGACCTTAAAGCGGGGTAGCGGTACAGTACATCCAAATGACCCAAATCTTTAAGGTCATTAGAGAGCTTTTGTGCTGTTGCTTGGTTTTAAATCACATTTACAGCCTCTACGAAAATCAAGTATCAGTAATGAATGTCCAGGTTGAAAGCACCTTCATCTTGGCTGTTAATCAATATCTTTATGCCTAGCGACACACTGCACTGCAATTGTTTCTGACTCGAATCAGCTATATCTAATGGCCAGTCAGCAAAGCTCACACAGGCTTTCAACAACAGCAAAAGCACAACTAACAAATGCGCCTCTTGAAACCTGAACTACTCAAAGCTTAAAATGGAAGTCTTTCTGCTGTGCTACCTTACATTTGTCTACCTTTAACTTACAAACACTTTCCTGGTTATAGAGCCTAAGGCAACGGCCAGCTTAATCCTTTCCACTTTGAGATAGAATAAATAAATGAGATTATGAATAAATCACACAATACAAAACATACTAGTAGAGTAGGTATGCTATTATATGCTACCAAAAAGGCTTTTTCATCGGAGTAATCTCTATAGTAATGTAAACGCAAACAAAAGGCCCCAGCAGATTACGCTCTATGTTGTCTTTTTTAAATAATGTTTTATATAAGATTTGTTTGTTCTGATACGGAAATGGCTCTCTCATGGCTATAAGAGAACAAGGTAACAAAAGGACAGTAAAATCAGAAGATCTGTATTTCCATGCCTTAGAGCTGTGTACCAGGAGCTTTTATGTGATCAGTTTAGGAATTTCAAGGATTCTTTCTGATTACCCAACTGCAGGTCTGAGAGGAAGCGATCAGAGCTCACAGTCCCACCAGCACCGAGGAGCTGCCTGAAATGCCAGGAGCTGCTAGTCTTAATCAGGTGTACCGACAAAGAGGCAAAAGCAGGCAAAAAGGTAAAAATTATGGTCCCCATTACTCAACTTTTTAGAGACCAGATCATCCTATTTTTCTAATTCTAAAAAGCATAAGAAAAAATAATATTTAATATTTAACAGTGTTACACCAAAAATAAAATTCTAAAAAAGTCTAGAGGGTAGAAAAAAAATCCTGAGGGAGTTTCCTTTCAGCTGCCAAAAACACAACCCCGTTTGATGTGTGAAATATGATGAAACTAGTGTTATCTTCCAAATCAACACATTAATTAATACGTACCTTCAAAAATGAAAAAGCGATGGCAACCTCAGTGATTGTTTTTTTCAAACCAAGCAATGTAGTTTGAACTTGAGTTAGTTGCTGTGGCCCGGTTTAATATTCACCCAGTGTGAAATGTCATGAGCCACATCCAGATTTATGTAAACAATCAGGGTAAGAGCTTCATTTTATGGCCAGAATCCCCAGACTTTATAGATCCGAGTAAATCAACATAATCAACTAAAAGAGAACCTATCCAGCCATACCATGGATTCCTTCTTTATTCCTCATTTTCCCTGTTTGTTTTCCTGTCTTGTGTCATATCATATCTCCCTCTTCTCTTCATAGACAGAGTGCTGTCTGTTTCCTGATTTGGGAGGCAGCACACGTCCAAGAAGAGGTGGGTCCGACTTAAATGACTCCTGAAATATCCATCACCGCAAATTACATCTTTGGTAGTGCTGATTCCCTCTTTTGGGCTAATGAAGTTATATGCCCCTGCACAACTACCAAGACGCCTGCTAATGTCTTTTAATTTGCAAAGATAATTACAACAAGGTTCCACTTGGAAATCCATACATGCCAGCAAACAGAGACAAAATTGACCAATCCACAGGGGCAATTATTTCTCCCTCAGATTCTCTAATGTATAGATACATCTCATGGGGCTAATGACACCAATCACATGATACATGCAATAATAAAGCAGTCAGGGTTGACATGACATGTGTACAGGTTATAAAATAAGCATTTGTGTGCAACTACTTATGAATACTAATGTGCTTATCAACGTTTCTGTTCAGCGCCTTGTTAAGGAAATACCAACATTTGCATTTGGTGCCTAAAGGTGCTTGAGAACCAGGCTAGCCTATGTCCCAACTTTATAAAATCAGCAATAAGCCAATATAACGCAGGCTGTTGAGAACAGAACGTGTTGTGCGTGTTGTTATCTTAAGGTTGAAGGCACACGCGCGCATGCGAGCACTCATATGCATGCAAGGCGAGTGAGAGAATCCATGGAGGAGCAGGCTGTAGGAGACTTAGTGGCAAGGAGGGTCTAGACATAATGAGTTTAATAACGTACAATGCTCATTAAAACATAGCTCACAGCCTCTCCGGAGGTGTCATTCCTGTCAGATTAGTGGTGCTGAGATATGGCTGGTGCTGAGCGGAAGCAGCCCATATGGTCTGTCTGCTTGACAACACTGTGACCCACAACAGATGTGCTGTTTTTCTCTCCCCTGATGTTAGGATCAGCTTCTTTGTCACACCTGTGTTTTCTCCCAAGACAAACAAGGATTCTGGGCAGCCACAAAATACGTTTTTACTTTATTTGGAAAACTGGCTTCCTTATGGGCATAATTAGAATAGTGGTAATCAAACAAAAATTCCTTATTATGTTGATAAAACATTTAATTCAGGCTCTCTAAACATGTATTTGCTGTTGCAAATTATTAGTATATGAGTATAATTTCTAGGAGACAGGGTTGCTCTTTGGTTATCTGGTTGTCCAGATGGTTTGCCTTCCAAGAAAAATCTTACTTTGTAACCAAGACAAATTATGGGGAGCTTTTGCTGCTTAACTGTGTGTGAGTGGTAATTTATATGGTTATCCAGCCACTTCTGCCAACGCTATATGAAGTATGCACCTGATAAGCTGTCTTGATGGCTGGATGGAAAGCAATGTCTTCAGAACATGTGAAGCGCAGATGATCACATTCAAAATGGACATTCCCATAAAAAATGCCATTCTGCGTTCTGTCAGCTATAAGGCTTGAATGTCATGAACTACATATGAATGGTACATTTCATTATTACACCTCCCATCTGGGAGCATTATTCATCCTCTCACATATATATGTGCATCACAGGCATCAAGAAAAATGTACCATATGTGGAGCATGACACACAGCAGGGATACTAGAGCCAATATTTCTCAGAGGTGTAGATTTCAGTCCAAACACTGAATATTTGAGGTCTGTAATACATGTCTAGTTTTTATGGATATAAGTATCTATCTTAAGTAGCAGCTGTCTGCTCTCGCTAATCCTTCTGCTTGATTTAAATGTCAATACCTCCTTCACATGTGCACAAGCATAAATCTGTATGGGTGGAGTGGGCGGTAGTGACATCACGGGGGGCAAGGGGTGAATGAATCTCGATGGGCGCTCACTGTAGCAAAAGATGCGCCGATAGATCAGTGGCAATAACAGCAAGGCCCATAGACTTTAATGCAAGCCCCCTGGTGAAATGCCCTCAGGAAGAAGCAGGGTTAATCACCTAGAGGTTCATTCACCATCATTGATTATAACCCATCTTTGGTGGTCCCTCACCTGATGAAATCTTGAACTACATGGCTGTGTTTTGAGAGCTTGGTGTCGACTGCCCGCGAGGCCTGCCAGCATGATTTTCAGTAAATGGTGGAGACAGAAACTGGGACAGTTAATGGATGACCCAGGGTGCACACAGATAGATTAATGTGAGGGGAGGAGGAAGCGCCAGGGAGGATGCCACTCTATTGGGGTGTTGTCTTGTAAAGCAGCTAGAGGGTTGAGATTTATGATGTCTTGTTAGAAGCATGCAGATAAATGATTGTTGCCCTGTGCATGTAGGACATACTTGTTGGGCTAGCTCAAATTCAGTCGAGAACTAGGAAATGCATGGGTGCTCTCCTATCATTTGGTCACTGCAGAGATGTATTTTCCTTTTCCTGGAGCAGTCACAGGTGGTCTGTTGTTTGAGAAGGGAATTGGAGTGAGCTGTGTTTGTTTAAAGTATTATTTTTCATCAAAGTATCCCTTAACATATTCTCCACCCTCACTTTGATGTGCCAAGTTTAAAGTAGTCTGCTGGATCTTGTAAGTATTATCAGTCACTGTGCCACATTGAAAGTAAGGAATAAATACCAATTAGTGTGTTTTTTGGGGAGCGACCATACTTTAGAGGGTGGTTTTCAAATCAATAACCTTGTTAACTGAGCAGCAGCAGCACACTGTTTCACCTCACTGGGCATGGAATTAGCTATTGGTGGCATGCGTACAATCATGATGGAGAAAATAAAAAGACCTAACCATATCATGCTGTGGAAGAAAGACACATGGAGCAAATGTAAATGAGCAGATTTCACTGGGAAAAATTATGTAGAAAAATGCCTTTAGAACATCTGAAGCAGAGTTTGTTGTTGCAGACCTTTTGCAGTCCCTGCCTGTGGATAATAACATTAACACAAGTTAAAATGTCACACAAAGGGGGAGTTCTGGTGGCCCAGTGGTCTCAGGCACGAACTCTTTATAACCATGTAACTGCAAAATCCTTGGCATGAATCCAGCCAAGGACCTTAATCACGGGTCATTTTCCTCTCTCTTTCCCCATATTTCCTGTTGATCTTACCAGATAATCATCTAAGAAAGATAAAACACTATTAAATATTTTTGAATTTAGGATTTTTCCTATACATTGGATAAGGGAATGACAAAATTAAACAACATAAAAGAAGTACTAAAATTGTTTACTTTAGGGTTAAATTAGGGTTTCTTTCAACCTGGGTCTAATTGGCATTGCTTTGGCCATCATTCTATTACTATATTCACCAGTGGGCCCTAAAAGTAGCGAGGCAGAAAATAGAGGGTGAGTTTGGGGTGTTGTATAGGTGTGTAGCATCAGACTTTCAGGTTACACTTTATTTGGACAGTCTGCCTACAGATAGTTTATAGAGTATTTGTAACATTAAATTATTAGCTGAGATTCAACAATTCAATTGTTTCACAAATAAAACTAGGTTTTCTAGGTCTGGTTAGGTTTAGGCAGAAAAAACGTCTTGGTTAGGGTATGTTCATGAATTGTCACATAAACTCTGTCGATAGTCTGTTAAACATCTACAGACAAAGCAAAACAGTTGAAATGTTACAAATACTCTGTCTATTTATCCATTTGTAAGGGGGAAAAAAATCTCGAACTTCAAGCATGGTACAGTGGCAAGACAAATGCACATCACTTCTGATTCAGCAGCGACAGAACCCAGTACATCTGCTTATACAGTTTGTTTGGCGCACAATGGCCATTATCAAAGGAAGACTTTATGTAGAAAGACAGGGCTGGCAGTAGCAGCGCTGCAGCAGAAATGCTGTCTGTGTGGACACCACATGCGTGCGAGGCGCAGCAGTTCAGGAAGGTAGCCGTCACGCACAGGTGACAAGCATAAGTGGTTAGTTTAGCAAATGTACATGTGGTTAACTTCAGTACGTCCAATAAACAGCAGCGCACACAGCTGTCATGGTTTTGGGCTTGTTAAGTAATTTTTCTGTTTTGTAGACATTCTCCTCCTCACGCGTTTCAGTTGTTCATGTGGTTTTGTGGGTTTCCCATTCCCTCATGTGTTGCATGTTTCCTGGCATTAGTCTCTCTTGCCCTGCAATAACCCCTGTCTGCTCCACCACTCACACACCTGTGTCCACTCTCCCTCGTCAGCTTGCAGTGTGTTCACCCTCACCTGCAATTCATTCACTCATCGGCCTCTCCCTACAGTTCACCTCCTTTGTTCAGTGTTGGTTTGTCATTGTAGATGTGTTGGTTTTGGCTGCCTGGCCGGGTTTTGGCATTATGCCTACCTACATTTATTTATCTGCCTGCCGGTAACACTGGCATAAACGCTCCACTCATCATCATCAGAGCTGTCTGCGTTTGGGTCCTTTTTCCCTGTGCCAATACAAACCGGGACAACAGCCTCTTAATGGGAGGCATCCAGGACTGTTCTCCATGCAGTGGATGAGGCAGTTCCAAACGGTGCTAAAGGGGCACGCTTATTTTGAAGATAAAAAGGTCAATGGTAAAATGATTACCCAAACTGTCTGTTTTAAACACAGACCACAGTTTGCTGATCACCTTCCAGGTTAAACTTTGACTGACCATATTTGCATTGTGGAGTTATTACCAACGTTTAAGGTGTGCTCACTTTCTGTTTTGCCTCCAAGTAAAGTCGTAATAATTGCGCTAAATCTGGTATTAATGGTTGGTTTGTTAACAAGCTGACATTACACTTATTTGGTGCCCAAATGTTTTCAAAACTGATGGAAATGATGGCCAAAGCTACAAATTAATTTATGTTGTAATAAACTGTGTTTAGTATTTTTTTGGGAATAAAAATAAGTGAATAATGTCCAATTCAAAGTAAAATTGCCATATAGAAAACTGCAGCAGATGAAAACAGACAAAATAAAAAACAAAAGCCAGAACACAACAGACGATGTTGCAGAAAACCTTGCAGGGTACCTTGAAAGGCGCGCTGGTATATAACAAACTTGAGGTAAAGCTGGTGCGGAAAAATCCTGACAAGATAAGTATAAGGCTGAGAGCTTTCTTTGGCTGTCAGCAGCAGCTTGAGATACAATGTACTCTATTAGTGGAGCAGCTTGCAATCAAGGAGGAGTGTGTGATTGTGAATAAAAATCTGAGAATGGAAAGTAGATCAAATCAGGCAAGAAGAGATGGAAAGCTGCAGCAGTATGAGATGTTACCGTAAATGACATATCAATCACTCTCTGTTGCCGCCTTCTTGATCCCATTCCATAGGTTCCTCTGCGAAAGCTGTATCTAGTCTAAGTCCACTAATTAAACTATGATTAGGTTCTAATCAAACTCCTTTGGATTCCTAGATGTTCAGCAAAGTCAATTACATCATATCTATGAATTTGACTTTCTCATTACATTTTTTTCCCCTTGCAGTTTTTAAATTAAAGCGAGAGCTGAGTGCATTGAGTCTGGCTTAATCAAGTGGGAACTACCAAAGCCCCGTGACTCTGCAGTAAGCAATCTCCCTGAGCCTCTCAGCCTATTGCTATGAGCCAAGGCTTCATCAGGCTTATGAGCGCTCTGTCATATCTGCTTTACAGCTGATGGAGGCAGCGTCCCCACTCTGAAAATACCCCCACTGTCTGACTAATGAACTAGGTAAGGTCCAATCCACAAACTCGGTTATTGGTGCAAAAAACAAGCAGAAAACACATCTCAGTGCTTCCCACGACCATGATATATCTTCAGCAGTGGAAAGCTCGATGAATGATTTAAACTAGCATCTGTAGAGGTGCGTTGGCTGTCAGCTGTCGGGAGATGAAAGCCTGAATTGGCTCACAGGACTTGATGAGAGACTGTAGTAGCTGGGTGTTCTGGGACAGAGAATGGAGGCAAGCATGGAGACCAGCTGTCGCACTAACTGCCGGCACCACAGTGCGTGGCGATAGGGGGCCCGGGGCACAGAAGGATGCTGTGACAAGAATAGGATGGAATCCAGTGTCTCAACCACTGTGCTCAGCATTCCCCGCGTCTTCTCTGCTCAGGATATTTTATATCCGCTTTCAAATAACCCAAAATCGATAAGGTTTCAATCTTTCTTTATCAGACCAGGCCCGGGAGGCTTTTTTTCCTCTATCATAATTTGGACACTTCAAAAGATAGGGGAGGAGCTCTCTCCTCACATTTTCCCAATAACTGTGCCAAAGCATTGCCGGTTTGATGTGCACTAACTTAGCTTGTCAACGGGTTATGAGCTATGCCCTACATTTCTGTGCTTGGACTTCATGGGGCGTGAAGGCAAGGGAAGTCATATTCTGTTATTGAAATGTGTGCACCATACATACGCCTGTCCATGCTGGCATACCAATAAAGACTGCATTTACTCTGTAGAGAAAAGTGTCCTCAATTTAGATTTTTTTTCTCTGACATATGACACTGATCTAATATTTCTACTAGGTGTGAATACAGCTGACCTGCACTGTGGTCTCATTATATTGAAGGCTTTTTGGTTTGTACTTTTTCTATCCAAACGTTGTGTGTGTATGTGTGTTTCCTGCTACAAAAAGACTGATACTTGCCACAACCACAGCTCAGACAATCGTATGGAGATATTAAGTGAATAGGAAAAAAGGGGAGAAATTCCACACACTGTAGATGGTATTTCAAAATATTCGATTTTCAGCCATAATCGATTTTGTATTATCTGATTTTCACAACATTTTTTCATAATAAAAATAAATTCACGAATAAATCCCCTAATTTATTTTTGTAGAAAAAAATTAATACTGAAAAAAATGAGCAGTTCTGATCTTCATAAATTGTGGTAATGGTTCTGAGGCACGCTGCTTGTATTTGAACACTTACAGTAAATCGGAATCTCTTAGGTGATGATAAGTAAACTTTCATATACACGACATATGCTCAAACACCTGCCTTGAGTAGTATCTAGGGGGATGTCTCAGGTTGAATCAACAGCTGAAGCTATCCAAAATATGTTCAAACAAGCAGGAGATGTATAAGTACAAGATACATATATGACATCTTTTGTATGTCATTTTCTCCACATCGCTGTCAGTTCATGTTGGTATCAGATGCATTCGAGAATACACTGGAACAGTGATCCAAGAACATCAGATATAAGCAGCAATTCAGAACTGAGCTTGAAGGTCTGTGGTATGAATTTAGCCAAACACACCCACTCAGCCACATACAAATTCAGTTTTAGTCCATTGAGCCTCTGTGCTCATCTTGCAGACAGCCACCAACGCTGCCACTGGCTAAGAAGAAGGGAGATGAATAGTATGTCAGATGCATGGCTCAGCCCAGGATAGGCTCTGATAAAAGCAATCTGGCATAAAACGTAAAATGGGAAGCTCAGCCACATCCTGTGTGTGTGTGTGAGATCAAAGGGCATTGGCAAACCAGTATCATCTGGCCTCACCACGAGGGTTTCTGTGTGGTCAAGTCAAGACCTCACAGTGTCTCATGGATATCCAGTTGTACTTGGCTAATAGTCTAAGTCAGTGTCCTTTCTCATATACATGCATGGCAGCAGAGACGCTCATTATACGAACGTTTAGCTTAACTCTGTTTGTTTTCTCCTTTTTCACAAGTTTCAAAACCATATTCTCGAGGGGACATTGGGGAGGAAGTATGACACTTCAAAGACGGAAACTAGCGAGGGGAAACTAGATGTCATGTACTGCGGGTCTCTCATGGCCAGTGTAAACATATTCATGGACCCAGTACACAAGTTAACGGAGAATATATCTGAGGATAAAAGCATGCAGCCTCATAGGAGATTTTATCTTTTGAATGTATCTTTTGAGTGTAAAACTCGCACCATCTGTAGGCTTGTGGCTGTAAGAATTTTGCAGTTAGCAGTCTCTTCATGGGGAGAGCAGCTTTAGTTAGCTTGAATAGAAAGCTGAAGGCATGGCGTCATATCTGGGCTATAGCCTCTGTTCCACTAGCTTCTGTAACTCACTGCAATCTCTCGTTCAGCATTTCTATCATCAGCCTTTCTGGGGGGAAAAGTAAATGTGTTCCTGGGGTTTAATTTTCCATATTCTAAAACAAATCAACATCCACTACAGCACTTGCAATTAGAAGGTGGAACCTTTGTGATTTTAACAAAGTCAAACAACGATTCACTTTGTTAGCATACAAAAAAGCACAGCTCCCGTGAAAATGTACCAGTGTGGCAGCTTGAGTACTTCTGTCATCGAAATTAGGTTTTTTCCAAATCTATGATATTCACCAAAGCTCTCTCTGAAAGTAATTCTTTCAATTTGGGGCTTATGGGAAATGATGTTCATAAACAGCAATTGAATCCTCACAGGAATGCTAGCTGACCACAATCTCGGTGGTTTGTGTGCAAGAAAACTAAACCTTTTCACAGCCACCATGGTAGAGACTCACTTTAAATACATACAGGGCTCCAAAACTTATTTATATTGGACAAAACGTAGGCTGTCCGTGGTGGAGTCTTCTCAACATAAACATCTGTCCACAGTGCTTTTATTTCATTTCAGTTGGATTTGCAAATTATAGCATTTCCACTTAAACTGTTTTGGCTTAAAAGGGGCAATTCACCCCAAAATCAAAAATACATAGTGTTCCTCTCACCTGCACTGCTGTTTATCCATCTATCAGATTTGTTGTGAACAGTTCACAAATCTGTGGGTTATCTTGAGTAACCGGGTTATGATTTCTGGAAAGAGACATTGCTGTTGAGTTTTTCAAATGTAATTTTGGCACTTTGAGAACCACAAGCCGAGTGCCAAATAATACCATGATATTAAAAAAGGCAGACATCCCTACGGCCGATGGCTCCATGACTCGGCAACTCACACCAAGGCAATCTAGATGGATAAATAGCACTACAGGTCAAAGGAAACATATGTAATTTAGATTTTGGGGTTAATTGTCCCTTTAAATTGCTGTAGTTAAGAAAGATGCTATTACACTTGTTACTTTCTGCTGCTTTAGAGAATATGTAAAAGTAATAGCAAAGGTTAAAGCTTGATTCCTTTCAGTTTGATTTAAAGTTCATTAAATTTAGTTCATTTCAACCTCTACTTTTAATTATTTTTTAATACCTTATTTTGATGTTTCGGAGAAATTGAGATTGCATATAAACATCCAATCTGCAGGTTTTTGCCCGAATGCATAGATGTTTCATTGCAAAAAAAAAAATGTTTTATGACATAATGGATTACTATAATATATGTGATTTCCCTGCAAAACAACTTTTTTACAGTTCTCTCCCCTGGGAAGCGGTGGGGGTGTAAACACCTCTCTGCAAACATTGGATTTCATCTGTCTTGTATTCCTCCATAAGTAAGTATGGATTTTAGATCATCTCAGCCACTAAACATGTTAGTTGTAAACTGAATAGCGATGGTTCCCCCAATAACCTTGGGATGGTAATGTGAAAAGCACAAAGCTAGAGGAATATATTTGAGGAGCTGAAAATGAGCTTTGTGCTCTTATCTGAAGGGATCCGCTGCTCAGATGCCGGATTTTTCTTCAGCAAAATTGGCCCTCAGATATCCTCTTGGCACCATTGTCAATCCGTTGTTGTTGATCTCGCCATGTTCTCTGTGTGATACACATAGCATAGCACAATAATTCCTTTGTGTGAGGCCCTACCAGAAACTAAAACCATTACAGCCATTAGCTCATATTTGAGCAACTCTTGTTACATGTGTTTCTAAATATGTATTTGATGGAGTATGGTCAACAAAAAATGCATGCTTTCCCATATGTGGGGGCTTATTAATATGAATAGTAATAATCCTCTGAATGTTGTAAGGATCCACATTAGAGAAATTTGACTTGATTGCTCTGCAGCCCAACTTGTTATGATTACCAGAACGCATTGCTTCATATGTCTTATATAACAAGATTGAGCGATTTTAAATTAGATTTTAAAAAGATTTTTCCAATACCCCACTGGCTAGATGGGTCCTCTCACATTTTAACAGGTCATCGCTTGGACAGGGTAATCTGGGGTGATCTGCATTGCAATAGCAAACAAAAAAAACAAACAAACTAGACAACTTTGAAGGACATTTTAGTGTTGTAGGATATCACAAAAGCAATCAATGCAAACACTGTTTCAGGGTGGGAATGTACAAGGTTAGCCAAGGCTGTAGGAGAACAGTGATGCTACCTGTCAACTTCATGATGCAGTCCCTTGGGGGGTTGCCCACTGATGTAATGTGAATAAACAGGTGAATGACAGCGGGAAAGAAAAAAAGTGTGTCAACTTGATCAGCTGTCCGCCACTGTCAGAGCAAGATTTCGGTGAAAGTTGAGGTTATTCCATGTGTGACCTTTGCGAGCGTCGGCACGTGACCTGAGATTGTTGAAACAGTGTGCTGTGATTTGCACTTAAAAGACACTCTTCCTTTTGAAGTGCCAGTCACAAGAGCAGGCTTAAGTTTTAACTGTAAAGGTTTCAAACATGAACCCAGTTTACCCAGCACGGTTCTGACTACTGACTCTAAATGCAAAACTCACCGGCCTTGAATTTTTGATACAACGGGGATACCTTTGTACTCTTGGGAAGCAGTGTAGTCAAATGTGTGGAATGTGATCTGGCACTCAAAATGCTATTTTTCTTTTTCAGTCCTCAAATTGAGTGTTTCATTTCAAAATGTGTTGGTATTGTAAATGGTCATTTGGCACACTTTGTGTAATTTCACCATTATAAGACAATAGTAATTCTTGCAAGGAGAGCTGCAGCCTGCTGATGGATTTTTACATCTTCTAATATAATTACTGCTTTTACCAAAAACTGTTTTGTGAGCCTGCCAATCACTGGAAAGCCTGGACAGGCAAAACAGGCCTGATGAAAGATGTATTCAACAGAACATTGTATACTGTACGTCTGTTTAACTTCCATGGCTCCATTATGTTGTTATTATTACAGCGGGATTATTTTCTTCTACAGTTGTCTCAGTTAATTTACATACAAAAGAAGTGGTCCCCAGAGAAACAGCAGCAACAAGCTGTTATTATTGTACAGACACAGCCATAACGTTAATTCATTGTTCGGCAGCTCGGTAGCACTGAACCCTTTTGTTTTGCACATCATGTAGTGTATGAGCCTCTACCTGCTGTATCAGAGCACAAACGACAAAAGCTCAAAGCCAATTTCATGTATGTCTCTCGCAGTTTGAATATTTCCACCAACAGCTCTGCAGTCTCCTAAATTTGCACGGCAGTAGGTCATGGGAAAGCACAGAGAAGGAGAGCCCAAGAAGAGACACAGGGGGAAAGACAAGGCAGAGCTCCATGTTTGTGTTTCTACGCCAATGATGCATGACCTCTCTTTCACACCCTGCTGATTGTTTACTGGGCTTACATGCACATACTTGAACAGTGATGATCCTGCCTGCCACATGTAGTACTTTCACTGCCCTCCAGTGGCTCTCTAATAATAGTACGACTCAGTGTCACTCACACACACACACACACACACACACACACAAACGCTCACTCCAGCATGCCGCCGCCCTAACCAATTCCATCAGTGCTTGCTTACACAAATGTTCCTGGAGCTGAAATGACAGGATCCACAGAGAAGATCCAATAAATGTTTACTTATTCCACTGCTATCATCATTTCAGTTGATTTTATTTGGCGTCCCTAAGGCAGTACATAAATTACTTTCAATGCAATTATGGAAGTAACCAATTACAGCCCTTGTAATTTCATCATACAGTGTACAAATAAGCAGCACAACCCTCCATTTATTACTTGAAACCGTATTTTTAAGACCCAATTGAATGTGGGGAGAGATCTCAGCAAAGCAAAACCAGATGTGGTTCGGAGGGTTTTCTCCAAGCCAAACCTTGAGGAATGCACAGCTCTGGCGAGGTTTTCTGTGTGAGTCTGTGTAGTGAGCAAAAGGGTCGAGGGGTCGAGGAGTTCATTATTGTGATGGGTCTACATGAAGAGCGACTGAGTCGTGAGGTCACACACCACACCAGGAGAGGTTCTCAGGTGCAAGGCTGGAGGCTGGAGCAGCAGGGTGTGTGGTGTGTGTATGTAAGGGGATGGGGGGGGTATCGGTCAGACTGCAGGGGGCGTTATTGTGTTGGCAGATTCAGTGAGAACACAGGAGTCATCTCTGGTCTCTCACTCTCCCCCGCCTGTATCACAGCCCATCAGATTGGGTTGGGATTGAAAATAACACTACACACTGACTAGCTCTCTGCCCTTTGAAGCTTGTTTGTTCTAATTTAGCATCTGAATTACACTGGGATTTCCAATTTGCCTACAAAGGAACTAAACCAAATTTGCTGTCTCTGGACATAGAACAGACAATACTGTAAGGAAAAGTTATTTTGGGTCAACTTAACCATATCCTCTACACGTCTATAAATAGAGAAATCATCTGAAACATTGACTATGCTATTTGATTTAATCACTGTGGTTATACACATGCATGCGCACACACGCAAACACACAAGCAACCAAAGCCAATCTTTAAATGCAGCTGAGGCAGAACATTTTACTGTCTTTGCCAAAACAAGATTATCTGGTTAGAAGTTCAAATCACCAACCCAGTGATTAAAAGATCTATTCAAAATTTCCTACAGAGGCTGTAGCTGCCACAGATGAAAACATGCAACCTGATTTCACCAGTTATTCCTTCTTTTCAGCTTGGCCTTCAATACTTGATGGTCTAATGTTTGTTTTTCAATTTCTAATCTAAAGGTTTCACACATTCTGTTTGTGTGCTTTCTTTGTTCCAGCCTGCCTGTGTTTGAAATTTAGATGACCTTCTTATTGTAGGCATGTTGTATGGCAGATTCTGGAAAATGTCAAGGCCCTCCCCTTCACTGGTGTAAGGATTACCAGGTGTTGACCTAGAATCCATTATCTCCAATTAGAGCCTGTCTTTCTTTTCCTTTCGGTGGTGGTGGTGGTGGCGGTGTGTAACCTCTTTAGCTGATGGTTTTTGTCAATTCATTGCTCAAAATCTTTCTAAAGTCTAACTACTCACTTTTGTGTAAGGAAATATAACTTTGCATTTCTCATGGCAGCAGTTGACTGACTTGAGAGCTGTCAACTGCTGTGGTGCCATACTGACTTGAGCATGTAATAATCATATAAACCACCATTAATACACATTCTTGGTTCTTTTCAACAAGCTCACATTGCAGTCCTGGTTCTAGACTGCTTTGATTGGGGAGGCAGTGAGAGATGTTGATTGGTCACCAACTGCTGCTGTGTTGAGTTCCCCAGGCATGACGGTTGTCTGTAGGCCAACCAGGACGTTAGCATCGCCGTTGTTCCATCGGTCACATGGGTTTCTTCCTCTGGATTGACGCAGAAAACAAGCTCTGTGGCCAACAAAGGCTTGATGACACTCGCAGGTAATGTACAACAAGATGATTTTCACAAGTTATCACCATCCATTCAAAAATCCCATTGAGTTTGAGACGATAGAACCCTGTGGAAAAAAATACTAACCAATTTACGGTGTACAGCACTTGTTATATAACATGCCCTGTTATATGTTTTCTAAAACCAAAGCTATAGAATCTAATAATACATACACCCATAATATATTTCATTTTAAACCTAGCCCCACCCCACCCCCACCCCAACATCCAGAAAAGAGGGAAATTTAGGAAGAAGGCAATTCACTTCCTTCATGAGTTCAAGATTGCTTCCGGAGAACCTGGTCTCCATCTCTACAATGGCTCTGTCCAAAATATTGGGAAGAGCTCTATTCAGAGACTATCTTGGAGTCATGGAGTCTTGGACGAGGCCTACAGTGAATAGAACAACACTACCTGTAACCTGTAAGCTCATTGCCCTCTTTCTTTTAACTGCTTGAGCAGGGTCGTTATGTCAAAATTGATTATTGACTCATCATCTCTCATCTCCCCACAGAGTGAAAACTTCCCCAGCATAGCTCAGGTCAACAGAATGAACCTGTAAAATTGAATTTACAGGCTTCAAGGCACCAAGCACTTTTAGGAGGAATCTTCTTATTTCAAAGAAATTATGCTTCCACAACATCATCAACAGCCCTGACGCCTCTGTGCAGATATCCATAGCTGCTGCACTGTCCTCAAAAACCTCAGAAAGGATACTGATGATAGCATCCTGATTCTCCATAAGGCACTTGGTCAAATTATGGTGACCAACATCATCTCCAACAGGCGTTTAAGAGAGGGGACATCATAGTTTTGTGACACATAATGACGATGACAAAAGGAGTGCAGTGATCCTGATAGATCGCCGGGTCTCATGGGGATCGAGACCCAGCTCTGCAAGGAGCGAGCCCCCCCAGGTTTACATGCCTAGCAACGTGCCTGCCAATGTTGGCTATCAACTCCTAATGAATTAAGACATCTGTCCCTTTACAGGATTCAACATTTAGGAGACCTATCTTGCTGTTAAATTTGTATTCCACTTGGAAAGTGGTAAAAGCTAGCAAGCTGGCCTACCTAGTTTCTACTCAAAAGTGCAAGCTAGACAACTAGGATAACTAGCATCCCCTTGCTAATGTTAGTAATTTACTCATTCCCATTAAGCATTCTGTTGCCACTCGTCTCATATAATACAGGATTGTCCCATATTGAAAAATAAAATGCACTGTCCGTTACTGAATCAATACAGGATGCGATTTGTCCCGTATTTTCTTTTGCACACCCTACTCTAATGCATACACTACGTTTTCACACCCATGGAATGATATGAGAAATAGAAAAGGTTTCACGAGACATAGCGGAGAAGTATTGAATCAGAACTCGCGGATAACAGTGACACCTAGAATGACAGACAAGCTGTCTGTCACTCAGCATCATCGTTGCCCTGGTTATGGAGACTCAAGCTGCCCAAGATTTATTTTATAATGCATACAAATACTCTGATTGACTCATATTTCCTTTACATTCATGTTGAGAGTAGCAGAGGACTTTGAAACTGATGGATTAAAAGCACAAATTGGTGCATTAAAATTCACCTGGGTGCAGAAAATGAAGTGTCTGACACTCAAAATCTCATGGGGGATGACCCCCCCCAGTTCTCCCGCTTGATTTATGTCCCCTGGCAAGGTGTCCCTTCTTTTTCCACTCTGAAGGTGGCAACCCTAGGTTTAGCAAACGTTAGCTGTCTCTCTTTCCTGCGTCCATTTGTGTTGATGGCAAATGACCAGACTGTCAGGACTCACAGAAACAAGTTGCCCTGTAACTTCAGCACTATCAAAGGGGATTTGAATCATAACATGGAGTAATGTATGGAGTCACAGAGAAATGCAGGGAGGGCTCAAATCACAGAACTGCCTGCATGGCTGTTGGATATTACGCAAAATTCCTAATTATTTCTAGCGACCGGCAGATATTACACCAAAGACGTCAAAACACTGAGGATATATACTAACTTAGCAAAAATGTAGTTTCTCTTTTTCTGTGTTGTTATGCGATTTGAATAGTTTTCTCCAAATGTCTGATATGATGCGATGCTGTCTTCAATATGAAACCCATCTCTGAGCCTAATGGAGTTTCCCCACCAAAGAATTTTTCTTTCTGCACCTGGTGTCTGTCAAGCGAAGCCAATAC
The DNA here is from genome assembly GCA_011952105.1 of Coreoperca whiteheadi. NCBI lineage: Eukaryota > Metazoa > Chordata > Actinopteri > Centrarchiformes > Sinipercidae > Coreoperca > Coreoperca whiteheadi. The sequence goes on along the minus strand of CM022473.1, from coordinate 7,736,576 downwards.
AAAAGGCCAGTTGAGGCGTATCCTTTAAGAGGGTCGTGTGTTCAGATTTCCTTTCACTTTTTCTCCCCTTGAACCTCTGAAGGATGTGCGTGAGCTTAAATGCCTCAGCCTGAGAGAGGGTCAAAACACAAAAACCAGCTACAGCGTCCTCCTGTTCCAGCGATTCAGCGGTGCATTCAGGAAGGACTTTGTTATTCACCCCTGTGTGTGTGTGTGTGTGTGTGTGTGTGTGTGTGTGTGTGTGTGTGTGTGTGTGTGTTTTCATTGCTGTTTGCCTTTAACTTTGGCTTTGACAGGTTTGTCATCTCACCAGGCCAGAGAGAGAGAGAGAGAGAGAGAGAGAGAGAGAGAGACAGACAGAGAGAGAGCGACAGAGAGGAATGGAAATGTAGTTTGAGGAGTTGTGTTAAAGGCAGCAGCATGAGATTCACTGAGAGACGAATTGTTCGCTCATCACACATTTTAAATGAACTTATGGAGGCTAGTTGTTTTGTTTTGGCACGACGGCTGACTTATGCTTGTAGAAATCAGCCATGGTGTCTCTGCATGCGCCAAATAACAGGAAATCACATAGAATCAAACAAATTGTGAGAGGACTTCGTGATCCTTTCTTGCTCCGTTACACAATCTTCTATTGAACAACATCTGTATGTTCTCACATGTACTTTGTTCATTATGTTTGTATAACCTTTGAAAATTATTGCCTGACACAAGTGCGCAAAACCTGAATATTTCCTAATGACATGTCAACAAGACGAGGTCATACATTGTAAATGGACTGCATTTATATGGCGCTTTCCAATATTGCCTCTCATTCACCCATTCACACACCGATGGCGGCGGAGCTGCCATGTAAGGCGCTGGCCTGCTCATCGAGAGCAACTCGGGGTTCAGTGTCTTGCTCGAGGACACTTTGACACACGGACAGGGGGAGCCGGGAGTCGAACCGGGATTATTGGACGACCCACTCTACCTCCTGAGCCGTAGCCACGCCACTGATCCCTGTGTCTGTCTCCCTCTTTCTCCTTTCAGCTAATTGTTCTAATGGTTGTTATCATCATTATCATCCTCATTATTCCAATAAGCACTTGTAATCGCCACCACTGCCATCACCACTGTCGCCAGTCAAATTATCATCATAACTGTAATTGTCATCACCCCATCATTAGCACCATCTGTATCCACCCAAATAAAGTTGAATTTTCAGTCAAGATTTTGAAAGCAACTGCAGTTTGCTTAAAATCTAGGTTTTTAGAAGCTTCAACTCGAAAGGATGCTCATGAAGCCAGTCTTGCAATTAGCATTCAAAGTTGCAAAAGTAAATAGAAGATAATGTTCTTTCATTACCATTGCAGATTGGGAAGGTTTCCCTGTTGTTTAACGGTGCAGAACTGATTTTAATTTGAAGAAACAACAAATAGCGGGCTGGGAGGAGGGTGGCTTTTATTTTCTGAGCTTTCTCATCATCTGAGAGGTTGCTTGTCAAGTAACCTGGCCCAGATAAGATCGAGAGTATGTTTGTTGACTCCAATTTGACTCATGAAGCGGATGTTCCCTTTTAAAAAACATTATCTTCCCACTTGACTTTTCTCTATTGTGTTCTGAGTTATCACTTATATCATTTGTATAGCAGCGCTGCGGCAGGAGGGAGTTCTACAGCGACTGTGTCTTTAGCTCCATTTAAGATTCCTCCATTTGCTGTTCAGACATGTTGCTATGTTCTGCCTCCCACCTGCCTCCCACCTGGATGTGTGCATTAAGAGATTCCAGCATTCCTCACAATCCTCCCTTTTCCCCCTCCTCCATTTTTATGGATTCCACCTTCCTGTTCTTTGTGTTTTTCAGCCCAGACTCAGGTCAAAGAGATGCATGTTGTGTAATGAGTGTAATTGGACTAATCCTTCCGTTTTCACAGCACTTTAATTTGTTCATGCTGTTACCTAATCTTTATAGGGCCATAATTTGTATTTTGTGTATGATTACTTTTCCTCTTCCAGTGGTTTGGCAATTATGGGGCTTGTGCTCTCATGCTCGCTTACGCAATACTTGTTGTTACTTTGACACCAACTTGTAAATAACACCATGAAGGCAAGACCTGCGCAGGAGAATCTATGTTAACAAGAAAAAGTGGTTCATCCAGATGTTCTTTTTCACGTTCAAAGTTTGCTACGCAGCTACTAAAGTTTACTGACGTGACTTAGACATTTAATTGAGTCGTGACATTCAATTATTTGGTGCCTGCTTGTCTAAGACTCAACATTTTGCTGATTTTTCACTTACAACACATTCACATTCAACAGTCCAGCAGAGGGAATATTAGGTATGTAATTTAGTGGTTTGTGGACTTCTGCTGGGTTGTGCCATGTGATGACTGAGATGGCAGGGAGAAGGGTTTTAGGTCAGTAGTTGTTTATTTTGAGAGCTTTCCAGGAGGGGAGAGGACGAGCTCTGTCACAATCACAGCACATTTGCTGATACGCTCCACTCTACATTCTGTCTTTTCTCCGTTCACCCTCCTCCATCTGATAGGAGACTTCTCACATGTGTAACGCCTGGATGGTGTCAGTCCCATGCTGTTTGAGTCTAGGTGATCGTCTTTGAGCTCGAGGCAACATGACTCCTATAGGATATAGTTTGGGTTACCGCCCGCCTTAGTCAATACCTTTGCTGCAACATCATGAGGAAGCAGAGCAGCGGTGAGGGTGTAGTGGATGCCCTGTTAGACTCATTATCATCAGAGGCACATTTTTCCCCAGCCGCACTGGCTTCTGGACCGCTAATCTACTCCATCTGATTCTCTGACTCCTCATTTCCCTGCTGATTCTGAGAGGAAAGTCCCTCCACCACTATCTGCAGGGTCTAATTTAGCTGTCTCAACTCTGTCCAATCTCCGTTCACATGCGAGCTGCTCAGGGGAGGTGGCTGGAGCTTGATGTAGAGACTGTCTTGACCTGGATGCCCATGTGCAAGCCATGGTGAAGTAACAGCAGCAAATCTTCTTTAATTAAGCCTCTCTTGGTTTAAAAACACTACAAAGGGTTTCTGGTAAATGCGGCTTTTCAGTTCATGAAGAATGCCGCTTGTTTTTCAACTCAGAATTTGCATTCATATGTGAAATACATGTCTATAAGGCCAGCTTCTTAATACAGCGTTTCATATTACAAAATACTGTATGTACTAAACACAGAAGCCGCCATCTACTTCCCAGTGGCAGTTTGAGCCAGAGGTCAGGACGTCAGTGAGGACAGTGTTGGCGTCTGAGAAAGAACAGCAGCGTAGTCCTTTGGAGATTTACGTCATGAAACGAGTTAGTATGACAGAATGAATCAACACTGACAGTCAAGGACAGAGGAATTTTGGAACCCATCTCTCGGGCTCTTTTCTGCTCCTGCTGCCTCCGACTCATCAGCACCATGACCTGCAGTGAAACGTGTCAGCTCAGACTAACCGAAAGAGACATTTTTGGGCCATGGTCAGTACCTCTCTGCAGTTTCCCAGGTCGTCGTCATACTCTCAGCGGGTAACTGACCTGCAGAATCAACAATAAGATTTCCGCACACAACCACAAAATAAGAGAACAGCAGTTTGTATAAGTTTTATACCAGTTTGATGGCTGACAGGACAAACCAATGTTTACGTTGACAACGTGAGCACTGTGACAGAACAGAGGGGAAGAGGGTTTTAGTCTATTATGATCAAGAGCTCTTAAAACAACGAGGAGTCTGTAATGCAGTTTGTCATGCTGAGAAAGACTGCATTAAAAACAGAAAAAAGGAATCTCATCCATGAAATCAAGTGACACCTTGATGATGAGTCTGGAGGTCTTGAGGTAGCCAAAAGTCTGATATGGTTGATGGAAGCCTGCAAGTATTGATGCTAAACAGGAGCAGATGTTGCTCTATGAGGTCTGAGGAGCTGACAGAGGAAGAAGACTCATACTGGTGTAAAAGCCCAATGGCATCACATCATCTTGCACAAGTAAACCTGCCTGGGAAACATCAAAACCCTCAGCAGGACATGGTCCTCAAAGGTTTTCATTGAAAAGAATGCATTCAGCAAAATGCATGACCCATTCAAGTCACATTTGAAGTCCAACTGAAAATGTTCACATTTCATGTATTCTGCAACCACACACAGACCTGCTCTGTAAATTGCATACTGTGCTGACCTTTTAGAAAACAAATGAACAAAATAGATCATTTATATTTTTATATATTTTCATGAAAAGGGTGCTTTTCGTCTGTGATAATTCTGTTGGTTCTTTGTCCACAATAAAAGAAAAAGCTTTTCATGTAGCCAATCAAACAATTTAAATTTAGCAGATGCTTTTATCCAAAGCGACATAGATATGAGAACATTCACAAACCGAAGGCGCAGCTTCAGGAGCATTTCGGGGTTCAGTATCTTGCTCAAGATAACGTCGACGCATGGCAAGGGGATCGAACCGCCGACCTTCCGATTGGCAGGCGACCGCTCTGCCGCTCGGCTTCATTTTAAGCCTCAGTCTTTGAACCGCAGCTAAGATTAGCTTTCTAGCTAAGGTCTACGTCTAGTCTACAAGCACGTAGACGTCTTGTCATTGGGTGTTAAAGTTCATTTCTTGACCTTCGAAGCAGCAGTTTGACCAAAACAATTCTCAACCCAAAGCCCACTCGTTAGCTATTTTTGGAGCTGGTCATGGTCTTCCTTAGCTAGCAAGGAGCTTGTAAGTGGTCTTCATGTGTGTCCACCATCCACCATGAAAAGTGTACTGCTAACATAATTTTGCATTCAAGATAGCTTATTAACTGGTTATCTGTAGCACACCCAACAGCTACAATCATACCTGACATGTTCCCTCCTCATAAAACATTAGCAAGGTGAGTTTCAATATTTTCAAACCTGAATTCTTTAAATCTGTGTTTAGCAGTCTTATTCTCTCCTATCTTTGTCGACACATTACTACACTTGCATGTTGCCACCACCAACTTTCAATCAGTGGAATAATGTGAAACAGTGTTGGCAGAATTGTGTATGGCTTTGCCTGCAGGGACAATGCAAACAAAACAGGGACCCACTCATAAAAACATTGCTCCATAGCGCTACTTGTGTTAAAAAAAAAACCCACAGGTTGCCCACAAGTCCATAACAAACAGACATTTCAAGAGCCTGAATGTAGTGAATGTAAGCGAACTTTATAGAAGAGCAAAAACAAAGACGTGGACCCGACTGTGATCTCACATAAATTTCACATTAATCAATAATAAAAGATGATACTTGCACTTTGACATAGATCTCCCCAAAAGCTTTTATGTAATTATAATGATTGAATTCCTCTCACTATGTCTCTCCCAGGCTCCAAGCCCTCAACGCAGAAAGAAAATAGAATTTAATGTTGAGAGAAATGACTGCACTCCGCAGAATGATGAGAAGTATTGATGTCCGATCAAAGAGTAGTACTTCTAAAAACTTCAAGTCCACCCTTTGTACTGGTAGCAATAGATGTTCTATTTTAGCTCTGTCAAAGCGCCAAATGAAACACTTTTGGACAAGGCTTTCAAGAACATCTGCTAAAGATTACTCCTTCAGGGTGTTGATCATGAGTGATGCTTCTCAAATCAAGGCAATGATCAAAAGCAATCACAATAGCCATGTGTCTATGTTTAACATGGATGGTCCACTGTGGATTCTGTTGGTACATTTGATGCCCTAATTTGAGATTTTTTACACTATGGATTTGGGAGACAATATTTCACTGAAATCCAAAGGACATTATAATATGAACATCTACTATGTTTTACAGGTAAAATGCTTGACAAACATGCACATCTGACATACATTACATATTAGTAGACTAATACATAAGCCTCAAAACTTTACATGTACTCAGTGAAGGACTATAGAATAACAAATTTGATATTGTCTTATTTTCCTTCTTATTACCACTATAAATGTACACCAGTCTATATGGTTTCTGCCAGGTACAGTGCTGTTGTCAACCACCTCAACAACTACACTCTCCCCCACCTCTTAAACTACATCTGTTTCCCATCTTCATTGCTTTCTCTCTCCTGACACAGGAGATTGTAGCTGTTTATGATGTAAGCTACATACTGTGTGTGTTATTCTTGGGTCTCTGTAAATAATATTATAAAGAGTATGGTCTAGACCTGCTCTTTAGGAAAAGTGCAATGAGATAACTTGTTGAGACTTAGCTTGAGATAAACTGTTATAAATTGGCGCTATATAAATAAAACTGAATTGAATTGAATAGTTTTGGGAGGGGACTAGGTGTGGAAGGTCTGAAATAGGAAAATGAGGAAGTTTTTAAAAAATGGATAATCTAGTGCCACCATAAGGTTGACATTTGTGGGTTTGAGTGAAATATCTCATTAAATATTGGCTGGATTGCCATGAAATTTGGTGCAGACAGTCTTGTCCCCCTCAGGATGAATTAATCTAGCATCATCATTACGTCAACGATGACCAAAAACTATCATTCCCATCTGCCTCTGCTGCTCTTTGCTCAGTGCTGATTAGTAATTGTTAGCGTGCTAACACGCTAAACTGACATGGTGAACATGGTAAACCATGCCTGCTCAACATCAGCATGTTAGCATTGTCACTGTGAGCAAGTTGATCCTAGCATTCAGCTCAAAGTTAAGGTGGCCCTGAGAGCTCAACGTACTGCAACTGCAAAGACAAATTAAGAAAATTAAGAAAACATCTTCATCAATTTGACAACACGTGTGTAGCCCCGGTGTAAAAGTAAGGGACTAAAACAAGTTAGTTCCTAATAACAAAGTAAGATAAAGATAATTCAGTAAGGCGATTAAGAGTTGAACAGTGGTTGAGAGAGAAAAAAAACACACCGATTGTGTTTAGGTGACAGCTAATTTTGTTTGATTGGTTGCTGTCACTATAAGTCGGTGCCACAGGTGGCCTTTTGTGTGTGTCATGACGAGAACATCGCCGCCGCTGCTGCTGGTTTCATCTCTCGGTAAAGGTTTTGTTTGTACTACTTTGGCGTAATCCAATTCGGTTTTGTATTACCCAATTGTTCTTAACTGCATTGCAAATTTTAGATAATTGTTAGTATTATTTCCAAAGCCTCCTGGTGTTAATTTAAAGGGCTCTACTTTGTGTTGCTTTTGCTTCTTTTTCCAATTTCAAAGAATATATTGGTACATTTAAAAACAACAACAAAATTGTTATAGAGTAGATCGTTAATCGTCCAACAAAAGGGTTGTCTGTGGTCAGTTATTAAAAAATCAGTGTGGCTGTTTTTTTCAGGGTTGTTAATAGGGTATAAGTTGCCCCCCAATACAGGCAAACCTTCGTGATAGCTACCTTGTGAAGCCAAAACCCAAGCACCCCATATTTCTAGTTTAAAGCTAATTGAGACAGTTTAGGTCTAATATAGGGTGGTGGGGTGCTACATATGCAACATTTAGGAAACACACTGCAAATACAGAAAACACAACCAAATACAGAAACGCGGTGGAAATAGCACGCACAAAAACTGTTTCCAGAGGACACTAAAAATTGGTGAACGTGGCTGGGACATGCTTGTTATTGCCGTGTTTTGTCGGTTTTTGTAAGCCTTTGAATGTGTTTTCTTGTTTTCTTCTTGATATAGGTAATCTAATAAACGAAACAAAAAATACGAATAAGTATGTCTTGCTTTTGTTTATGTGTTTTTTTGTTTTTTACTGTTTCTCCGCTGTGCGTAGTCTGTGCCCTGATCTCACGGGAGCACGCAGATTCAATGAATGAAGGAGCACTGTGAATCAGAGATTATAACCAAGTATTATCTGTGATGACAAACAGACTTTAGCCAAATAGGCCACACTGTGGGTATAATGTCACTACTTTACAAACAGACATCACATACACAAAGGCAACATAAAATAAAAAAATGTGATAATGTGTGACGTTATCTCTGTATCATTACAATGATACCTTGGGATATTTCTGGTCTAATAATGCCTATGTGATTATTACGAAGCATACAGGTTGTCTGTCACCACTGGCGGAGCAGATAATAAAGGTTAATATTTGTCATAAACACTAAATCTCAGAAATCATTCAAATGTCTGATAGAATTCCACTTTTTCGCTCTGCAAGGTCCTGCGAGGTGCGTGCAGCAGTCACTTTGGTCACATGCGCACGGTGAAGAAAAGTCAGAAATCTGCAACAAAAAGTGGCATTAACAGAAATTTGATTTCGTGTCTTGGTTTTCTATTTTATTTGATTGCCCACTTCAATATGAAAATAGGTATAGACACATCTGTGCCCACCATAAAGTTCTGACACTGATGTCATTTTTTTGTTTTCTGGATTTCATGAAATACTTGAATAAATGGATGATACATGGACCATCTTCAATAACTTCAATAGTCACAAACCATGGCAACAACAAGCATGTCCAAGCCGTGTTCATCACTTTTTAGTGCCCGCTAGAAACACTTTCCATTGTTGTCTGTGCTACTTGCAGCACATTTCTGTATTTGGTTGTGTTTTCTCTATTTGCAGCATGTTTACTAAATGCTAGTTTTGTCTGTGCATGTGTTTGCTTTAGCGGCAGTGTGTTGAGCTCTCAGGGCCACCGTACAAAGCACTGTTGTGCCTAAGTACAGCCACACTGCACTGCTAGCATTGCTGTAGACTCTTAGACTTGTTCCTTTGACAAGTTAGGTTTTCAGTGACACAAATAGCTTTCTACCAACATACTGTGATTACGTGGATCATGAACATGCCTCCAATAATCATTGTTGGTATTAAAAAACAAATTGTCTATTAAAAGCCAAGATCATTTGTCTTTCTGACTAAAGTGAAGCTCTGCTTCACGTTCATAGAAAATGCATTAATTAGAACTGTGAGGTATTTTATCCTTTTCAAAGAGCTGCCGATTGCATTCTTGTAAATATTATGTACAATACTAAACTAAAAGAAAAGAAGTGGGGGGGAAGAAAAAAAAATCATGCTTTTTCTGAATGTCATATAATAGAGCTTTAAAATAACCCATAAAGAATTTCTCTAGATCTTTGCATTGGAAACAGAAATAAAACGTAAGCAAAAAGTGTGTATATACACTACATGACCTTGAACACCTCAGTCTATTTTCAGAAAGACCTTCGTGATGATAGTCGATGTTCGATGAAGCTTTGTGCAGCGAGTGGTAGTAGAGTTCCAACTGTTATCACCTCAAGAAAGTAAAGCTGGGCTTGAAGTCCAAATTAAAACAAACTCTCTGTCAGTAACCCAGTTTTTGTGTTAGCAGCTCCAGGTTTTGTCTCACAGGAAATGCCCTTGGTCTTCTGGTTCCTAATTTTTTTAAATTTAAATATTTTTTTTAAATATTGACTGAAAAAAATGAACAATCAACAAGCATTGGAAAAGCAACTGCAAATGTGAGCTCAGCCTCGGAATGGACTTTTGCTCTGAGCACAGTATGGGACATGAACAAATGCTAGGATTTTTAATGCTATGAAATGAAATGTTAAACTGCTGTTACATTATAAAGGGAATGTAATCAGAGGAAACACATTTCTGCAGTGATTCCCAGCTCAAGCTTTAGCATAAATGTCCATACTGTTCAAAAGACAATCTTGCGTTGCACACAGCAACGTCAACAGCGGACCCTTCCAGTGTAAATCTGAATCTTCTCATGCACACATTACATTTTATGACAAGGCCAACCAAATAGGGCAGTGACACTTAAACATTATTCATCATTCATATCAGAGCAGAAATGTCTCATTAGACAGGTCAGGACCTGACTGATGGCTTCTTGTTTCCCAGATCTCTCTTACCTGACAAGCAACTTTCAGGCTGCAGGAGCAGACGTGCTTCAATTGTCCCGCATGCATCCCTTCATCTGTGTGTGGATAGTGTACAGTCAGCACACAGATAAGCCATTTGATTTTCTGGCCTGGGAACCAGTCAGTGTTGATGTTTCTCAAAAATCCTGTGATAGGGACCCATGATAAAAAGAGGCAGCCACATAAAAAAAAACAAAAAACTGATAGATTCCTTTCCAGCATGCCGTTTTCTCCCGAGCTTGGTGTTTAATATTTCATCCTGAGGGTAAGATTTTGCGAACTGATTTTGATCCGGAGGAGAAATCAGCTTTAGACATGAAAGCTCATCTTCTGGGTATGTAAGTAGCACCATGAGCTCAAGGATATAAATATGTATTGCCTTCCATTCAGGTGCTAATGTGAGGGTACTTGGCTACGAAAGAAGCCACAACTTTCAAGTGGAAAAACGTTTTCAATATCAGGGACATTCAGAAGATTTGGTAGAATACTGTAGCTCTGAAAAATGTAACTTGACAATGAATTAAATTATAACAAGACTAAGAGTCTACAGCCATGCTAGCGACTCTATGAGGCTGTACTTAGGCAGAGTAATGCTTTGAGCTAACAGCTAATGTCAGCAAGTAGTTATGCTTACAATGACAAAATGCTAATGTTTAGCTGGCATAATGGTTACCACATTCACCAAATTAGTTTAGCGTGTTAGCATTGTAACATTTGCTAATTAGTGCCAAACAGTCATCAAGTTCTTCAAATTAAATGAAAAAGTTCACATTTTCATAATGTTATGGTTAGGGTTTGGTTAAGTTTAGGACAAATCCAACTTGATTAGGTTTAGAGAAAGATCATGATTTGGGTTAAAATAAATACTTCATTATGGTCATTGTCATGGTTACAACAATAAAAGTGTGGTTAAGGTTATGGAATGATCGTAGTCATGCTTTAAACATCAGTGAGTGTCATTTGGAAATGGGAAACGAACAGCATCTCCCCTGTTAAAGCCCGATGTGTTGTTTGATTCGTTGACCATCCACCCCAACCTCCTCCCTTTGCAAACGTTTTCACTCCATAACATCATCTGTCTTCCTCCTTTGCTCCTGTTGCAGTTACTACAACCTGGATGGGGCACAAGGTAATCAAAAATAAGCAGCTAACTGAAAGTTAAGGCAAAAAGATGAGTTTTAGGTTTTGAGGCTTGGAGTGACAGGCCCTGAAAGCAGGATGAAACGGTCAAAAAAGATTTGTGTTAAATATGTGGGCACAACTCAGTACTTTTGAATAGAATGGATGGTTAGAGACTGGTCGATAATTATTTAGACACCCTGGATCAACGTGTGGTTTCTTAAGTATAGGTTTAACCACAGCAGTCTTAAAGCTAGTGGGAACAGTGCCAGGCATAAGTGACAAATTAACAATATTCAGCATTGTAGGTCACAGATATGGCCACAGATCTTTAAAAAGTTTAACTGGTAGGCGGTCGCGGAGGCAGGTGGTTGTTTTAGAAGCTAACGCCAGCTTAAACAGAGACTGGGAACTGGGATTCAAATATTAATACTATGCTGCAGAATTTACTGAAGTAGCTGGAGACGAGAACTAATTTTGTATTTAATGCCATCAATTTTCTGCAGAAGAAATTCAAAAATCATGAGCCTTAAAGGGCAAGCAGCCAACAGACGGCTGCTTTTGAGTAAGTTTGGCCACAGTGTCAAAGGTAAATCTAGGATTGTGTTTATTGTTGCTGATTAAATGAGAGAAATAGGCTGCTTTGACATTGGACACGAGAGTTATAAAACTTTTTTTGATTTACGCCATTTGCGTTCCAGTCTCCTCAAGGCCTGTTTAAGAGCATGTGTTTTTTTTCGATAAACCAGGGTGTAGACCTCTCTGACCATTTTGTTTTGTTAGAAAGAGGCGCAGCTGAATCCAGGAGATCAGGGCTGTTTAAGTCACTGGTACAATTTTCAACAGGACCTGAATGAAAGGAACCAGGGCCACAGGTAATTTCTCACCAAATGCAACTAAAGTTGACGGACCGATGTGACAAGTGGTCAAAGTTGTGAACTGGCCGACATTGCCATCCATTGAGCCATGCTTGCATTGCTAAAGATCTGGGTCCAGACATAAATGTGATTTTCAAATATCAGACCGTGGCTTAGGGATGTGCGTAAAAAGATTTTAAAAAAGTACCTTTTAGTCTGGAAATGGATTTATGTGCATTTTTTACTTGTTCTGCTTTTCACTTCCTATAAAATGTTGCCAAGCAACCAGCACCTGTACATTTGTTTGATTTTATTGCATGCTTTATATTTAGTTATTCTCTTTGAAGCCACCATTTTATAGTACCAAAATACAATGTTTAATCGTCCCTTTGGCATTACACGTTCTCTTCCATCATTTCTAACTTGGCAACAGGCTCAAATGTCACTCCACGCCATTATTTGACTTAAGTCCCCTAGCAGTTACCCTCAGCATGGTGAAATGAGGAAAAAATTGAAAAAGATTTTGCAAAGAGGAATGCTCTGTTTGAACATCACTTATGCATCTACAAACCTGGCAGCATGCGAGGCAATAGGTTAGAACGTCGGGGAAGAAAACATAGATGGGAAGCCTCAGATGTGACTTTCAGACGCTGTAAGTGCACAGCACGAGCAAAAGAATGCTCTCCCCAGAGCAGAGATCCCATTTCCACATAATCTGGGCCTGTTAGCGGGGGTCCTGCAGCTCTTGACCAGACTTCCTCAGGACAACAGAGAGCTTTACTGACCCATCTGTCAGTACTGTTTGCATTCCATCTTCTAAGCTCTCAACTAACTCTGTATCAAACAGCCCCCACGCTCCTTTGAATTCCTTGTGATGATGGCACCCAACCCCACCCCCACCTCAGCTCTTTGTTTATGTATTCCATAGTTGTTCCAGATGTTGGAAATTATTAAAAGTCAGTGTTCTGAGAAATCGCTTGCAGTTCAGTTATGTGGGGAGCTTTCATCAATGACACAGATCATTACAGTTTCAGTTTGCTACTGTGTCGACGGCAGGAATGGATGCTGTCGACTATAAAGGCAAACAACTGTAAACTATATAATGATGATGGATAAGGATACAGTATATCACACTGATTATTTTCCTGCTGTCAACACATTTCAGAGTCCTAATGGAATTCATCATTGTGAGAAGTTGAATTTGACTTTCATGGGTAATTCCTTAAAGAGCTCATTTTAACCACATCAGAAAAGCCAAGAGATGATCCCTTGGTCATGTGTCCTTAATAGAGATAATTAGGACCAAAGAGACGGCCACATTATTCAAAGGCATAGACGACCTAGATCTATTCTCCTGTTACCTTACAGGCCAAAAGAAACTCAACATGGTTCAACTCAGTTGTGAGACAGGGTGGAAATTTACAGAAGAATGGAAAATAAGGGGAAATTCCTTTCAAATAGCAGCCTGGCTTTACCTTGACTCAATTTATGAGTTTTCACAAGGCTATAAGTTAAAAAAAAGAGACAGGCTTATGGCTTGTCCCGCCAGTAACAATTCAACCCACATTATCAATCAAAAACAGGACGGGACAATTGTTCAACTTGTTTTAGTCGCAGTCTGACTATCCACAATGAGACAGAGGTACTCTGATATACACAATACCTCTGCTGAGACTCTGTTCCCCTGCTTCGAAATCGATACTTTAAGAAAGGAGCCGTGGCTAAGTGGGCACCGAAACAACATCAAAAGCGTAATGTCCAATTCATCACTTTCACTGCAGCTATTTCTAGCTAACGGTACCTGTGTTAGTTAAACACTGCTGCTTTTCTGTGGCTCTACTCTATTTTTCTTAATGTGTCCCAAAGGCACATTAGCTTTCATCAATCAGACACAGAAAAAAGCACAACATCTAAGTGACCTTACCTCTGAGTTGTTGAATTGCTAATGGACCACAGCCATTTGAAGATAGTCACTGTGTACCTTCATTTCTCAGCACTGTACGCTTCACTTCATAGATATGGACACACTAAGGAGAACGCAAGGGCTTCTTTCTAATAGTGATGATAAAATAGAAGTTTACTTTCTATCTTTTAAAGGTATAAAAGAATAAATGTGTTGTTATAAACCTCATCGTTCTGCTTTGTAGGGACATTGTGTGATTAGGTATCAGAAAACGGGCTTGGAATTGATTTTGTGTGTGTAGTTGTGTAGTGTAGCACTGATGTTAGCAAGGCAAAAGCATGGCTAACAGGCTAATGTTAGCGCCTGGTCAGCCTGGTTTCCATTATGCAGATAAATTTGAAAATCCATCCAACTTCCAGCACTTTAAATACCAACACTCTTCAAAGCATCATAGCAAAATATATATTTGCATCAACATAAAGCAACATAAAGCATTCATTTATTGCTCAAAAATAGCAACAAAATATGTGACAGTACAAGACAATGCTGTTTTTGTTTTAATGCTGACAGCCAATTGCCATTTGGCATTTCTGTTCAAATTAAATTACATGTTGTACATGTTTTTGAACTTTCTTGCACTTGCCCTCCATTTCCATTGACACTCTACCAAAAGCTGTATTTACTTAATAATAGAAATCAACTCTTATGTCATTCACACATGGGGGGGGGGGGAGTAGCAATCTGTGATATGATATGAACATAATAAGCATTAATTGTTTAATGGCTTTTATCGTTTTGCCTTTAAGAGATAAAATATGGATTGTCTTTAGACTCAGTTTACCACACTGAATGGAAAAACTGGCAGTTTGGCCTTTTGTAGTGTGTCTGGCATCTGCATGGCATTTAAAAGACACCAGACATATGTCTGTTTAAGACACAGATAAAGTGTGCTGATATGGTTGATGTCAGTCAGTCAGGATCTGTTCCTATCTCAAGTCTGGTTGCTATTGTTAAGTAAAACAGGCCCTCCCAGTCACACTCACAAGACAGGCAGAGGTTTTGCACCCTTATATCTAACGAAATGTTCCTTAGAGTGGAAATCTGGTTAAATTCTTATCAATGTGACTATTAATTAGTTTTACCATAGTGTGAGATACACTGGGAATTTTCATATTGAACATTTTAGGAAACCCATTTTTCGAGTGCTGTATAAGCCTACTATTTCACCAGACAACTTATCACATTTATTATGACTTTGGCTCTAATTAATCCTGCAGCCACCAAGTGTGGTAGCGGTTGAAATATGACCTATTTTCTGCCTCCCAGTCCAGCCTCTAACTAAGACATTCTTTAGATAAATAGCTTTTCAAAGAAAGCTCCCCTTTTTGTGATACATGTAGCAGCTCCTTCCCCCCTCCTCCTCTCTGTGACAACTTTGATGGTCAATTATATTTAATAAACAGTTAGGGCGCAGAAATAAATCAATTTCGGGAGGGCCTAATCCTCCTTCTCAAGCAGACTGTGAAGCCACAAGTCCTGAAGAAATGTTTGAAAATGAACTGTAATGGAACACATATGTCATGCAGCAGAGGTCCCTGGGAGCCCCGTATCCCACACTGCTCACTGCCTGCTCCTTCAGCAAGGAGCCACGTGCGACACGCAAAGCAAAAAGGCTGTTCGTCATCCGTTCCGTATATTTTTCTAGCGGATTTGTGGACGATATTTTGAACCAGTGTCATGTGTTCATCACGGCCCTTTTAATTATGCTATCACCCTGGGGCTTAGCACATGACAGGGCCAAAATTTCAGCAGCAGATGCCCAGCTACACACGTGTGGTTGGGATAGTTTACAAACTCTTGGGCCGGAGGTTTGGTGCTTTCACCAGTCTGGTTAACCCTGGGTACATCTGGGAGGCACTCCACACACTTCTGGTGAAGCTACACAAACAGGCCATTTCTGAACATATATATGCCATTTACAAATCACTTTTGCGAAAGTCATAATAGCTTTTTATCTAATGCAATGTGTGCACGTACACTGCGGCGCTACATCATCCAAAATGGTTAAAAATGCTTGCCCTTTTTAACTCTTGCATTCAGTGTTAAACTTTAAACAGATCATTCAAAAACCTTGATTACAAAGCATTCAACTACTGTTGATTTGTGCGTCTGTTTTATGTAGTTGATCGTCCATCGCTAAGCAACAGTGGACAGTGGAGGCCGCGTTCATTTGTTGCTGGTGCCATTCCAGAAGGTAGATGGTTAATGATGAGGCTACGACTGCTGGGACTCCACATCTTTCCTGCATGTCCTTTGTGGTTTAATGCTGAAGCGGTTTCAGCATGCATGAGCAGATTAAAGAATGAATGGGGGGCGAGGGGGGGGGGGCATTGAACCATGCAGCTGCCAAATCTCAAACACTAATTGCAGGGCAGCATTTATGTTGAAGAACAGTACGCTTTGCAGGAATCGCACTTTTCCTCTTCTCTTCACTGCATGCTTCAAGAATTGTTGCATGACTGAAGAACTGTGCAAGCAAAAAATGTTGTTATTCAAATTGATTGGGATTATTAAAAGGAATTGATTTGAGGGAGACAACCAGTTTCCTTACAATAAGCTGTGTTGTGGTCTAATAATGTATGACCTTTATTCTAATTTGCATCTATTTTCTCCAGGCATGTTCAACGTACAGTAAATTACTATTAATAGAATCTCATGTGACCCTTGACACATGTACATATTCATAATGACCTAATTAGGATTCCACAAAGTAAATCTTCTCTGTTGTTAGAAAACACTGATTTGCATCCAGCAGATATATTAGGCCTGCTGCATATTCTACAGAGAAATGAATGTGTTTAAGGCAGGCTTAAGTGAACTAATATCACAAAATGAGACCGTTTAATAGAGCTTGCGAATGCTATCTTCATTTAAGTGTCCTGAGCCAAGCTGGACTCTCCCTGCAGTGAGTCAGTGAAAGCCACAAGTCTGAAACCACTGAAAAATTATCATCTTTTGGTGCTGGCATCGATAACTCAAGCATCATAATTTGATATGTTACTTTGTTTGCTTACAAAATTTGACTCTGTCATATACAGATGTGTCTTCTCTCTATATTTTGGTCAGCTCATCTATTATTATCGACACAAACAAAGCAAAATGGTTTACTGCAATCATTTTCAGTATCAAAGAGGAAATAATGTTTTTTTTCGAAATTGTGGTAGAATAAAAATGTTGGTCAAGCTACTTGGAAAGTGAGCAAAGCAACTGTACATTACAGAAGCTTACTACACTGAAGCTACCTCCCAGAGAAATGTAGAAAGCTAAGGTATGGCAACATGGCAAAAGTAGCTTAACTACATAGAAGCTATTTTTTTGGTGTTGCATTGAACCAACTTTATTCCGAGTCAACGCTATGTCAGTGATAAATAAAACTGTCAATGAGCTGTGTTCTCTGCTCTCACTCCAAAACCAACCACGCTTAATTGTATTCATTTTCTGCCAACAGACAGTGAAAAAATTGTAGTTAGCTAGTCGTTAGTTGTTGACAAGTTGCTGGCTGGTGTTTGCACACTGCACTGAATTGGGATGGTTAAACTCTTCTAAAATGGTTGTTCCCCAGTCCTTGTTTAATTTAAAATATTTCTAAAATATGGCTAAATGAGACTACAGAGGTTGTTGGGGACATCAAACGCCATCGCGCCGAACACGAAAACGAAAACATTAGCTTTTTACTTCTGGCAACATAAAGGTGGTGTTCATTTGTGAATATTATCGTGGTGAGCAAAACGTTTAAGTGTCATAAACGTTTGTTTGCCACAGGGCTTATTTTCTGTAATCATCCAAAATCCAACAGAAAAATCCCATTAGCTTTTTGTCGAGGGAACCAGGGTCATGCTAACTTCCGGGTTGGCCTCTCAAAAAGACATACCATAGTGGTCCCCTTCCCATGGTACCTTATTTTGGAAAGTACTGTAGTCAATGGAGGGAGACAAATAATGTTTTGATCCCATTTGAATTATGTCATGAATTACACATTTGTCAGCCAGTCAGTCAGTCATTTTCTACCGCTTGTTCCCGTTGGGGGTCGCGGGTGACTGGAGCCTATCCCAGTGACTTTGGGCCTTAGGCGGGGTACACCCTGGACAGTGGCCAACTCGTCGCAGGGCTGCATTTGTCAATTTAAAAGATAATTTTGCATGTCAAGAAAGTCGCAGAATGTTGGACAGATTGTCCAATAGTTGTTGAGACATTTCACTCAAAACCACAAATGTGAACCTCATGGTGGCGCTAGAGCAAAAGTCAAGGGTTCACCAAAGTCAGTAGGATTTGTCCTCTGCAGACCATGAATGCCTGTACAAACTTTCATGACAATCCATCCAATAGTTGTTGAGATATTTCAGTCTGGATGAAAGTGGTGGAAGGACTGAGACTGTCGGACCAACAGTGGCACCCATAAGGCAAAGCTGCAAGCGTCGTAAAGAGCGGTCAGATTGAAAGCTGTAGAGGTCGATGTTATGCCAACATATAGTTTCCACTATGGGTCAACCTCCAAAAAGCTAGATCCTGCAATTCCCATAACGTAAGTCAAGTCAATTTTATCTATATAACACCTTCTTTCCTTAGACCCTCGATTCGATTTGGGGGAGGAAAAACTACCCCCCAAAAAGACCCTTTTAACAGGGAAAAAATGGAAGAAAGCGCAGGAAGAACAAGAGAGGAGGGATCCCTTTCCCAGGACAGACATACGTGCAATAGATGTTGTGTACAGAATAGATTTACAACCGAAAGTCTTCGGTTATACAATTCTGATGACAAAATGTAGATGTAAAACATAAGTGAAGAGGACCTGGAAAGAGGACAGGCCACACCAACACAGAAGAGGAAAACAGCATTCACACAGAGGGGAGAAACAAACAAACACACAGAGGGAGTGACAGCCGTGATAACATGCAAACTAGGAAGAGAGGGTGAGAAGGGGAGAGGCTGAATCTCCTGAAAAGCCAGGAGAGAGAGAGGTCCCAGGATGGCCGATGGTCCAGCACAGAGAAGCCTGAGTGCAAGAGAGGAGAAGGAGGAGAAGCCTCATTGAGACTGAGGCCGACCCGCCGGAAGTGAAGTGGTAACAGGTATGAGGCCTTAAGTATGGAAGGATAAGTACTAATTAAAAGTTAAAGCAAAAAGGTGGGTTTTCAGCTTAGATTTACAGGCCCCAACAGAGTCAGTAGCTTCGATAGCATCTTTCATTTGGCTCTTCCTGCCAGATAAATGGACATGTCTTTCTGTCATACGTTTGTAGTCTCCAAACTAAAACAATCCCAATGACATCACTATGACATCAGCAGGGTTATTTTTTCAGACTTCAGAGCAATATTATACAACTGTTTTGATAGGGTGAGTAGTGCTTCCCATGATGAGTAAACTGATTATGATGTGTGAAATCATTTTGCGTTACCAACTTATTCATGTAGGCCCTGGTCCCCCTATATCATTATACAAGGTTAAAAAATAGAAGTTGTTGAGAAGCTACCTCATCAACCATTACATTTCGCAATCATGATGATTTAATAGTGGGGATTTGCTCCATATTATATAGGCCACAAACGTTAAATGTACCACAGATGTTTTGATTTGCTAAAACATACAACGAACAAACTCAGTGAATTTAAGCAGATTTGTAAGTTGGAATGGGAGGCTGGTCTACTTTGTAAAAACTTGTTTTATGTCAAAGTCATACCTTTCTTGTGGTTTCACTGTGTTCTCACGAGCAAAGCTATTGACCTACAGTAGTTCTCTATAACAAAAGTGCCTGTCTGGCCACACCACTGAGAAGCATGACATCATGGGCTAACGTAAAGCTATTCTGGAGAACGTCCAGATAAAAGTGGCAGGATATGCTAGCCATTTAAGCCCCATCTGGTGTGAGGACTGTGTATGCAGCCTCACAGCTTTATTATATGTGGCATGAAAGGATTACCGCACACCAGTTTATTTAGTCTTCCTTGAAGATCACTGATTTGGACCTGCTGTAGAGTCAACATTTGACCTGGAGGGCACCAGGGCAGCCAGATGGACAGCTCACAAAGACCAGTGCATACTTCATGACTTCAAGCAAATTCAGAGCAGTCACTATCTCTGAGATACTGAGCCTCAAGGCATATTAGCATTTAGCATATTATTTCATATTATAGATAAACATACCTCAAGTCTAAACTAACATCACAAGATCATGAATATGAATGTGTTGATAACACAACTTAGATCAAAACCAAAAGAAGTCAGATGGAACTTGAATTTCAAGCACACACAATGCAAAAAAGTGTTGAGTACTGAGACTCCCTGAGAGTAGAGTTTGTTTCCTGAATGATCATTATCAAGCTCATTACATGCTCATAATTTTCATTTGGAAACAAAACCACTCAAGTGTGTCAAAAAGGTGACATATATATTAAAGTGTGATGAATAGCGTGTTATTGATTCAGTGCCGCACACATCGTTAAAAAAAAAACAAAGTCTGGTTTTAATAAGCATCACAGTACTCAAGCTGCCATTCATGAAGTTACTAATGATGTCCCGGTGAACTTGTGATTCTGTGAGCAGATTTGGTTCTGCTTGAGCTGAGCTCAGCATTCAACCTGCATCATCAGATTATCTGATCGGTAGGGAGGAGCCCCCATATTCTTATCTGTCAAACCCAAACTTTTGTTTAACAGTACGTAAGAGTAAGTAGTTTTTTTTCTGATTATGTTGTTGGCTCTTAAAGGGTCCGTCAACCCGAAATACAAAAAAAATATTATTTCTTCCTCACCTCTAGTGGGGAAATAGCCATGCAGACAGCTTTGGGTTTCATTTGTCAAGGTTCTGCCTTCACAATGCAATGGCACTGAATGGAATTTAGTTTTTGGCACTCACAACATTGAAATATTGAATAAAAAAAAAATGACCAACAAATATCTCTTTCAAAAACAGTGTCACTGTAACTCTGGATAATCAACAGAACACACAGTTTTCATAGCAACTATTGATAAGAAGTGCTTCCAATGAAAAGTGTTCACAGTGAGGTCTGTGGATCATGCAGAGTAATCAGAACATTGATTCAGGAGAGACACATCGATTGAGTTTTTCAAATGTAATACAAACAAAATTCCACTCATCTCCATTGTGTTGGTGTGGAAGCAGAAGTCTCAGAGTTGAATATTTTAAAAACTTGAGCAAACAAAATCAAAGCTAACTGTTAGAGGTATAAGTGACTAATCTTAACAAAACACATATTTAATGAGTGTTTAGCCTTCTAAGACTTGAAGGACCATAGCATATATTTTTGAATGCATGCTCATATTTTAGATTTTTGGATGTATTTTTCCTACCATTTCAGGCAGCCATTGGTTTCTATTCATTTTCCTACAGGATGCAAATAACTAAGCAGACTTGCTTGAGTTGAGTAATCCATCCCAGCAAACATCAAGTCTGCATTCATTTTAGCCAAAGTTACATTATTGCTATGAAGTAATGCAATGCAGACTTTTCAAGTCAATTTGCTCTTATATTGCATTACCGTAGATTTTCAGACCGTACAGAAATGAATGGAAACCATTGGATGCTTAGAGCAGTAAAAGCAATATTAATAAATATTATTACATTTCTACCACACAATCGCTTGGTTTGCAGATAGGTTAGCTGTGATGTAAAGTATATGTGGTTTGTAGTATGGGGTAAAAATACAAAACGACAGGTATTGTCCTTTAAACTGAATTTTCCCTTGACAAACTTGTTTTTTTAATTATTGATTTTCATACTGTACTGACCACTATTAAACGTAGGCTAAGATTATCTCCAGGCTTCATCTCAAAACTTCAAAACTGAGGGGAAAATGAATTTGCCTC
Organism: Coreoperca whiteheadi; assembly: GCA_011952105.1. Lineage (NCBI taxonomy): Eukaryota > Metazoa > Chordata > Actinopteri > Centrarchiformes > Sinipercidae > Coreoperca > Coreoperca whiteheadi. Next base: position 7,715,011 of record CM022473.1, on the reverse strand, counting down.
TTGGCAAAAAATGGGCCATATTTTGAATTAACAATAGTCATGTTTTTGTTTTACTGTGTCCTTTGCTTGACCCATTGTATCCTCTTTTCCTTACATTTCATATGTCCCAGTTTCTACAACTCTGCTTGCCCAGTCAAGTAATTCAGATTATTTTTCTCTCTAGCTTTCACTTGTCATTTTACTGTAAAGCACTCTGCTTATCAATATTTAATCCACACTACATATTTACACTACATTATGTCATTAAAGCAGCCAAAAGAGATACACAGTGTGTTCAGGGACAGCAGGACAGCCCCAAGGTCAATATGTTCATATTCTTCTACAAAATACAGAAGATATTCAGGCATTGCTCATTTTTATGTAATAAGTAGGTCAGAAACTGGAATGCTAAATAGGATACTCGTGTTTTGTACAAAGAATTAACATATTTCTGCACATAATATTTTTAAACCAAAGCTACTGCATGTTATTTTGAGCCCAGCCCCACACACTGTTCCTTTTGTAAGATTTATCTTGCGTGAGCGGCAGCAGAACAACCAGCGTCTAAAATAGCTAAATGAAAGAGTGGGCTTTTTGTTTTGTTTTTTGGACAGCGTTTACAGGAAGGTTGTCTTCAGCTGTGGAGTGGAGGTGTGTTTGTTTTCACACCACTCCAAATAATATAAGCAGAGATGCTATCTCCATTCACATCTGACTGGGCCGGGCAGAGCAGCAGCAGCGTTGGCAGGCAGACTCCTTTGGACCAAATGGAGTCGAGGCATTTGCCTCTCAGGCATCTGAAGTAGGACAGTGAGAGGTGTATAATCAGCCCTGCAATCATGTGATTCTGATTAAATGGATGGTCTGTACTTGTATAGTGCCTTTCTGGTTTTCCGACTACTCAAAGGGCTTTCACACTACATATCACATTCACCCCATTCACACACATTCACACACTGCCCATCAGTACAAGTAATCTAACCAATCACACACCGAAGGCACAGCCCTTTGAGCAATTTGAGGTTCAGTATCTTGCTCAAGGACACTTCGACACGTGGGCTGGGGGAAGCCGGGTTTGAACCGCCGACCTTCCAATTGGTGGCTGACCCGCTCTGCCACAAAACCAAAGCCGCCCTACAAAGCCACAGCCGCCCTGTTTTAGTATTTAGTACTTTATATAGAAAAATAAGTATAAGTATTTTCTTTGCAACCGATCGCTCATCAGAAAAGAATAATGTATGTATAATATAATTTATTATTTTTACATATGCTTTTACATATGCTCAAGCTATCTGGTAGAAGAAAAATCTTCACTGCGTAGGTTGGTATGTATTTTTTTTATTTATGACAACAGCAACACCAACAATGCTTTCTTTCTTAAGAATAAACCAAAGAATAACTGTTAACAATTACAAAATGTAAGTATTTCTCTTAAAGTTCAGGGAAAAGCATCCTTAGGTAAGAAATAAACTCTCAAAAACTGTAATCTCCTTCATCAGGACTGTGTGGATGTGGTTCGCTCAGTTTTGATTGACAGTGCTGGCAACGCCACACAACTCATCACATTTTGATTCAGACATTGCTACACCCTGATTGGTGCATAGAAGTACGTGACATCACCTTTTTCCCACTGAGCTCCGTCCACTTGAAACCAGTAGGAAGAGCACAGCAAACAAGAAATACAGAAGTCTCATGTGAAAGAACCACAATATTTCTAACTTTGGCGGACAATTGTGCGTTCATGTAGGACCCATGCCGCTCATAATAAGAAGCTGGTTGAGAAAATATGTTTTCAGTGCCTTTAAACAACTTCAAATTACAGTTCCTTAACATAATAATTAGCTGACAAGTGATCTTTCTAATCACACCACAGTTATGAGCCAAAGCTGGAGAAAAGAACAATTAAATAAAAATACAATAATTAACATGAATTCCCTCTTAAATCTGTACTTACTCACATGACAATAAATAACATCAGAGAAAATCACAGAACACATTTGATTATGTGGACATCTGTTCAGATGAAGGCTGCATTTAAAAGTCTAAAAATACTTAATTTCTGCAACCGTTCAAACTGAGTCGAACCCAGAGTGTTCCCCAAAAGGGAAAGCAATAACTATGACCTCAGTCTGTTATTTTGGTAATGGCTAATTAGAAGGGGCTTGTTTCCGATTAGCTCCTAATGTTAACTTAGACAGACCATTGCCTTGTTTTCATGTATATTGAGTTATCCCTCAGTGAGCCCCTCTCGTAATGTTGTACTGCCAGAATAACTGGCTTGACAGCTCCAGTCACCATGTTTGCTTTTGTCCTTGATCACATACAAAATAATGACACCGTCAGTCCATTATCCAGTATTTGTCATCTAAGGTATGTTTCTGATTTAACTAATCACTTCTCTGTAATGCTCCTGAGAAATTTCCAGGAGAATATACTGATATTTGGATGAATAGCTTCAATTATTCTGTGTAGTAGTGACTGTGGTCATGCTTGCTGGCCTAACTTATCTATGGACAATGTAATCCATCAGCTTTCTTCTCTTCACTTTCTTTTATTAACTGAGATTAATGTATAAGGACTTGTTCTGCAACATTCGAGACTGAGCTTGAATGTATTAAGCAGAACAAAGCCCTCATACCTGACAAAAACATATAATTTCTTTCTTCCAAAACAACCTATATGAGCGTTTTCTGCTCTGCCCCAGTAGCTCACCTGGTAAAGCACACCCACTGTGTACAAAGGCTGAGTGAGTCCTTTCCACAGCGTCAAGATTCGATTCCATCCTGGGCCCTTTGCTGCATGTCATCCCTCTCTATCTCTCCCGCTGGAGTGTGTCCGTGTTTATTCAGCCCAAACAGCCAACTGTACGGCACAACCAACTGAACGTTACCTGTAGCTAGCTGAACTCACAGGTATCCGAACTCGCCAGGAACTGCAGTTATGTTGTGTTTTTCCAATCTCTCTCTTTTCCGTCATTGTCTCTGTACGCGTGGCGTCATACAGCCTCAAGATAAAGGACCAGTCACAGCACATGGCGACATTTTGTGGTGAAATCATCACATTGCAACAGAAATCCATGATTCTGTTGCATTGTGATAATTTCACCACAAAATCTCAATAAATCTGCGGGACTTGTTCACGTCTCGTTCAACTTTGTTGAACTTTGACACACAAATTTGTGCGTTTGACCAGTAGCACCTTTGAGGGTCCAAAACAGGAGAACTTAGCATATTAGCTGTTTTGCACTATCCACTTTTTTTAAACCCTCCTCTCCTGGTGAGTTGAAAAAAAAGAGACATGTTTTCCAGGCAGTTATTAGAAAAGAATCGATGGTACGCCTACTTCTCTAGAATAAACTGTGGGAACTTGTCCTGTTAGCGACCAAACTAACTTGTGGTTTAAAAGCTCTGTGTCTCACACTAGCTTAGTTACTCATTTAGCAAGCTATCAGTGGTGAGCACAGTCTCTATTAGGACCACTATGTAAATCATTCATTTAAAACAAAAGGTCACACCTTGTTACTCTTGTGCAAACGTCCTCATGAGATTCATGAAACAAAAGATACCAGCAGGCACATGATACTGTATATCCCTATTTTCCTCCTTAGCTCTGTGAAAAACCACACACTAGATTTATGAGTGTTATTAATCTTGAGCTGACCTATTTTGAACATTATTACATTGCGTTGTACACCTGGGAGATAGGACAAAATGTGAAGTGAACTCAACCCAAAACAGCCCTTTAATGTACAGTCAGGAATGATTGTGATTTTTGTGGCTGAGAGAGATTTAATATTTAAGATATAATAACAGAAGCTCGTAGTCTGTGTTCATATTCAGCATCTGTCTTATTACACTCGTATGTATTACCATACCCATATTCAAATATAAGTAATCTAATGAGCTGCTTGCGGACTTGTATAATAATAGCAGAGAAATGTTGACAGTGCTCAGTAACTATATTCAGAATTGTCTATGTTTGCTGAAGATGCATTAAAATTGCATGCCAGAGCTAAAACAGAAAAGTGTGTGTCCTATCCCGTCGTCTCCGACTGCAAGGGAGATCTACTGTCACGTTCATCGGGAATCGCCCACATATGATGTGACACAAATGTAGGCAGAGTGGCCACTGAACAGCTAGCCTAGAGACTTTGTGGTGAGCAAGTGGCACAGAAATGTGACTTCCTCTCACACCGTCAGATACTCTGTTTCAGTTGAGTTGCAATCTGGCTCCACTTTCTGCTGGAACTCATGAAACCCTCACTGGGTGAGCTGAAGTGACTGATAAGGATTCCGCATTCAGTTTGAACCCTTTAGTCTGCTTTTAGGATTTTGAAAAAGAGGTGTTGTAATAAATAACTCAACATAACATTTGGCTGTCATTTTTACTGGGTTTCCTGTGACCGTAATTAGTTTCATCTAAGCTTTTCTATAGTTTAACTGTCAGATTTAGTGGTTGGTGTTAAAAGTATAAAAACAATCAACAGTGGTTCTGTTGTGTTCTCAAAAGTAAAAGGAATCATGCTCATTCTTATCAGCCATGCATGAGCGGTTAGTATGTGTGTGCAAGTATGAAATACGCCTGTTGCATGACCTGTCAACACTATAGTCACAGCTTTCTGGTTCATGGTCGCTGTTCTCATTATCAACAAGCTTTCAGCATAGCAGCTTTTATCTGCAGCTCCAGTCCTGCTGTCACCCTGCTTCAGGTGTTAGACAAGAGCAAAGCTTCTCCAACACCATAGACTGTTCACCTGAATAGACAAGTCCTGTTAAATCAAACTGTGAATACCATAAAGTATCAGAAAATGCATGCCTGTAATCATTTATTTATTTAAACCTGCAATCCTTTTTTTAGGCTGTGGAAACACGTATGAAACACATCATTGACATAGAATCACCATGTCATTTGATATGTTATTATAAAAATAACGATTATAGCCGCTTTAATGAATGTCATGCTCAATGGTACATATTAAATATATAAATTTGTTTACCTGATGAGCTGACTTGATTTTAATACCAGACTAAGGGAGTAAAGTCATGCTAGTGCCCCCTAGAGGCTGCAATGTTCATAACAAATCATCAGAGTAATAACTGACCTTGTTTTCATTTATAGGTGTCCTGTTAGCAGATTTACAGATGTCTTTTTTAAAATGCTATATATGGGGAAATGTTTGTTGGGCTACAGGGCCTTTTTTGTTGCAGGTCCAGGAAAATTGGCAAAAAGTCTGAGTTTCCACACACCTTATCCAGAGCTCTTAATACATCCATCGTCTGCCTATGTACCACACATGCACCGCTGGGCCATACAGTCCGTGCAACCATACATTTTGGGCAGCATGTGGACGTCAGACCTTTGCACATTAGAAGATGGCAAATTTGACATTACCCTGACCCCTGCAGTCCATTGTGGCTATGCGGATGTAGAAAGTATAATTTGGGCTTTTGGAGGAAAGGCTGCAGGGTCATCAAATCAAAAAGATTTTCGGTTCAATTTAATTGTATTTATTTATAGCGCCAATTCATAACAGCAGTTATCTTATTGCACTTTTCATATAGAGCAAGTCTAGACCGTACTCTCTATAATGTTATTTACAGAGACCCAAGAATTCCCACCATGAGCAAGCAGTTGGCGACGGAGGTAACGAAAAATGTCCTTTTAAGAGGCAGGAAGCTTGAACAGAACTTATAGGCAGATCTTGATTCCACGTTGAGATTTAAAATAATAGTAATGGTTATAATATTAATAAAATAATAATAGTAATAATAATATTACAAATAATATTGATATTAATAGTGATAAGACAAATAATAATAACTGTAGCAGCGGTTGTCGAATGCAACCGCAGGGGGCACAAGCCAGTGTCTTCATGTGCCAGTCCCAAGTCTGGATAAATGCAGAGGGTTGTGTCAGGAAGGGCATCCGACGTAAAACACATGCCAAACTAAAAATGCGAATCATGACAATGACTTCCATACCGGATCGGTCGGGGCCCGGGTTAACAACGACCCCCACCGGTGCTGTTGACCTACAGGGTACCGGTGGAAATTGAACTACTGTTGGTCGACGACGAAGAAGGAGAGGAGGAAGGTGTGTTCGTAGGCAGAGAGAGAAGAGGAAAGCTAAGAATGTAGGACTTGACAGTAGGGACTTTGAACGTTGGGACTATGACAGGGAAGGCTAGAGAGTTGATTGACATGATGCAGAGAAGGAAGGTGGACATACTGTGTGTCCAGGAGACCAGGTGGAAAGGTAGCAAGGCTAGAAGCTTAGGAGCAGGGTTCAAGTTGTTCTACCATGGGTCGGATAGGAAGAGAAACGGAGTAGGAGTTATCCTGAAAGAGGAGTTTGTGAGGAATGTTCTTGGGGTGAAAAGAGTGTCAGACAGGTTGATGAGCCTGAAGCTGGAAATTGAAGGGGTGATGTTCAATGTTGTGAGTGGTTCTGCCCCACAGCTAGGATGTGAGTTAGAAGAGAAGGAGACATTCTGGAGTGAGTTAGATGAAGTGATGCAGAGCATCCCCAGAGGCGAGAGAGTGGTGATTGGTGCAGATTTCAACGGGCATGTAGGTGAAGGGAACAGAGGTGATGAGAATGGATGGGCAGGTTTGGTCTTCAGGACAGGAACGCAGAAGGACAGATGGTGGTAGACTTTGCAAAGAGGATGGAAATGGCTGTAGTGAACACTTTCTTCCAGAAGAGGCAGGAACATAGGGTGACATATAAGAGCGGAGGGAGAAGCACTCAGGTGGACTACATCTTGTGTAGACGTTGTAATCTGAAAGAGACCAGTGACTGTAAAGTAGTGGTAGGGGAGAGTGTAGCCAGACAACACAGGATGCTAGTGTGTAAAATGACTCTGGTGGTGAGGAAGATGAAGAGGACAAAGGCAGAGCAGAGGACGAAGTGGTGGAAGTTGAAAAATGAAGAATGTTGTTTAGTTTTCAGGGAGGAGCTGAGACAGACTCTGGGTGGTCAGGAAGTGCTCCCAGATGACTGGACTACTACAGCTAATGTGATCAGGGAGACAGGTAGGAGGGTACTCGGTGTGTCATCTGGAAAGAGGAAAGTGGACAAGGAGACTTGGTGGTGGAACCAGGAAGTTCAGGAGTGTATACAGAGAAAGAGGTTAGCAAAGAAGAAGTGGGACACTGAGAGGACTGAAGAAAGTAGACAGGAGTACAGGGAGATGCAGCGTAAGGTGAAGGTAGAGGTGGCAAAGGCCAAACAAAGAGCATATGAGGACTTGTATGCTAGGTTGGACACTAAAGAGGGAGAGGTGGATTTGTACAGGTTGGCCAGACAAAAAGATAGAGATGGGAAGGATGTGCAGCAGGTTAGGGTGATTAAAGATAAGGATGGAAATGTATTGACAGGTGCCAGGAGTGTGATGGGAAGATGGAAGGAGTACTTTGAAGAGTTGATGAATGAGGAAGATGAAAGGGAACGAAGAGTAGAAGGGGTGACTGGTGTGGAGCAGGAAGTAGCAAAGATTAGCAAGAGTGAAGTGAGGAGGACGTTGAAGAGGATGAAGTGTGGAAAGGCAGTTGGTCCTGATGACATACCTGTGTAGGTATGGAAGTGTCTAGGAGAGGTGGCAGTTGAGTTTCTGACTAGTTTGTTTAACAAGATCTTGGAGAGTGAGAGGATGCCCGAGGAATGGAGGAGAAGTGTACTGGTGCCAATTTTTAAGAACAAGGGAGATGTGCAGAGCTGTGGCAACTACAGAGGAATAAAGCTGATGAGCCATACAATGAAGTTGTGGGAAAGAGTAGTGGAAGCTAGGCTAAGGGCAGAGGTGAGCATTTGTGAGCAGCAATATGGTTTCATGCCTAGAAAGAGCACAACAGATGCAGTGTTTGCTTTGAGGATGCTGATGGAGAAGTACAGAGAAGGTCATAAGGAGTTGCATTGTGTCTTCGTGGATTTAGAGAAAGCGTATGACATGGTGCATAGAGAGGAGCTGTGGTATTGTATGAGGAAGTCTGGAGTGGCAGAGAAGTATGTTAGAGTGGTGCAGGACATGTATGAGAGCTGTAAGACAGTAGTGAGGTGTGCTGTAGGTGCGACAAAGGAGTTCAAGGTGGAGGTGGGTCTGCATCAAGGATCGGCTCTGAGCCCCTTCTTGTTTACTCTGGTGATGGACAGGCTGACAGATGAGGTTAGACAGGAATCTCCATGGACTATGATGTTTGCGGATGACATTGTTATTTGTAGTGAGAGCAGGGAGCAGGTGGAGGAGAATCTAGAGAGATGGAGGTCTGCTCTGGAAAACACAGGAATGAAGCTCAGCCGCAGTAAGACAGAACACATGTGTGTCAATGAGAGGGACCCAGGTGGAACGGTGAGGTTACAGGGAGCAGAGGTGAAGAAGGTGCAGGACTTTAAGTACTTAGGGTCAACGGTTCAGAGCAATGGAGACTGTGGAAAAGAGGTGAAGAGGCGAGTGCAAGCAGGTTGGAACGGGTGGAGAAAAGTGTCAGGTGTGTTGTGTGATAAAAGAGTATCAGCAAGAATTAAGGAAAGGTGTTCAAGACGGTGGTGAGACCAGCGATGTTGTACAGCTTAGAGACAGTGGCACTGAAGAAAAGACAAGAGGCAGAGCTGGAGGTGGCAGAGCTTAAGATGTTGAGGTTCTCTTTGGGAGTGACGAGGATGGACAGGATCAGGAACGAGTACATCAGAGGGACAGCTCATGTTAGATGTTTCGGAGATAAAGCCAGAGAGGCCAGATTGAGGTGGTTTGGACATGTTCAGAGGAGAGACTCTGAATATATTGGTAGAAAGAAAAGAGGAGATTTATGGATGTAGTGAGAGAGGACATCAAGTTAATTGGTGTGAGTGAAGAGGATGCAGAGGACAGGGTTAGATGGAGGCACATGATTCCCTGTGGCGACCCCTGAAAGGGAAGAGCCGAAAGGAAAAGAAGAAAGAAGAAGTAGCAGCGGTTGTCGAGCAGGAGCAAAAGGTGCCTTGCAATCAGAGATCCAGGTACAGCTCCAAAAATAACTGCTAAAAGAGTCAGAAGGAGAGAGGAGAGAGATGAGAAATCACAAAAATATGGGAGAGAGATGTAGAGTTAGTAAAATGCATTAATGGGATAAGAATGCGTACAGATGGAGAGGGAGAGGAGGAGAGAGGTACATTATGGGAAGTCTCGCAGCACTAGCAGCATAACTATGGGATGTTTCAGGACTCACCTCTAGCCTTCACTCGCCAGCCTTAACAATAAGTTTTATCAAAGAGGAAAGTCTTTAGCCTCCTCTTAAATGTGGAGATGGTGTCTGCCTCCCGAACCCAAACTGGGATCTGATTCCACAGGTGGAGAGGAGCTTGATAGCTGAAGGATCTGGCTCCCATTCTACTTTTGAAGACTCTAGGAACCACAAGTAACCCTGCATTCCGAGAGCGCAGTTTTCCAGTGGGGTAATAGGGTACTATGAGTTCTTTAAGATACGATGGTTAAGAGCTTAAAAAGCTTTAGGTGAGGAGAAGGATTTCAAATTCTATTCTAGATTTTACAGGGAGCCAGTGCAGAGAAGGGCATTTCCCAGGATAGGAGAAAATCAACCGACCTACTAAAATGAAAAATAAAAAAGTGCAAATAGAGAGTGAAAAGCGATAACTCCCCAGAAGCAATTGCAACAACTTATATGCATTAATGATTGATTTCAGTAATATTTTTTAATGTGTATAAAGATTTGGGAAAATTATTTTCAGGTATTGATATCCATTATGTTGAAACTGTCTTCCTGCATTAGCGTTAGTTATCTTGTAGTGCATAGTAGCTTAACTCTGTTATAAAAGCTAATTGTTGACCGTAGTTACCTAAACTTAATGTAGTTTCATTTATAAAGAGCATTCTGGATCAACTAGAGAGTCTTAATTAGGGGATTTATTCGGGCAGCCTGATAATAAGGAATTGCAATAATCCAGCCTAGAAGTAACAAATGCATGGGCTAGTTTTTCTGCATCATTTTGAGTCAGCATGTTCTTGATTTTGGCAATGTTATGTATGTGAAAAAAGGTTGTCTTTGAAGTTTATTTTATGTGGGAGGACATATAGGACCCTTTTCCACCGAGGCGGAGCTGGTGCTAGTTCGGAGCCAGAGCCTAGTTTCAAATCGGTTCTTTGTGTTTCCACAGCCGAAGCAGCAGCTCGGAGCCAGGAAAAGTGGTTCTTAAGTCGCACCAACTCGTTGCTGGTCTAGAAGTAAGAACCGCTTACGTCAGCGGCTGGGGGTAGGGTTACCGTGACCGACAAGACAGTCTTCACTTCTGCTTCTTACACCAATGCTTAATACATTTTTATTTAACTGCAATTTGATCGTTTATCAGCACAATTGATGCTAGGAGGGTAGCAACATGCTGAGGCTAAAGTTGACATGTTATTGTTAAAAATAAATGTTATGTACGTTCCGTTACTCTCGCTCGTAATCTCCGTCTGTACAAACTACGGCGAACATAAATAGCAACGCAATGTCCGCGATTGTTGACAGTGTTTGTGTTTGGCGCTGCTGCGCTAGTGTTACCGGGAAAGATGTGACGTATACAGTCATGTGAGACCTGGCTCTGTGCTGGCTCTGTAGTCAGTGGAAACACAAACGGGTTCCGAGAAGGCTCGTCATTTGAATCAACTCCGAACTGGCTCTAGCACTCTAAACCAGCACCTGGTTCATTTTGGTGGAAAAGGGGTAATACTGAACAAAGAAAATTCCAAGTTTACTTACGGTGGTACTGGAGGCCAGGGCAATGCCATCTAGAGTAACTATATCTTTAGATAACGTGCCTTGGAGGTGTTTGGGGCCATGAACAATAACTTCAGTTTCCTCTCAGTTTAACAGCAGGTCATCCAGGTTTTTATGTCCTTGGCATAAAAATGGCATGCTTGAAGTTTAGCTAAATGAGTGGTTTCATCTGGCTTGATTGATAGATATAATTGGATATCATCTGCATAACAATGAAGGTTTATGGAGAGTTTCCTAATAATGTTGCCTAAAGGAAGCATATATAAGGTGAATAGAATTGGTCCAAGCACATTATTTTTTCCATTAAAAATATATATTATGTGCTCAATTAATTCAATCCTCCCATTAGATTATTAAAATATTTCATTTACTAAGCAGAAAAGTGCAACCATAGTGGAAAGGTGTCATCTTCTGGGGAGCATGAATGTACTCCCTGTATACTGTATATTTCACAGCAGCCTGTTCATTCAAATTTGTGGAATCATAACCTGTAAACTCTATGTGGTACACCGTAAAACTTCTTTGTCAAGGGTTTTTTTTCTTTAATAAGCCAAGATAAGATATACCAAGTATACTTCTAATATTATTTATGGACCCAGTGGGAACAGAGCTTTGAGAAAATCAACAGTGCTTCACAGGCTTCAGAAAGAATTTTTTATTTTTTTGATTCTACAGTGCCTTCCTCCCTTCCTGCCCCCTGCAGAGGGACTCATCTGTTCCTAATATTACACACTTGGAAACTTCTGTAACTAATGCATTATGCTAGTCCATCTAAAAAAGTGATGAAGGCGTTTTATAAGATCTATAGCAGATCACACTCTGCTGATATTTTCAGGTAGATATTTACCCAAAAAACAAACACGTGATTACACATCATCATTATTTGACAATATGAAGTGTGATGCTGCTTATCAGTGTAAGCAATTAGGTGCAACTATGAGCCATTTTTTTTCACCATTATTCATTGGTGGGCAGACATTTTCCAGTCATGGTAAAAATTCATTTGTGTATGTTTTGTTTGTATATTTATTTTGATTATTTTATAATGAAGGCAAGGCAAGTTTATTTGCATAGCACATTTCAACAACAAGGTAATTCAATGTGCTTTACATGAAACATAAAAGCAACATAGTGTAAGCGCGTAAAAATACATTTTAATACACTTAAAACGAGTTAAAAAGAAAATTAAAACAAGATAAAACAAGAGAGAAAAAGTTACAGTGCAGTGTAAGAAATTAATCATTATTTGATTTAATAAAAAGCAGTGGCAAACAGACAAATCTGCAGCCTTGATTTAAAAGAAATGAGAGTTGCAGCAGACCTGCAGTTTTATGGGAGTTTGTTCCAGATATATGGTGCATAACTAAGCGCTGCTTCCCCATGTTTAGTTTTGCCTCATGTGGACAGAAAGCAGACCTGTCCCAGACGACCTCAGAAGTCTGGATGGTTCATAACGTAGAAGATAATGAAATTGATTTATTGTTTGTCAAGAAATAATTTTTCTATTAGTAAATTTGGGCTAACAGAGTTACAGCAACTTTCTATATGTTAATAGTCATTTGGCACAAAAAAATGACAGATACTGTATACAGTATGTTCTAAAGTATGTTCTATGTTGCACTTTGAGACTAGAGATGAAAATTGATAGGTTATCACAGCAGCAGTGACACAAAAAGGTGGTGGTGGCTAAAGCCATGGAATCAAAACTGTGTTTGAATTTTAAGAGCTAGCTGTTTCATTTAAACGAATATATTTAAAAATTTAAATAAATAATATACATACAAATATAATAACATTTGTGTTACTCATCTGGTAAGTTTATTAGGCTTAATTTCAGCACCATGTGCTTTTCAAATAGCTTGGCGCAGCACGAAACACAGTAGTCTTGGTGTGAATGCCCTACATGGGGTGTTAATAGATGATGTTTCTAGGTCATATTTTTTGGGATTTACATGATCCTTGTACAAACATTGTTATCTATGGTAGATTTATGAAAAATCATGTGAAAGTTTTGATATAAACTATGAAATGAAAAGCTTAAGCGTTCATCAGCGGGGTCAAATATTTTTGTTGCAGGGCCAGATTTGGCCCATGGGTTGCTATTTATCTATCCACTGTTCACAACACAAATTTATACCATAGAATTGTATCACCACATAGAGTAGTATAGCCCTGTCCACTAACATTGTTGTTAAAACTGCACATAATTTACAGAATAGGCTATAATGTAGGACATATCTAACTGAATATTAGTTTTATTGGTCATTTTACAACACAGGGTTCTATAACAAGATTTTGATTGTAGTTCCCTTTAGGCTACTCAAAATAAATGTTATGTATAAAACATATATACAATAGATTAATGAATATATAATAAGTCATAGAAATAAAGCAATTTTACATGGTGGAGTGCTGTGAATGAATTCAGTAGTCGCACAGCCTGAGGGAAGAAGCTGGCCTGAGTGGTGGTATGACAGCGGATACTTCGCTTCTCTAACCCCTTACCCCGAACCCTTCTCTTTCCAGATGGCAACAGGGTGAATAGGCTGTAGCTGGGTGTACTGTCCTTTAGTATCTTTTGGGCGTTGCGCAGGCACCCCACCTCACCAATATCACTGATGTTCGTTAAATTGGTACCAGCGACTTCTGAGCGGTTTGACTCACCCGCCGCAGAGCCCTTCCGGTACTGGGCAGTGCACAGCCCATGCCAATTTGTGATGTTTCCAGTCAGGATACTCTGTATTGTTCCTCTTTAAAAGTGAATAAGAACTTGGCACGAGAATTTTTCCTTCTTAAGTTTCCTTAAGAAATACAGCTGTTTCTGAGCTTTCTTTTTTTCGTCTTCACATGGAGTTAAAATGTGTACGAACTGGTGGTAAAAAACTGGATAATTCAATCATAATGAGTCCCCCTTTGCTTTATAAAAGGAGCTAATAGCTCTTACTCTCTTAGCCTCTGTCTGTTAATGTAGTTTAATTTATTAAACAAATAAGTCCCCTAGTGAGTCTCCAGTTGATCCAGAATGCTCTTCATAAAATGAAACTACATTAATCTTAAGTAACTACGGCCAAACAAATAGCTTTTATAACAAGCTACTATGCACTACAAGATAACTAACGCTAATTCAGGAAGACAGTTTCCATACAATGGGCATCAATACTTGATAATAATTTCCCCAAATCTTTACACATTACAAAAATAGACAATGACATCAATCATTAATGCATATAAGTTGTTGCAGTTGCTCCTGGGGAGTTACCGCTTTTCACTTTCTATTTTCACTTTTTATTTTCTTTCGTTATGGTCGGTCGGTTAATTTTCTCCTACCCTGGGAAAAACCTTTTGGTGCGCTGTCACATCACTTTGCTAATACAAATTACAAGTATTGAGCAGTCATAAATTAGTCTCAGGCAAACAAGCAAACCAGCCACGCCAAATCCTAAGTACTCCCTAAACAGCACCTACATAATAAAAAAGAACGTACATGTTCACATATGCACAAACAGAAAGAAAGGTGTAGATGGCTGGCTTTCTCACACTAGCTATTATAATAATAGCAGCAGCAGCAGTAGTGGCAACAACATTAAAACTTGTAATAACGATAGAGGGCAAAGGCACAGTGTCTGTACACTCTGTTTGCACGTCTCTGCCATAAAGATTTAATTAGCTAGTGTATGTGACTGCAAATTTAGGTCAGAGATTGTTCTGAGACTGTGACTTAGTTCATATCAAATGGGGATTTTCCCTACTTGTGCAGCTTTGCTTTTGGGTAAATCTGGGTTCCACTGACCCACATCCTGTTTCTAACCTCCCTGAGAGAATTCAGAACGGTCTGCTGTGAGAAGTGAAGCAAAATATTTCTTGGCGTTTTTACATAATGCACGTAGCAGTTTGTGAGTCTTTTTAGCACCTGTAAATATTTTGCACATTACTATCGTTGCTGTGGATCTGTTTTAATTTTTCTGCATTTGATCGTCAATTGTGTTTAGTGAGACTTCGCTCGTGTGGCACAACATGTTAACAATCCATTTGGAGTTTCAAAGCTGTATACTATTAAGAGTGTATTTCAGCAACACCGCTGCAGACACCTGTTTTGTGCAATCATTAGCAACCGCACATTCACTTGTTTATGTCTGCGAGGATGTTCTGAAAGTTGAGGTGCTGTTCTCTGTCATAACAGACCGACAGGACCAGGGTTGTTATTTGGTTCACACCATCTGTCAGTAACATGCTAGCAAAGGCCAGTGTAGCCTCACTGGTTCCCAGCCACAAACCCAACCTGGCCATAAAGTCACCCCGAGACCTTTCCAAACAGACTTTAAAGTTATTCATTCACTCAAGGCGCTGGAGCCACAAAACTCCAATTCCCCTTGCGAAAGGCACAATAAGTCACTGATGTTTGTAAGAAAAACAAATCATGCTATTGCCGTATAAATCATTTGGGGTCTAGACTCAGTTTTGACAATATTACTGACTCCCAAGCGAGTTGCAGGCACATGGGAAACCACAGCGAGATGGATAGTGTATTCCTTTTGTAAGTACATCATGTTTCAGCGCAACATGAAAAGGCATCTCGAAGAGCAATAACTCATCTTTGCAGTTTCCCACATGGCCCTCATGTCTTTGACATATCTAAAGAAGAGTGGTGATGATTACTAAATGGCCCAACTCCAAAGCCATATACAAAACACCCTTATCACACGCTGAAAACTAGATCTCTCTGTTTCTTTACAACAAAGGCTTCAAATAAGAAGGTTCAACAATGAAACCCAGGACCACTGTGTTCATGTCACTCAAAGCATGCACTGCTTTGCACACTTTTTTGCTCCGAATATATGTGCATCTATTATGTGATACATAATTAATTTGAAAATAAAACAAGGCTTTTGAAGATTTTCTCTTAAAGGAATAGCTAAACATTTTGGAAAATAAGCAAATTTGCTTTCTTGCCAAGAGTTAGATGAGAAGGTTGATACCACTCTAATGTTTCCATGCTAAATGTGAAGCTACCGCCTGCAGGCTATTAGCTTTGCATAAAGACTGGAAGCAGGGGAAAAGAGCTAGCCTAGCTCTGTTCACAAAATGCCTACCAGCACCTCTACAGATCACTAATTAACATGTTACATCTTGTTTGATTAATCTGTACAATGGTCAATAAGTGTATTTCCCAAGATGTCTATTGGCAATTCCTTTAAATCAGAATCAACTGGTGCCATGCGGTCAAAAAACTGGAAGCTTGGATTCTTGCATGGAAATGATTTTCAAATGGTATTTTGACCTGCAGGACTGGTGGGAACATTTTCTCACGGTTCAGGTTGGAGTGCTGGGATTAACTCTTATCTCCACTGAGATGTTGTCTGTCTTGGGTTGGCCCCAACATGGACTCATCTAAACCCCCGGTGTTGCTACGTCACCCGGCTTCATGGAAAACATTCCTAAACAGACCAGTCCGATAGATAGCATATCCATATCAGTTTAACATACCGTACCATGCCATAGCTCCATGATTGCTCTGACTCTGACACAGTCTATAAAAACTGCCTCTCTTTTCTTACTCCATTTTGAGAGCAAACATTTCTCCGACTGAGGCAGACCACACAACTGACAGTAAACAGCCATACACAGACAGGCTGTTTGTTCCTGGACTGAAGAAATGAATCACAGCCTGCGGGCCGGCCCAGAGGTCAAGAGGCCGGTTGTAGCTGGTAGGTTGCTGGTTTGATTCTGCAGCGCTGAACACAATATTCCAGAATAAGACTTCCAAGCTACCCTGAGCAAAAGCGCTAGATTTGACAGCAACCTTAAGCTCTGAACTGTGAAATTATGTATGGCCATATATAGCTGATGCATCAGCATGAAAACATTCCAGTTACTTTGTGAAAACCGGCCCGAAGAAACAGGTGTTAAAGTAAAACAACAGCCCTCCCTTTCGTTTTTCCTCCGTTCATTTCCCCACATCTGTTTAAACATATATTATCTCTCTAAAGGTTATTTTAAAAATATCAAGCCATGACCTAAAGAGTACCTACTAAGAAAAATATGTAATCGCACAGTGAATATGAAACAGGCTGTCTATACACAGTACAAGGACCTTTGACGTGACTGCACAGGGAGTTTTTCTTCCACCCCAAACCCATAACATCAGTGTAGGATTACCCGCAAGCTCAGCCTCTCTCTGTCACACTTTGTCCATTAAGTCTTTGATAAGCCCTTGTTTTTAGTTCTGGATAATGCACATATGGAAAGGTTTTATTGAGCATGGCATTGCATAAAACTGGATTTCCGAAAGAGGAGGCAACCTGTAGGAATGGGTATCTAATCAAGGCAGGGTCAGAACCAACGGAGGCTGTGTGTCTCTGCCTGAGCAGCAGTGGCTATTCTTTTCCATCACTGAGCACATGCAGCGTGTTCACTGGAGTTTCATTTACAATTTAAATACATTCAGTACTATAGGGCCTCCTGCTGGGAATGAAAATGCACACAAATTAAGTGTCAAAGTGCTAAAACAGTGTAATGCTTTCCTCAGTGTGTGGCGAGAGGTGTGTTCAAACACGAATCCCTTGGTGGTGCCTCAAACACTCATTTTCATTCCGCACATTGTGATCCAGGTTGATTTTCCCAACTTTTACCCGATCTCCTCCTCACTCAAAGTGTGTTGTAACTTGAAAGTCTTGCTTGTGGTTGTACTCGTAGTATCCTTCCAAAGTTGTGCAAGTGTTGTGCATGCCCGAACGCTCACCCACCTTGTTGTAAATAAATATCTAACTGTCATGTCACCTTGTCTAACATTTATGTAGGGGAATTTAGCAGTTTATCACTTAGAAATATGCAGGTGGGGAATACAGATGTAGGGCTCCATGATGCAGAATTTCTCTGCTTTGTTAAACCATAATGTCATCCTTACACAGGATGTAGGCTGCATCACAATTCCAGACTATGTATGAAAACAAACAAGAGCTTTCTACAGCAGGTCAACTTTTTAACGTCTCACATCAGTCTCAAAAAGTTTTGATCTGCCCATATTCTGAACCAGTAAATCACAACCAAGTGGTGTTCAGTGGTTACAAGTAGGATGAGATAAGCTACTTGTATTCTGTAAAAACCTTTTATATTGATGGCAAAAATTGATTTCATGCCAAGGTTTCGACCTCATATGCGCAGTTAATAGAGTACTTACGGTACAGTATTCCTCCGCACTTTCCCCTCTAGAAATGCTGCCTTCAGAGACCGTCAGAATCGTTGCATTTGCAGGTTTAGTTCACGTGACCAGCGTGTGAGATAGTTTGAATTTGATATTTTTAATTAAAAAGACCACATATGTAATGCCATTAATAGAGAATACAATATAGAGGCATACTGCATTAATGGACTACTACTGTAGCTTTATATTTTCATATGTAAGGTCTAACTTTTAGACGTCATAGACTTTAATAACTTTTAACTTTATCCAGAGTTTGTCTTTTTCATTTGGTATTTCTACATCAATGTTGTTTCTACTTGGAAAGTTAATTAGGCTATAGTAATTCTATTTTAGACTTAGGCCTACAATCTTTCTAACTTGACACAATAGGCTTACGAGGCGTACCTGAAGGCACCAAAAGTCTCGGTCAATTAGTTTAGTTTAGACAGTGAAGAGAGCTCGTAGTCGGTCTGTGAGCGTTCCACCAATGACCAGCTAAAAACGCCCCACTGCTCCGGATCAGATCTGCGGGGGTGGGTAGTCGACAAGTTTGGATTTGGACTTTCAAAACCATGGGATTCGAGCTGGACCGCTTCAAGGGGACCGTGGACCCGGATTTTAAATGCAACTTGTGCAATAAAGTCTTGGAGGACCCGCTGACGACTCCGTGCGGTCACGTCTTCTGCTCCGGCTGCGTGCTGCCCTGGGTCGTCCAGCAGAGCAGCTGCCCCGTCAAATGTCAGCGGATCTCCGCCAAAGAGCTGAACCACGTCCTGCCCCTTAAAAACCTCATCCTGAAGCTGGAGATCAAATGTGACAACCACGCGAGGGGCTGCGACGCGGTGGTGAAGCTGCAGCATCTGGCCGAGCATGCCGAGATGTGCGACTACTCCCCGGCGAAGTGCAGGAATAAAGGATGCGACGAGGTGCTTAACCTGAGGGACATGGGGGCACATATGCGGGAGACGTGCGACTGCCGACCGGTGGGGATGTGCGAGAGCGGCTGCGGGTTGATGCTCACCCATAAAGAGCAGACACTAAACAGCCACTGCTGCCTGGCCGCTCTGAAGGCGCACAACAACGCGCTGCACTGCAAAATTGTCAGCCTGGATAGAGAGTTCAAGAAGCAGACTATTAAAGCCAACAAGAGGGAGAAGTCACTCCTGGCACAACTTTCCGCCGTGCACAGCGAGCTGCAAATGACAGCCCTGAAATACCAGAAGAAATTCACTGAGTATAGCGAGCGGATCGACTCCCTCACCAGGACCGTGGCTTTCTCCTGCAAGGTAGGCAACAAAGCGTCTTCTTTCAGGGAGCACCAGCAACCCCCCCATCTTATCCACAGTTCATTCTGATAGTGTAGACACAGGCAGTGCATTTTCTGCCTATATCATATTTTGACTCCTCTTTGCAGACACCCTCCTGTCCAACAGTTTCAGGGCCAGCAGCCTTTAAATTGTCTTTCTCAACATGTTTGCTTGCATTCTGGGACTTAGGCCTACTATCTCAGTTTACTGGACCTCCGGGCTGTTTGGGCAGTTTTTTGTTTTGTTTTGTTTTTTGACTACATCCAAGATGAAAATGGAAGTCAAACTTTATAGAGGATCCCCCCCCTCGAGGATTCTACGTTTTGGAACCAAGCTCTCAGGAGTCCTACAGTGCTCAGAAATTTTGTTTCTTTGCTGTCTGCTTCGAGACATGGCTGTCAGCTGTGCCTCTGGCCAGTTGGCAGTCTCTGGGGGAGGGCCACATATTTACTGCAGTTTTGTACACAACACGAGGCAGGTTCCAGTTATATTGCCTCCTTGCAGCATGCAAGGCTCTCTGTCACCGGCTGTTCGCCTTTCCCCCGAGACAATCAGAACAAATTTAGAGCCGTGGATGTAGCAGAGTCACTGGCACCAAAGTTGTGTGAGCGTGGTGGAGGACAGTGAACATGAGTAGGAGCCTCCACGGTGCTTGAAGGACATCTGAGGGGCTCAAAGGCCCTTAAAATCCCAAATGTTTTGGTGGAGACTTAACATTCCACCTACAGTGATAGAATATGAAGAATTGTCTGCTGGTCACTGGTTAATAATGTATCTAAACCTTTTGAGAGAAAAGCCCAGGAACCCCTGGTGCAAAGATGTTTCATGGTTCAAATTTAAAACCCTAATGCCTCCTGTAATGACCAATTATCCACATCATAAAGGATGCAGAGGTTCATAAGTCAGTTAATGAATTGAATTAGTGTACGGTGGTTGCACTGCTGCTATGATCAGCAGAGGGGGAGTGGCCACATTGTAATCAGGCTTAGTTATAGAATCTGTCCAAGAACAGGCGGAGGAGCTTTTGATTCACTACAATTTGCCCAGATTGGACACACACTGCTGGCCGCGTTGCATAAAGTAACGTGCATGAAAGGGAACTTTTCTTGGATTTTATCAGTCCAACTCAGTGGGGCTTTGTTGGCATGGGAAACAGACGTTGACATCGCCAAAGCATGTGTGCAATAAAAACATAAACAGAAGAAATGTGCCATTAAATATTTACAGATAAGTAAGATGATAATAAAAATTAAAAAATAAACTGTAGACTTGTAGACACTTTAAAAATACAAATAAGTGAAAACTACATAAACACTGCAACGTTTTTTTGTTATGAAGGCTCGTGTGTGTTTGTTAGCCCTTGTAAAGCCATCTTTGTGAGGACCGGTTTGCGTTTTAGACCTTTGGAGTGAGGACATTTTGGCCGGTCCTCACTTTTCAAGACACTTTCAGAGGGCTGTTTGAGGGTTAGGACTTGGTTTTAGGGTTTGGGTTAGATTTAGGATTAGGTAGGGTTTAGGGTAAGGGTTGGGGTTAGGCAATTAGTTGTGATGGTAAGGGGCTGGGGGAATGAATTATTTCAATGAAAGTCCTCACAAGTATAGCTGTACAAATGTGTGTGTGTCTAGCTCATTCACTGACCCTCCGGTTGTGGCATGTGGATACAAATTTGGCAGCAAGATATGGCCTGCCTCCTTCTCCGAGGGGTATTTTTAATTTTGAGAGGTCATATAGCTCTTTGAAATCAAAGCTTACAGAGTTGAACCTGTAAAAGTAAACGTTCCTGTGTCAGTGAATGCTGTACATTGTGCCTTCTTTAATTGTACCCGTTTTAACTCCCTGTTTTTTATCACTAAAGTTCCTTACTCAGTTTCTCACACAACTGCACATCTTGTTCAACTGACATCTCTCATGGACTTCACTCGTCTCTCATTGTTTTTGGTCTGTTTTTTTTTGTTTAGTTTTTTTGCTTGGTGGTTTCATTTGTTCGTTATGGGCTCGGTTCCCAGCAAAATGTGTTCCGGTAGACTGGTAAATTGCGCATCAAAAGCACCGATGCGGGGAAATGGTGAAATCGCTCATGCTGGTATACAGAGGCTTGCTGGGTCTGTAGCACAGCTGGCTATCATAGTTCATTTGACAGCGGCGTTTCAGGACTACCACTGAGATATACGTTCAGTGTATTATTCCAAGCGTAACTCTGCTAAAGTAAACAGAAGGAATAAAGGCCCTTGTTCTGAAACGCCTGGGACATGCATAAAAGACACAGGAACTGTTCCGGAAATCATCCACATGAGAGAGAGAGAGAGAGAGAGAGGTCGGGAGGAGGAGAAACAATATTTTGTGGATGATGGGGTTAGTTGGAAAGCTTTTTTTTTTTTTTTTTTTTCATTGTTTCCAGTTAAGCAGTGAACAGGATTGTTTGGTGGGAGAACCCCAATGCACACGTGGCAATATGAAACGGAGCATCACAAGGGGGATTAGCAATGGGAAGTGAGTGACTTGCAGACTGCAAACTCTCTCAAAGCCTAAATTCCTTTTTCTTTTCTTTTTTGTGATGTCAGTGATTGATTGCTCTCACATTTGACAAAAGCTATTTTCTATCAAACCCTTCTCGCAGGGGATATTTTGATTTGTCATAGCAGGAAAACCCCAGGTAATGACATCTATGATGGCTATGTGCCTTTGAAGCCATGCCTGGTGAGCCAGCATTCACCGTACCGTCGACCCGGAACAACTAAATGGAGTGCATCCGTTGCTAGCCATGTTTCACAATTTGAAATTTCCGTGGTGAGAAGGGTCTAATGCAGATTTGTTATGACATATTTGTTCCTCGAATCACTGTCAAAGAGTGAATAAAGGCCCATCATGACTGGTAACCTACTTCTGTTTGTTTTTGAGTCTCTGTCACTCCTCAGGCGACGGCTTCCTGAGCCAGATGGAGGATTTTAACGTCTGCTTTTATGATCCAGGCAGCGGCTGTGAGGGAGATCAGGATGACCTGGCTATGTGGAATAACTGACTGGAGTTTCCAATAATAGACCTAACACTATTTAAACTTCTTCAGTGAGCCAGCACGAGCAATAGAAACAAAGCAAAAACAGAAAAAGCTCAGATCTCGCTCTGGTTCACTTCAGTGCTGCTAGAATTGCTGTCACACTTTTCCATTCAGCCTTAGATCTCTGCTTTGGAACCAGGCCCCTCTTTAGCAGCTATGGCGGACAGTGTTTGCGCCAGGCCCACTTGATGCGATAAAGACGTCACAAATCACAAGACGTCAGACAGATTGAGCCCCCACTGAATTTGATCAGAGTAATCATGGGCTCAATCTTATAAGGCTAATTTTACAGCATGAATCTCTGCGATCATCTAACAGAATAATGCAGCCATTAGTTATCACTAACACATGGGTGTCAATTGAATATGACAGAGATCACATTAATAAAAGCCATCCAGAAGTCACTGAAAGGTAACCTTTCAAAGAAAGAAATGATTAGGCTGCTGCTTCATTTGTATACACACCTTAGCGTCACTGAGTTATAATCCTCTAATTGATTTGAAATCTACCGTACAACATCTTCGACCTGCCTATGACCAGGTCACCGAGTTTCTGACTCTTAATCACAGCCTTCCACCATGAATTAATCAGGCCAGTAGTTTGTGAATCAATATTTTACTTTTTCATTCTGCATTACAATACCCAGACTATAATTAGCTACCGTGTGTTAAGAGGCAGACCCAGGGTAAGCAGTTCGATGGACGGCAGACTTAGAAAGTGTGACTGGTGCTGAGGTGGAGGCTCCCCGTGAGTGTGCCAAGTCACCGGTGAGCAGCACTGCCAGGTTGCCCTCTTACCTCATTAACACATTTCCGTTCTTGTTTTTTCCATTAAGTAAATGTTAAGCATTTGTTTACCGGGCATAGCCCCAAATTATGTCCGTGTGATGGCTCTGGATTTTTGGTGGTAACATTATATTTCTTTTATCACCCCAGGCATACCTGATGTTTTAGTAAATACTCATCCTCCTGAAGAGATTCACTTCATTTCTTAGGGATTAGAGCTTTGCTAGAGTGTTCGCAGATGTGGGAAAAAAGTTCATTTTAATGGCTCTCGCACACAAAATGTCAAAACACCTTTTAAAATTCATCCAATTTGTTTTGAGACTTGTGGAAGATTCAACATAACTCAAGTGGATGGAATAGCCTGTTGCTTATTTGTTGTCATCTGTCGAATTCTCAGTTTTCACTTAATGCCCAAACGTCTTCTTGTTGACAGTAACGGCTGTAGTCACTATAATGCGGAAGCATGTGTCGCTAATGCTGCCGTGACACGATGCAGGAGTGCACATTCCCAAACGGTCGGACACGATGGTCTTTTTAGCCTATATGGCAGTCAGGACGCTGTACATGCCAATAATATCTGCTTTATATTTAGTCTCTCTATCTCACAGCATACTGGAGTGGCAGCTGAAATTATGTTACCTCATATCTCCACTCTAAGTCCTGCTTAAAAAAACAGATTAAGAGCTGACTCTGCGGGTTTCCCAGAGGTTTTTATGTCACGTTGCTACTGAGTAAGAGCTCCTCTGGTGTATTCGTTTACATAGGACAACAGTTTGTGAGAGGGCTGTTGGCTCCTTGAACTGGTCACTTCTGGCCTTTGGGCTGGCTAAGCCTCTGAGAGTGTTGAAGGTTAGGAAAATATTCAATTGCATGTTTTAAAACCAATATTGGGATTGTGTCTTTGATTGTGATTTATTTTAAATAAATGAAACTCTAGACCTATATTTATGTACGGCTTTAAACAAAAATAATTTATACACGGCATAATCACAAATGTATCCTGTTTCTACATTAATTTGATCAGATAAGATAGCCCAATAGTTTCCATGTTGCTGAGATTATTCTTCAAATCAGTCAGTTGGAGAAAAGTACATTTAAAGTTAAGTAAACTTTTTAGTTTTATGTAGAATAACTGAACAATTTATCCCACATTTATTTATTTATTACATTAGTGGTATAGGTCATGACATTACTCATTACCATTCAAATATAATTGTGACATTCAGCAGTGATGTTCTGTTTATTAACTAGACGAGCACTCACTATATACTGTATGTCTTGGTACATTGCCAAAACTATTGTATTAATAGTACTAAATATGGCTGTCCCTAGCTGAAGCCTCATCATCTCCGCTCTACACTCATTATGTACTTTGTGCAGGTCAGAAAAATCCGGAAGTCCGGATTCCTCTGGAAAAAGTACATCGCTGCTTATTTCTTACATACCTGCTGCATTTGTTTCTGCGTTGATGTTTGTGTCTGTTATGTTTTGATGTATGTTTAGTCATGGCACACCATTCACTTAAAAGTACGACACAGTTCGCGCATGCGCGACAAATTCAGTTCATTTCGCCATTGACCTAGCTCACAATGTAAACAAAAGTGAAAAATAATTTGTGTATCCACGTCCCGTGATTCGGATCCACTCCTAAATTAATGGGTTCTTCCTTGGCCAATGCTACACCCTTCCACCATGAATTAATCAGGCCAGTAGTTTCTCCATAATCCTGCTGACAGACAAACAATCGGCTCCGAAAACATAACCTCCTTGGCAGGAGTAATAAGAACAATGGGAATAATGACAAACTCAGATGTGCCCGAAAGTGTTTTGATATGGCTAATTCACAGAATTAACATTGTTTAGCTACAGCTGAGTAGAATTTGCCAGTTACAGTTGTCATTATAGCTGGTCAAATCAACAGCTGTGTGTAAAACTTTAATATCCTCCACCTTGTAAGATTCCATTAACTATGTAAGATTTCGATTTGAAAGTTGCACGGTTTCAAATAACTGCAATCTTTGTTCACCTGTCTCTCTTCTGTCTGTCTGTAGGAAGGCGAGACTAAAAGCGTGACGGTTGTCCTTCTTCGTGAGGGCGGATCTCTGGGTTTTAACATCATAGGAGGAAGGCCATGCGCGGTAGGTTGAAAGCTGAGCATCTCGGAGGTTTCACCTCCCCCGGTGATCAGCCAAGTGTCATATGGCAACCCAGGAACGAATAGCGCATACTTGAAGCACCACAAGCTTTCTCTGTACTGACTGACACAGCTTAGACAGTCATGCATGTGTTTTCTAGTCTGTGGATAGATTCAAGTTTTATTGTGTTTTATATATTGGTCTGGTTTAGCGGATTTGGCATTACAGATTAAAAAAACTATAATTACTTTTATGAGAGTTAAATTTGGGATTATGGCTTTGACCGCAGTTGTTTTGTCTCTAATTGAGGGGATTTTGCTGGTGAGGTAAACACAGAGGGGAGCAAAGGGTCTTTTATCCCGGCCTGAACCTTTCACAGCCTCAAAGCTCTGAAGTGAAAGTCATTAATGATGCCACACACACTGTTGAGTGAAGGGTTGAAAATGTCTCAACACTGTTTACAACTCTATCTTCCATACATGGAGTTTCTTTCTGCAGAGGAGGTCCTTTTGAAATGGTGTTCCTTGTATCTGTTTCATTGAGACTGTACTCAACTGTTACAGAGCTGTTTTTCCACAGCCACAGTGACGCACTTTTCTGTAGCGACATAGATTATCACTGTGGAACTTTGTATAGCGAGAAACTATTAAAAGATCTAGACATAAAAAGCTGTGTTGTTTTTTTACCCCAGTCCACGATCTCGTAGATTTGCAACCTTTCTCGCTCTTGTGACAGGACCATGTATCAAACGCAACCATAAGAGAGCAGAGATAATACTTGGCTTTTGCTTTTCCTGCTAGCCTCAAATCAGCAGTCTGTGTAAGAAGCTATTCATTAAAATGGAAATAGCTAATATCCCTGTAGCCTTTGACACATGTGTTTCATGTGGCTGTTATTCTGGCATGGCTTGGTAAGAGCAATCAGCTGCCAGGTTTTGTGGTCTCTAGAAGCGCTAGTTTGTCTACAACTCTCAAGATTGGGGTAGTCGTAAGGCAAAGTAGTAAGGTTGTCGGAAAAATTTGTAGCAAAGCATTGCCGTGTTAACACTGTACATGATGCCCCAGAGAAAGGAAGCAGACCAGAAATTATTAATTAGAGTTCGCACTGTGACTTCTGAGGTGTCTTTAGGTATCCCATTAAACTGTAGAATGCGTTTCATGTCGTTTTAAAGAGAGTGCTAAGAGAGATGTTAGCAGCAGTTTTTTTTTTAAAGCCAGTCTTAGCTCTAACTCTGGGGTCATGGCCACAGCTGTAGACCACCTCATGTCCTCGAAACATGTCAACCTGTAGGCCCTTTTGCAGGCCAGGATCAGCCCTCCAGGCCTGGGAAGCATTGAAGTTAAAGCTAACCCTTAAGTCCACACTCAAGGGTTGGGGTTAAAGGGTCAGTATACCCAAATTACAAATAGACATATTTTCCATTTACCTCTATGGGTATCTAGCCTTCCGGATATTTTGGTTTCATGTGGCCAGACTTGGATGTTACCACAGATTTCACTGTCAACAGTTTTAATAGGAAGCAGCCATTTCCAAGGCTGATATCTCGTAGTAACTGGTAATTTACCTCTGGAAAGACATGCTGCTATTCAATGCCATTTACTCGCAATTTTTCAGTGTTTTGAGCAGCACAAACAAAATTCCGTTCCCCTCCATTTGATTGGGGTGGCATCAAAAGGGGGACACCTCAAAACCTCAGCACAAAAAACTGAAACTATCTGCATGGCTGTAACACTCAGGTAGAGTGATACAGTACGTTTTTTGTTATTTGGGTGAATTGACCCTTTAACTTTGGGAGACTCATGAAACTTATGTGTGGGCAAACCATGTGACTGTCTGCACAGTGTTTCCAGGGTTTTTAAAAGCAGTTTGCCAACTTTGGTTGAGAGATGTATTGACATTTCCTACCACTTTTGTTTAGAATGTCAGCGATACATTTAACAAGGTGTCAAAGATTTTGTCAGACATTTGTATCCTACTATTCCCCTTAACAATCTGAGCGCTGCTTTTATTATTCTCTAGACAATAACTGCCCTTTATTCCACAGGACGACAATGACAGCACTTTGAATGAAGGGATCTTTGTATCCAAGGTCATCGAAAAAGGTCCAGCGGACAAGGAAGGAGGCCTTCAAATCCACGACAGAATAATAGAGGTATGTGGTGGAGGACAGAAGTTGATGTAGATGGGGAAGTTGGATTATGTGACAGCTGCTCTCTGCCCTATAAAGATGACGACAGTGAGGAAGCACGAAACCATCACTCAAAATTTATGTTCCGCTGACTTCCAAAAATTAAACTCCGGTTGAGAGCAGCAAATGTGACACTTCGAATGAGCATTTAGATTTGCGGCTTTTATTTCAGCTCAAGAAAGTAAATCCTGCAGACAGCTAAAGTTTCAACATGTACTTCTACCAATCAACACGCAGGCGAAGGCTTTGTTAAGTGGGGCATCACTGCAGATAGGCCGAGATAAACCTGAAGCGAGGCTGTCTGCCTTTTGGTTTTGCCGAGTGAAAAGGAGCCCTGTGTTCGCTTGCTAGCTGACAAATCCCTTATGACAGAGCTGCCGTGTAGCATCCTCCTCTCGCCTTTAAACAGAACCTCGTGTGGAAAGGCCAGCTCACCCTGAGGTCATCTTGAGGGATGCGTTGGAAAACGCAACATCACAAAGGTTGCCTTTATGGAACAGTTGTCAGCCAGAATCTTACAGAATGGCTGCATTGAAAGGCGAGGTTTATCTTGTTGTGCTGTTGTTTGTGTGTATTACTGCGCGCCGCAAGACGACAAATATGGTTTTGTCACAGGCTTTGTTGTCAAACCTCAGTAAAATTGCCCCAGGGCACTTTGGCCAGCACATTGCTCACCGGGAGGCTTGTGGACAGTGTTTACAAGAAAAGAAGGATCCGACATCTGGACTGTGTTGATTACTCTGTCCTGTCATTCATACAGTCAGTACACAAATGCCACAAGTCCTCTGGCACAAGCCTCACACTGTGGTTCTAAATATTGTGCTTGTAAGTACGGCAACACCATAACTAAGATCTGAAATGTTATTCCTCGGTTATAATCACTTTAAGGAACACAATCGAGTGTCTCAAAGCTCTCTGCAGCCTGAGATTTGTCAAGAGATTCCCTAACAAAGGGCAGATTGAATCAGCACTTGGCACCAAAACGAGACCCAGTGGGTCACTAGCTGATGAGCGAAGAGAGATTGGCTCGTATGTCACATGAACGTGTACAATTTGGAACTCAAGTGTGTGTCTTTGCATGCATATGCAGTGTCTGTTTTATGAACTTATGTGCATGCGTTTGCCTGTGAGTGTGTGGAGGTTAGGGAATCATGTTAATCGGCCAGATGTTGCTGTATTTGGTTACTTGAGAAGATATCTTGTGTAGGATTTCGTGTTGAGATAGCCATTCGCCCTTTATCGGCTTTAAAGGAAATCAGAGTACAGCTTTGCTTTAGGATAATGCCGCACTTGTGTTTGCCTTGTTTTTGAGCTATTGTGGGTGAAGTCGAGAAATCTCTCCAATGAGGAGAACACATGAGCAGAGAGGACGCAAAGAGCCTAAGGAGGTAGCAAAGCACCCTATTAAGTGACCTTTTCTTTTCAGGAGGTGAGGGATTATTAGACAAAAAGCAACACAATAAATCATTCAGCCATTGAAATAGAAATCTATAGACAGTGCGGTTGTTATTCCTCATTGGCGCTTTTCCTCAGATGGGAAACCTGATAGTGGAGGTGGTTCATATTTCGAAGGCTCCCTCTTTTGTTGGCTGGCTAAAGCAAAAAGTTCCATGTCATGGTTTTTCTGACCACAATAAGAAATTCAATGTCATAGCAACATGTTTGCAATTGTGTGGGTTGCATCTTTAACCTCGGGTGATTGGGTCTTTGAACTCTGTGGTTTACAGTGGTGAATCGAAGGAATTTAATCCCAAGCACCCAAAGGCAGTTTCACGTTCATGTTTTGAACTTGTGAGTTGAAACCAACAACTCGTAACTCTGTCCTATTCAGCATCCTGTGTGGGACGCACTGAGTTAGAAAAGCAGAAGCCTTCAAATCTGGTTTCTCATCACACCTTTTTTTAGGCAAATACTGTACGACATCAGTGGCTTGATTTGATTTCATAATGCAGTCTAAGCAGTTTATCTTAAATCAGCGCTTATCGGTTGAAGCTGAAACGTATCCGTCCGTTTAAAGTTTTCAGACTGACTTTTTAAGGTGTTCGCGTCACCATTTCTTAAAATTCTATCAACCACCTTCTTGTCAGTCATTTTTACAGTTTACCTTATTGTATAGCTGCAATGACAGATTTTTTTTGGACACTTGGGGGTAGTGGAACAAACTGAAAACACAACGCTGACACATTATCACCATATAAAGTTGATGTGGTGAACGGTGTTTACACATCCAGCAGACACGGAGAAAAATTTGCATTTCTTTGGAGTTTTGCTGCTGGCGACATGATAATTTAAGTCTATTATTCACTCTCCTTCTACCTCTCTTTTGTTTGCTTAGCTTGCTAGATATGCCGCTATGTTGACTAGTTTTTGACTTTGTTGGCTGGTGCAGGGCAGGTAGCGTACAAGTCGGTTAATCAGAACTTTTTAGCTGTTGCAGCTGGAAACAACACTGAACAGAGCGGAGTTGTGGGTCGGAAAACCAAAACAATGAGCTAAAAGAGACCAAAACGCTCCATAAAGCTGAGGGAAAGGGCAGGGTTGGGTGGTAGTTCTCAGGGGGTTCGTCACTATGAGCGACTTCATTGACGTCGGTCATTTGATCCACTTGTAACGTAGAAATATTGATTAGTGCAGCTTTAAATATGAACTTATGCTTCATTGCATTGGAAAGGAAATGTTTGCCATTTTCTCAAACACATGAAATCTGGCTTACAAGCCTACAGAGGCAATAATTCTCACAGCCATTCACAAGGCATAGCATAACCATGCTATAGGGATCAACTGCTCTGTAAAAGGACAATCACATTACATGTAGCAGTGAAAAGCATTTTCACCTGCGGAGGCAGAAAACCACAGCCACGGAGCTGTTTTCTCTTCCTGTAACAGAGGTGTTATTTCCAGTAAGTCTATATGGATGTAACATGTACATGATGATCCACGGCTGGTCCTTCTATAACAGGCTCTTAGCGGGGGAGTGTGATAGCAGATGGCTGTCCTCTAACTGAGCTACAGGCTGGTATGAATCAGCACATGAATGCCTCCTTGTTCAGCCAGACGTTTTTCTCATAAAAACCTCAAATTGTGTTTGCTTTTGCTAGCCCCTCTGCAAGATGAAAAATCTTTAGCACTCTGGTCAGGCTCTGCCTGTGTTTGCTGCCGGGATTTGATAAATAAGTTGTGATTTAATACAGTGGGATTGGTCTGGTATAAAGGACTCTGCTCTGCATATCTGGCTTATTCTCTAATCATGTTTTCAGATAGCTGATTGATTGTGTGCATGTTATTTAGAAAATGCTTACATGTTTACCGTATAAATGTAATCCCAGCTTTTTCCCCCTTTGGTTGCGTTTCACATTGAGCCATGCTGGGACACCGGCAACAGTAAGTTGCAGTGTATTTTCCTACAAAAATGACCTTCCTCTTTCTTCAAGCCTCTTTACTTGTGCAGCACGACTAAGCCAATGTCACGATCCCAGAATGACCATGCCTGAGCCCTCAGAGTGTAGGGGATGTTTTCTGTGTGGGCTTCTGAGTGTGAAAATAGGAAGAGAATGGAGACGCCTGGGCTGCTAGTTGTAAGTGTCGCCTTGTAAATCGTCGGCAAACATTCTTAGGTCGCAGAGGGTGAACAGCAACAACTACTTTAAATAAACTGACATTGGGAGAAGCCAGGTCTAATATGGAGGACAAGGTTGCTTGTGTGTTTTTGGATAGGGGGGACTAGCGGGCAGGAATGTGTCCCAGATAAGACAATGTTTATATAAATATATACACTGGTGTCTGATGTCATTTGACTTGAAAAGTGGAAATTGGAAATGTGTTAAATTCAACAGAACAACCTTTTCATTCAGTGTCAACTACTTGATACAAGAAGGGGACTTAAAGACCAAAAATAGCAGGCATGTTTGTTCCGACACAGTTTTGTAACAGATGATGCAAGTTGGATTAGTTGGCAGTTACCTCCGTTCATTTTACCTGTTTGAGATGCATAACGTATTTTTGCATGATTAGCTCGAGGAAGAGCGGGAGGAATGTGGTGGGGAAAATGCCAGGGGTCACAATCAAGCGTGTCTGAAATGCAAAATAGGTTGCTCTAAATATTATATCTAAATATAGCTATTTTAATGGCAAGGGATATAAAATTGAACACTCATCCTGAGACTTTGTAACTCACTCCACCCAGATCAGCTTTATTGTGTTTGACAGAACCTGTTCCCATGACCATATTGCTGCAGCTTATACTAATTATCAACGAATCA
The DNA here is from genome assembly GCA_011952105.1 of Coreoperca whiteheadi. Classification (NCBI taxonomy): domain Eukaryota; kingdom Metazoa; phylum Chordata; class Actinopteri; order Centrarchiformes; family Sinipercidae; genus Coreoperca; species Coreoperca whiteheadi. The sequence goes on along the minus strand of CM022473.1, from coordinate 7,683,369 downwards.
ATGTGCTTTTGGCCTTGTGGCTAAAGTTAACTCCATTTTAGATGTTTGAAACTTCTGAGTTTCTCTCATTAGTACTGCAAAATAATGGGACTGTGACACCCCTTCAGGCACCACATCTGCAGTTTCTTTCTTTACACGATCTGTGCGAGTTGTGAGGTTACCCACAGTGAGCCACTAAACACCTCAAACCTCGTCACGTTTACTTAGTGTCAAGTCACCAGGCGGCTTAAAAACCCAGCCAGATAGCACTTAGCAGTGACTGACAGAAATGCGAAGTGAGCTGTGTTGGAGGTGGGTCCGAAGCATACATGTCAATGAGCCTCGATTCCTTTTTGGTGTTTGGGCTGCCATGCAAGGCAAGAAGGATTGAGATAGTCGAACAATTTTGAGCAAAATTGGAAGCAAAACGCTGCCTTTTGCTGCAAATTAGCTGCGTCACTTTTTCCTTCTAGACATAAGATATTATTCTGATCCGTGCAGGCTGAGATGAAAAAAAGATCAGTTTCATTATAGTTGATTCAGTAAGGCTTCGGCAATGTTCCTAATGTATTTTATGGCATGTTGTACAACACTGACCTCAGGTGTAATTTTACTACGACACTTTCAGTGTTCCACTGATGATTATTGCTCTCAGTCTTGCTTTTTGGAGCACATGTAATGTCAATCTGACAGCAGTTTTCATGTCTAAAGGTGTATTTAGTATGTCACCAATCCTCCTGAAGAAAAATGTCAGATTGTAACGGAATTGTGTGATTGACTAGACCACACTGTCACTAGTAAGTTGTCGCAGCAGATGGCATCGTCAGCAGGACATGAGCCATAAGTTCCCCAGGCGTTATTTCTGACCCGGAGGGCTATGACGAACAGACATGGAAGCTATCTCCCTAAGGGGGATCACATGTTGTTTGGCATTCTGAGGCAAGAAGCAGGCCTTTGTCAGGCTCTTTATTGGATTTTGGCCCCTGTGCAGGCAGTGTGTTTATTCCCCAGATGGGCAAGCTGAATGTGGCCCCGCTCTGTTTCTCCTGTCTGGCCCAAGGCAGGATGAATCCACCCCGGGCTAAGCAGGCCAATCCTAGCAGCGAGCCACATTCCTGTGCCCCGTGGTCCAGCTGAGGCGTGAGCAGGACATTAAATCAAATCTAACTTTAAAGAGTCCATAATCAGCTTCTGGTGGTAGCCGCTGCCCTATGCAGAGCTGGTTTTAAGAAGTGAGGACAAGCACACCTTTGTTTTCTACTGCTCTATATGGGTGCAGGGGTGGGGAGGAGGGGCTG
>CM022473.1:7655043-7673431 GCA_011952105.1 Coreoperca whiteheadi | reverse complement strand
GGGGGTGAGGGGGGGGGTGCGCCGGGGTTTTAGGCCCGCCTCCATACAGGGGGGCCCCATTTATGAACCCCCCCCCCCCCCCCCCCCCTGTGGCCTGCCTAGCTGACTACCCTCAAGTTTTCACTACACTCTAACACATTGCAGTGACAGAAGTTAAATTGCTTTAATGTCAAGCACCTAACAAGGAGTGAAGGATAGGGCACAATCGAAGCGTTCATATCCATTCAGAACACATAGTTCTACCCACATTCTTTGCAGTGTATTTCAATGTGGCCATGGATTGCCTCTAAATCAATTATTCAACTACGTGCTACGTGCTGCCTCACATATGATTGCTGTAAGTAGTATGCATTGGCAGTTGAAGCTGACTTTGGTTATTTTTCTGTACTCCTGTAACTGTAACAATCCATTTACGCAACCATAACGAATCTAAGAATAGCTCAGACTTAGACTCTGCAGGATTAGAAAAACAAATGTTAGCCTGTTTTTGTTGAGAAGAGCATGCCAACAGTATGAGGTCAAGGGCTGCAAAATGGCCACCACTGGTACCGGTATGGAAAGCGCTAACTGTAAGATCACACAGAGAATTTATATTCTAGCACTCCGTGTAGATAAGGAAAGGGATTCACTTTGCTATTAGAAACACTAGAAATGTTTTCTCAGATGTTTTTGTGCTCATTTGTCTGGCAGTAAAAACACAAAATCAGCCATCATTCATAAATGGCTGCTGTGGTTATGTGTCTTCGTCCTGTTTGAGCCTCACTTGGCTGTGTTTTTCTGCGGCCCACGAATAAAATTACATGATGCAGAAACTCTAGGGGGCCAGACTGGAGACTCCACTCACTCAGCGGTGAGGGGCGGCGAAAAGACTCTCCTGGTTTGCTTTTTCCAAGAGGATTCTGTGCCATCGTGCTGAAATGACAAGTAGCCGCTCCTGACTTTGAATGCCTTGCGCTCACGCTCTCTCTCTCTCTCTCTCAGCCGTCAGTGTCTCTTTCACTGTTTTGTCAGATGGTTCTCTCCTCATCTTGAGCACACATTTGTTCTCTCTTCCCCCAACCTCTGATTAATCAAGTATGACTCTCCAAGGAAAAAATGCAACTCTGTGGTTTTGATGCTTCATTTGGTGTCGTTGTGTCCAAATGTGGAATGTTTGGAGCTAAATATTAAGTCTGGACTTGGGGTTGGGGGGGAGTGAATGTCATCCCATTCATGTGCATCGTGAATAGTGTCATTGTAATCTTGCATTCAATCTGTTCTTACGAATCCTTCAGAATTACAGTAAAACCAAACTGAGCCCACTTGTAACTTGACAGGCACATGACATGCAAGTTAAAGAGTACACCTTGGTAATGAAGTGCAGCGTAGTGTGATTTTCCCAGTATGTGTCTGTGGGCTAGCACCTCAGGACTCTCCATAAAGGTGACTGTTTTACATACTGTGGGAAAAAGAAAAGTCCGCCTGCATGTACGAGGTTCAAGGGCGAAAGAGAAGGTTCATTTGGGCAGCAACACTCTCAGCTGCATATCATTTACATCACTTAAACAGGGATTACGGTAATCTTCAACTTCCATCACCTGGTTGTAGTGTCACTCGACTGCCCTTGTTGTTGGGTCTCCTGAGGAAACCGTTAAACGGGCTTTCACAGCTGACTGAGCTGTTTGTCTTGCTCCTACACAGAGAGTAAAAGTCAACTCAGAGAGAGGGTAAATCTGCACTCCCCTCATCACAAGAACAAGAATCATCCAGCTGGAACCAAAGGAGAAACGCTCGCCCACAAACACATGATTCACTTTAGTGAATTAGCCTGTTCGTTCAACAAAGCTTTTTATATCTCCTCAAAAAAATCTTCGCTGTTGTGCTGTTCATTCCGCAGCTAAATCTGTAAATCGTAAACAAGCGCGTCTTTAAGGAGAAGCCTAGGGCCCTTACAGAAGAATGAGAAAGTGATCAAGAAGACCTGATGCTCAAGAGGACTATCCTCGGAGCTAAGATCCAGCAGCCCAGCGAGATAAATTATATTAGGTCGAATGATAAGAACCTTTCTCTTTCTCTTGGACACATACAGTTTATAACCTGCACCATTTAGCATAAACTATGAACTGTAAAACAATAAAATCAGGTTTTTGCTTTGGTGCCAAGTCTTGGTGCCAAAATCTTAGCACGTCAAGCTTAATTACTCATTTGTTAACTTCCTGACCACAAGGTTGCGCAGTATGGAAATAATATGGCAAGGCGTTCTCGAGGAATGCATAACTAAAATATTTGGTTTTATGAAAGTATAAAGAAGCCTGTTTTGCGTAGCTGAGGTTTATGGGATTTGTTAGTTTGGACGTTTTGGAAGGGGAAATAAGGGAATAAAGTGAGATCTGACAAGTCACTGTGGGGTTGCAATGCTAGCCCGAAATGTTGGCAGTTCGTCAGGAAGAACAGGTTCTTTGAGGTGCAACATTTCTGCGGTGAACGATTGTGCTAAATGGCCAAATTGTACACTGATTAGCAAGTGTGACATCACCAGCGTGTCAAGTCTGTACAAAGATTGTTTTGAGGTACTGAAAGAAGCTTTGTATAATGTAAAACAAGAAGGGACAAAAGAGGGGATGGCGTTTGTCTGGTCACTGAAGAGAAGGCTTGAGAAAACATTCCTGTACAGTTTCCCATCTGGAGCACAGGAAAAAGGCTACAGAACCATATTGGCGAAAGAAAATATGAAGGAGACAAAGAGGGGAGTGGAATTAAAACAGGATCTCCCTATTCCTGCTGGTTTATTCAAAAGCTGTGGTGCCTGGAGGCTGTCTGCTGGATCCCTGTCTACTGTATTGCTCTAAGGGGCAGATCCCTCCGGTTCTGCTTACCTAAGCACATCCAGTCTGGTCCACTTTTTGACCCACTGCTCACTTTCAGCCCCAATGTTTTCTCCTTTTGAGCTGGATGTGTGGTCCATTGTGAGTGTGGTAAAAGGCTGGCAGCGCAGGGACCACCAAAGTGAAGGGAAGGCCCAGTGGCCTCTACCAGCAGGGGGGAGGCCAGTCAGGCCTCCATCAGAATAGAAAATGTCATGATATTAAACACCATCCTCTATTTATCTATCTATCTATCTGCTTTGAAAAGAGGATTCCCATTAGTTATGCCCTGAATATTTAAAGGTACCTAGTGGAGTTTTCCACTAGGAAAAGGATACACAAGGATGTGTATCCGGCCCCTGCCCGCTTCTTTGCGTTTGTGGTTGTCCTTGTGCGCATGCTAGTTGAGCATTTAGATACAAACAAAATGGACGGGTCCCACTCATCACAACATCTCAATATCGTGCCTTAGTGGCCAAAACTCCACAGGGTTCCTTTAAGCTGCTCTTCAGGCATAACAAAAAAATTCATTAAGATGAACACATCTTATCGTCCTAAATCTAACAAAAAGTGTCTCATCCCTGCTAATGGAAACATGGAAGATAGGTTATCATGTGTTCTTTCTAAGCCTGAAGCCTTTTAGACTTGATTTCCATGATAATGTCTGCCCTTGTACATTTTGGTGATTATTGGATCTTAACATGTCAACAGTGAACTTGGCAGGGATCTGGAGCTATATTCATTTTCTTTCAACTTACATGCTGACTCATCCAGCCTCCACAGCTCTGGATAGGAGCAGCTGCAGGGCTTGCATGTCGCAAACATATTATTAATGTGTATGTGTAGAGCAAGACTAACACTGCCAATAGAGATCTCAGTTACCACTACATCCATATCCTTGATGTGTCAGTTGGATCTCCTTTATAGTTTTGAGTAATGACTCTGAGACTAATGGATGTTGTGGGAAAAAAGCCATGTTCTGTTGCCTATCCAAACATATGTTTTCAAACTAGATAAGCTTTCATCAGTTTGATGTCCGTGTTCTTGTTAAGTTCATGTGATATCAGGATCTGGTATTTCATTTTTCGGAAAAAAGAAACACCTTGGCATAAAGTAAAAGGAATTGAATTTTTACAAGATTCTTTAACGAGATCTTTTTTTCAGAACTGTGTCCCATTTTTCACTCCGATTGTATTCACTAGTTTGCCTCTCACTGCTTTTCGGAGCATTTTAGCACCATAACAACTGCTTTGGTTGCATAAAAAGCTGCACACAAGACACAGTTTTGGAATTATGTCAGTTTTGGATTCATGTTTTTTTTCACTGTAGCAATTCAATCTAAAATTAAGTCTTATCTCACCTCTTTTTTTTTCTTCTTTTTTTTAGAATTGTTCACATAATATAAGAGAATAGTCAAAGAAAATTGGGGTTGTTACTAGCTGCTGACTGTGCGTATCACTGTCCATGCTCTCCCAAATCAAGTCATAAGTCCTCCGCTCATAGTGACCGCAGCGATGACACAGGCCCATATGACGCCATACCAGCGTCTGATATGCTTTTTGTCCACACAAGAAGAGAATGTTATTCCACACATTCCTGAGCGGAGCCTCTGTTCTCTCAGGATGACCTTCAACTTATCTCTCCATCAGAGCACGTCTGGGAGGGAGACGGGTGGTGGGACAAGAGGGCGGGGGGGTGTAGGGGTGAGGGGTGCAATCGCACAGACACCAAAAGAACTGGTCTATCTTATTGGCGAGCTAAGAAAGCCCACAGGACTGGCTTTGTATTATTCCGCTGGACTCTTTTGTGTTTGAGTCTGAAACTGTAAGGAATTGAATCTTCTCTGTGTGTGGTTGATGTCCATGTGTGTTCTTGGTTTTCATCTTTTGAGCGAGCCAGTCTGCGCTTTAGACCTTTTTGGAGTCAGGAAGTTTTGTGCAGTCATTTTACACTTCTGCAAGTTTCTATTTTAGGAATACGACTTGGGTTTAGGGCTTAATTTACATTCAGGTTTACCATAGAATAGGGAATTAATTTGATTATTATTGCAGCAAACATTTGACGATTGTTGGTACACATCAACCCAGACAAGCAAGCCCTCACATCATGATTTAATATTTAGGTCCCAAAATGGTTGAGGTGGCTCCTGTGGACGGCGATCAGCTTTCGGTTTGGTCTCTCTGGTTGCTCCAGGCTTCCCACACAGGAAGCTGACTTGAGAACTTGGTAGTGGTTGCCAAGGTTGTCTCCACAGTAACATCACCGCTCAGTCCACCTCCAGTAGAAGAGGGTTCCTGACAGTTACTCCATGTACTGCTGTAGATCAGGTTCTGGTGGTTTCACCACACTGTGCACTCACGCACACGTCCGACAGGATAGGAAACAGTCCTGGCGTCCCTGCTCCAACCTCTCAACTTCAGGCTCCCACTTTCGTACTCAAAATGTCAACTTCACTTTATTAACTAATTTCAGCCTCGTAGGATCCAAGAACAGCACTAAATCTGTCACTTGTCTGCAATGCAAGCCAAAAAAGCATTGAGTTCTGTTGCTGGAATATTGCCTCTTGTCATGGTAATGGGGTCATTTTGAGGGAATGAATAAAGGTGGGGAGAGTGCTGCTGGCTTCTGCTGTGTGGGGTTTGGCTCACCAATCTGATCTTGTATCTGTTTTTCTACTTGTTATTATCTGCTATCACATATGCACTGCTTTTACTATGTGCTTGACCAGACATCACAACAAGATTTACTGCTGCTGGATTATCTCTGCCCAACCAGAACAAAAGTCAAAATATTTTGACTGATCAGACAGAATATGCATCAGTAAAAAACATTTCCTTACCAACAGTTTAAATCACAAGCACAGTAGTTTTGTGGCTGTAGGGTTGGCTCTGCCAGTGTGTAGGCTGGTCTGCCGGTCAATCGGTCCACCAATTTGTTCCAGACTGAAATATCTCAACCATTATTGGATGGATTGCGATGGCATTCACGGTCCACAGAGGAGGAATCATAGTGGCTTTTTTGCTCCCATAGATTGGCATCTAGCACCACCAGCAGGCCATATGTGTCACTTAACCAGTGAAACATCACAACATCTACAAAATGAATAGGCACAAACTACTGACTTTTCCTATAGGTGCCACCATGAGGATGAACTCAGGATGAATTGCAACAACTTTGGTGATTCCTTAACTTTTCATGTAGCGCCACCATTAGGTTATTATTTTTGGTTTGTCCGGAAATAACCAAAACAAACGGCATTCCCATGAGCCTCAGCTGCACTTTTGTTTAGTGCTAATTAGCATATGTTAGCATGCTAACACACGAAACTAAGATGGTGAACATAACACCTGCTAGACATCAGCATTTTCGCATTGTCATTGTGAGCATGTTAGCATGCTGGCGTTAGCATTTAGCTCAAAGCAGTGAGTGTACTCCGCTAGTACGGCTGAAGACTTTTAGTCTTGTTCATAGTTCGTAGGAAACATTGGCCTATGGGACTTTTCTGTGAACACTAACAATTATTGTCATCATAAATTATTCTGGCTTTTTTTTTTGTTGTTTTTTATTAAATTGATGGATTATTTGTTTAGTTTACAAAATCTGAAAAACAGCCCTCACAACTCTCCAGGTGAAAAAATGGTTTGATTTGTCTGTCTGACTAACATTCAAACCTGAATAAATATTCAATTTCGAATTATATGAAATAGAAAACATCTACATTGCTGCAGAGAAATTGGAACCACAAGGTTTGGCTTTTTTGCTTGATAAATGGCAGATTAATCGATTGTCAGAATGGTTCAGCATTTTGTGTTTGCAGCTCAGTTTGAAAAGGGTTAGGTCCCAGTTGATCTAACTTATGCAGATAGGGTAATGTTATTGATGAATGTTATTTATATAACCTAGATCAACTTTTACTAAAGAAGTTGTTACGTGGAATATCACTTGCCACTAGTATACAAAAAGCTAGTGAAGCCGTAGTATCAGGTGGTGCTTAGCCTTGTGTTCTTGTTGTTTCACACCACTACTCCAACTGACAGATTGAATTACTTCACACCCCCAGCAACAGTATGCCTGCAAAAACAAAGTTACCTAAGAACAATTTTGCTGTTATGAGTTCATATTTAGTTTATGTTGGGGGGGGGTAACTGCAGTTCAGTGGGGAGTTGTGAAACTTGTAATGAAAAAAAGAGCCCATTATGCTATACTGTACACATCATTTGCTGTCTGGGTGGATTAGTTCTTTGTGATGTTAAACCTGGAGAGCTGCACAGATGCACTCTCCGTCAATGTAAATAACTGAGTAGATATCAGTAATACTGCTTCCACGCATGCATTTTGTGTGTGCGGCTATGTCTACTTATGTAGATGGGTGTGTAAGGATCTAACTAAAGCCCTGTAGACTTTTCACATAACTCCCTTATGACCCCGTAAAGCCTGATAGCCAAACGCCACAGGGCTAATTGGAGAATGTGTGTCTATGTACTTGGCTACAGCCGAGGTCGCAGGGTGTCATAACCCAGCTAATCAACATCACCTGCTTGCAAATTACCAACACATGCTGCCAAGTTAGTGTAGGGTGTGGGCCTGAGTTCGGTGCAAGAGGTGGGGACTGACTGATGAGCATTCTTCAGAGCGGGACCGTTTGGCTGAGATACAATCAATATCTTATTTTTGATTGTTAGCATTCATGGCTTGTTGTCATTTCAGTCGCTCCCATTTTTGCCCTGCTATTGTCAAAAAGAAGCACACTGAAGTGTAATTGATCGACGGATTTCTTCCCTCAGGAAATCAGTGGATTTCAAAGACTTTGCTTTGATTCTGCCAGCTCTGCCGCAGTGCACATTAAAGCAGGTTTCTGCTCCTCTCAGTAGAATAGCAGAGCTAAGAAGAGGCCCATTGCCATTTAACATTATGCAGGGATGAGTCCCAGAGCACATTACGCATTTGTCAAAACCATGAACAGCTAGTAGCTCTGAGCTCTCTGGGTAGTGCTCTGCCTACTGAAAGCTGCCCAGATGGCTGCTTCGCTACCACCAGAAGGTCTGACATGGAGGTGACTCAGCGCTTATGTTCCAAACAAAACTCAGCGTGGATGTTAGCACACTTTACACTGCTGCCTGATATCATATAAGGTAGAGAGAGGCTTTTCTTATGTAGCACAATGCTCAGTGGCGGTGAACCTACTGAAAACCACATATTCCCCAGACTGCTTCGCAACTCCTCCTAGTAATTAGCTCCTCATAGTTACAGGCATGATTTAGGTCTTGACCAAAAATCCCCGTTCCCCCACCGGAGACCATAAATCTGCCTTAAGCCGACCGAGTCAGAACGCGGGCGGCTCGTTGAGGTCCCTGTACTGTCGTGGTGTTCATGTCCACACAGATGAGCCATTCTAATTTCATTAGCAGAATACGTGTACAGGGCCCCGCTCCTCCCCCCTCTGCCAATCTGGCTGGAAACAACATGCAAATGAACTATTGCATCTTCTCAGGAGTGTTGCTGATTTAGAGCAGTTATGATTTAGGTACTCTAGCAGGCGTCCATGTTGAACTTGGCAGTGCAGGTCTGTGCTGAGCTGTGCTGGGCCAGGGGAGTGGCTGACTGAGTTAAAGCTTGCCTCAGCATCCAGCTGGAGCTGAGCTCATCTCCCTGGTCTGACTCAAGCCTGAGTGAAGAAGCAGATGATATGTTTGTGTGTGTGTGTGTGTGTGTGTGTGTGTGTGTGTGTCCCCGTGTGTGTGTGTCCGTGTGTCCGTGTGTGTGTGTCCGTGTGGGATTGGACTGGGGTGAGGTGTATTTACAGACATCATTAATATCTCCCTGCCCTGTTTGGTCACATTGTTGGAGTTAGACATCATCAGTCAGATCAGGGAAATCGATGTTTAGTGGCTCTGATAATGACCTAAATCTCTTTTAGTGTTTTTAAAACTGTCCTTTCAAATTATGCTCATTACTACAAACAAAAGGTCAGCACACTAATTTTGCTGCTTGTTCAAATCTTGACTCTTATTTTGTCAAGTAACTCGGTCTTCATTTACAGCAGGAAGTAAAAAGACTGTTTAAAGGCCCCGAAACCTATTTTCCTAATCAGCATCTTATTGTAAGTGGTTGGCAATTTTCTGCCAAAGTGAAAACAATGCTGGTCATTACCCATGAGAGAGTTCTGCATTTTTCGTTATTATCTGTGCTTTTCTCACTGGTTTCAAGAGTGTGGGGCTCTATTGGAAAAAGGTGATGTCGCCTATATCCGCATACCAATAAGAATTTAACAATATTAAAATTAGTATGTGGTGAAACTTGATGGGTAGGTTGGTAGCTCTTTGTTTATCCCCGAGGGGAAATTTCAGTCTCACAACCGCAGAGATATAAAGGGAATAGAAAATGAATAATGGATAGATGAATAGATAATACAATACAAGTTTGCTTGTATTGTCGGGGAGATGCCCCTGTCAATCAAATCTGATCAAACTACACCCACACATTCCTGACCAAGCAGGCTAGCTGAGGTTTTGGGTGTTAAACTCTTGCTAATTTATAACTGAGCACGTACTTTAGTATTCATTTTTTATTCATCGAGCAAAGAATCCTTAATGTCAAAGCAATATTGGTTAGTTTCTAGGTCACTTGGGGGCAGCAGAACAAGCTGTAAAAGCAACATTAACATATCATCATCATCTTATAAAGTTGATATGACGAACATATTAGCAAACGGATGTGTTTGTGTCCCGCTGATTTCATGTCAAATTATTCAAACATATCTGGCTCTTTAGCTGCTAACAGCTCCACGGTGTTCACCAGCTGGGCAGGTAGTGTACAGTGGGTTTATCAGAGCTTTTTGGCTAAAAACAGCTGCCTGCTGCTGCTGGAAAAGAAGTTGATGAGAGCAGAGCTTTTAAAAAACAAAAACAAAAAAAAACCCAACATTTTTTATTTAGGATCCCCATTAGTTACTGCCACAGTAAGAACTATTGTTCCTGGGGTCCCCACAAAAGACAGACAAGACATTTAAACATCACATATAGATGGTCCACAAGATCAACAAAACAAAATGAAATACAAATAAGAGAGAGAGTGCTGATCATCCACTCACAAGGTCACCTCTACAGTGAACGGTTAAAACATAAGTATATATAGTATAAATAACTTACTAGTGTACAATGAAGCATAGCACCACAAGTGTAATCAACCTTCACATACAGAACCTCATCTGTAGCCTAAACTGATTTATTTCTGAATGATTGCTGTTCTTAATGTCTTTTTAAAACTGATTTTCCTGGGAATATGGGTTAAATGTAGAGGTAGTCTGTTCCAGTGTGACATAGCTCTATACATTCCAGTTTTCTTTAAGGCATTGGTCTTAGGTAAAGGTGTTGTGAATCATCCCATTCAGGCAAATCGGGTGTCAACATGATGTCTGTCTTTGGTGTGTGTTAGCTGTGAATATAAGTATGTAGGTTTTCTTAAGGCACAGATGTTTCATATATACCGGACCAGGCTACGTGCCAGACTCTCTTCCACCGTCATCCCGTGACAGCCTGGCATGCATCCGCTCCACACAGTCCCTCCATTGAGCAGTTAAGAGCAAGGCGAGAAGCTCTGTTTGGAGTGAGCTGGATCTTATTAGGCTCTTGTTTTGAAGCACTAGGCCAGATAGCAGGACCGTAATAGAGGTGGGATAAGACAAAAGATTACTTGTTTGATTTTTATCTCTGTTAAAAAGTAAGCGGAGCTTCTGATGATCAAAATGCCCCTGCTCATTGTAGCAACCATATTATTATTGTGAGTTGACCACGAAAGTTTTCCCTCAAGTGTGACACCCAATGGTCAAAGGCTTAAGAAGGCCAGAAATGTCCGTACAGCGGCAGAGTTTGGTGGTAATTCTCTATGGGTTTGACACTACAAGTGACACCTTTCACATTACACGTAGTCATTTGACCCGTTGTTGAAATAAAAATAGTCATTTGTGCAGCCTAGTGTTGGGTTTGTCTGCTCCAGTTGGTTGTAACTGTTCTACAAATAAGGACTGCATTTACTGAATCTAAGCCTATGTAACCCCCGCTGAAAAATGGCCGCAAAGTGACAATTAGGAGATAATGGTAATGGCAAAATCATAGTGTAACACTAGCACAGGTAGAGCACAGAAGAGTCAGTGAAATGACAATCACACAGAGATGTCGACCCAAAGTTTAGCCACGGTACCCAAACATTAGCCACTGTAAGCTACTGGTCATACCAGACCAAGTAAGGCTGTGGCAGCAATACCCCTGAGTGCATTCAATTGCTCAAGGTTATAGTTTATTGCTAATGAACTCAACTTTTTTACCAGTAATAGAATGAAGTTTCTATTTCAAAAGTTAATGTTGTTTTAAAAAGTTAAATAAAGAAGTCTCGCATTCAAACCTGACAGGAACATGACATTTATGTATCACATTAGCGTGACGTCTGGCTGCTGTTCTGTTTTTGGTCCCAGGCCCTTGCAGGACAACTCACAATTTGTGCCCACCCACTAACAGGTGCCACTACTATTCTCAGTATGCACTGCTCCATCACGATCGGTCTTGCATGTTACAGCAGAGCACTCGATCAGTCCCTGGGTGTGTTTTTGTCATTTACAGACCACAGTTATCTTCCGATCCTGAAAATACAAGTCTGCGTCTGATTCACACGCTCTCCACCTGGCATTGATACCTCGCCTTGAAAGAGGAGCTGTATATCAGCCTTTAATTTGGCATGAGTGAAAGCGATCTGTTTTATCGCCACACTTGGACGGCACGAAGTGTCAAAGCAATCAACGCTGGTGGAAACTAATAGCATTGATGGGCACATAGCCGTGTAACTTCTTCTCCAGCCTGCACATGCCTTCTCGTGGATTTGCGCTGATAACAACCTGCATAAACTAGTGGTGAGTGCATAAAAGAAACACATATACTTTCAAGAGGCAGTGCGATGGCTCATAAACAGCCTTTATTAATAGCCGACACTTTCAGATGTCGGTATTCCGTTTGCACGGGAAGCAACCAGGAGGTATTCTGGGTAGGTTGCCTCCTAAAACGCTGGCATGCTGTTCACCCCATAGCGCAGACATATAAACCTTCTCCTCTTCCGCCCAGCTATATGTTTACCCTGGATTAGGTCATTTGTATCCTTACACCTTAGAGGCCTGCTTTTAGCAGCAAGGCTGAACGTGAGAGAGGGCTTTGTCTAAACCTTTGTATTAAGTATTTTCTCGTCCAGATTGTTGTACTGTAATGGTATGTGGCTGCGGTCTCCCAGGTTCTACTTGTGTTGTTTGTTTATCTGATAGTCATGAGTGGCGTGGCGATCACATCCAAACATCCCGCATGTTGCATGGAGCTTTAATTATGAAACGTCGTGGCTACCTTTTTTATGTGCACACTGTTTTCCAGTGTCCACACTGCGCCTCTCTGCCCATGCCTGCTTGTGTGTGTGTGTGTGTGTGTGTGTGTGTGTGTGTGTGTGTGTGTGTGGTTTGCTCTTAAAGGTCCACATTCATCCAGTGAGGCCCAGTGGTGGCCAGGAGCTTGCCAAGCATACAACAGAGCGCTTGTTGTGTGATTGGTCTGAAGCTGCCTCAGCTCCTTCGGGAGAGACGTTAAAAAAAAAAAAAAAAGCCCCAGTCAAGAATCTAATTTCTGTATGCAACATTTAGTACCCCCTAAGCTTGGATTCTGATGGTACTGAGTCAATCATGAGCAATTTTGAATGACGTTTGCACAGACTGGCTAAAAGCCTTGAACAAAATAGGGGTGCTTGTTTTTAAGGACTTGAAGAAGCTGTTATTGTTTTAAGAACCTGTCTTACCACTCGTGCCTGCCACCGAGCCACAGGAAAAGAAGGAACGCAGCATATTAATTGATTAACTCTGCATGCCCACTATGCTATCATTAATGGGATTGATTAGATTAAGCGGACATCTCGCTTAAACTGTTTACTTACTTGTCATTGATCGCTCCTTTTCATTTACTTTGACAAGACTTATTGATTTATTGCAGCAGAGATGTTGGTCGTCACCACTTGCCATATTGTCGAAAAAGCTGAATAAATCACACCCCCAAAAATGCAGCAGAAGGCTTTTTCAATCAGGTTGTGTTGACACTGATAATGACCTTACTTAGATTCAAGCACCAACATGACAATCACTGTAATTGTCTTGACGATGCAGTACATAATTACTCTCTAATTTTTTTTGGAAACTGGGACACTGGAAACCTCACACTGTGGCAGGCACCTTTTATCTAAAATGTCTGGCTACATGCTGCTGTGTCAGCCTGCTGCAGCTATATCTTAATTTGGTCAGATTGCTCGTAAGATGGCTGAACCCAGAGGCAGGGAAGGGAAAGCAGTAGGGGAGACTGATGGACAAAGGCAAGAGGAAAATAAACAAAGGAGGAAAACTAAGCAAGCCTGTGCTACTTTCCATTTGTAAGGCCAGGGGTGAAGATGTGAGCACACTGCAAGAAAAGATCTTGCATCATTTCAGCCCGTATTGAGTTGTAAAATCCTATTTTCTCATAAAACAACTGAAGAAATCTGCCTGTAAATTCCCCCAATGCAAACTTATTTTAAGAACTTCTTTGAGTCGAGTGACATTTTCTTGCCTTAAATATGTGGCTCTGCATTGGGAATAAGGGAAGTATCTGACCCTTTTTCAAAGCATTATTTTTTTTTTGCACTGAATGTAAACAATCGACTCTGTAAGACATCGTTGCAGTGCAAATCACATGCATATTTTCCACGCACTAATGCATTATTCAGAAAATAAAATAAATAAATAAAATGTTGCCTCAATCTTTAATCAGATTAAGATCAAATGATTCGAATGCATGCGCAGTCGGCCAGCACGTTGTGCACGATGCCTCCGAATTTGTGGCTCCTCCAGTTTTCTGTCATTGTTGCTGTTTTTACAAGAGCAGTTTTCCCCCCTTCTCCTCCCCCCAGGTCCCTCTAGGTTTGATTTGTATTACATCTCCCAAATTCGCAGGCCGCTACGATGGCATAACTCTTCACGAAGGCTGGATTTGGGCTAAAGCCGTTGTCAGAACAGGATATCTTGCTAATGTGTTGAGCAGGCCCTGTCCCAGCACAGGAGAGGAAGAGAGACGGAGTAGGTGGAAGAAAAGGGATGCGGGGGAAAAAGGAAGAGGAGAACCAAATAGAAAAGGAGAATTTAGAAATACCATGGGTTTACTGGGTTTAAAGTGGCAGGAGTGTAGAAGATGAATCTGTCTGAGATGTCGATGCTTTGATCTAAGTAGATTATTTTAGGACAGTACTGCTGTTTCTTCTCCCTCCCTGTCTTTCTTTTCTTTCTTTCCTCCTCTCTTTCTCTCTCTCTCTGAGCGAGCGAGCTGGCCTGACAACCGTGCACAGCTGCACCCACAGCTGTGTGTCGGTCCGCAGCAGGCCCTGCTCTTTATCAGCTTGATTGGTCACATCTGGCGTCATTACTTCTAGCTTGAGGTTGTCCAGCGTGGAGAAGGGATGGGGGAGGTGGGGAAGGGTGTCGGCGGCTTGGGGGTGGGTCGGGGTTGGAGTGGGCTCCAGAGGGCCGTGGTACTGGATGGAAGGCTTTAGCGGAAAGCAACATGGCTCTGTTTGTGTTTGCTGGCCTCGGGGGGCCCCCGGTGTTTGTTTTTTGCCCTCTGTGTCCTCAAGGTCTTCCAGCACATTTGGCCCGAAAATTGTTCCATGCAACACTATTTCTTTACTCAGAGGTGTCTCCTCTTGGGGTCTGATACAGAAGGTGTTGGCGGAAATTGCCAATTGGTGAACTTGTTAAGTGAGAACACAGAGGCTAAAATGATCTTTGTCTTTGGGAGATATCCAGTGCTCCATGCTAACTAGCTGGGTATCAAACCTCTATACTATCCCAAATGAAACGTGCCCGTAGCACAGAGGATCAAATACTGCCTAGACTGGCGTAGATTAGATTTTTACTCTTCTTATTCTTCTATTACAGTTTTTGATTTAAATCAGAATTTGGCCAATTTTAGCCAATTTTATCAGGGCAAACTTCATACCGTATGACATAAAACGCATGGCTGTTGTAACGATGTTGTGTTTAGACAACATTTACCATTTGGGACATTTTTTCTTAAATGGGGAAATCTGGCTTTTATTTTTTTTATTTATTTATTTTTTTAGAAAAACATGTTTGCATTACTCAGAGTAAGGTATTGAAAAGCAGTTGTGGTATTGGTGCCGAAACTCTGGTATCCCATCAGCACTAGCGTAAAGAAACATTTTACCAACACCCAGCTCTAGCTATAGCACTAGAACACCGAAACTTAAACATGGACAGTGGGTGCCAGTGTTTCCTGCTAAGGCTTGTTGAGTTAAGTGATGTATCCCAAAAGTGAGAAAGCTGCGAGTGTGTATCTTCTCTAGACACTGCATACTGCATTGTAGGAAATTATCAAAAAGCTGGCATTGATTGTTTGGACTCAAAATGTCGCCGATTTTAGACTTTTTATAGGCAACCTTCTTATATGTCTGCTTTGGTTGAGACATCTAACGTTGGAGAAGTTTGGCTTCTCTTCTTAAATGGAAAAAAAATGGCATTTTGTAGGAAAACATGTCTAACCACCTCTGCGAATACATTGGGCCGTAGGAAAGAGTGCCTGGTCAGATTCATAGTCTTGTTTACTTATCCTTTGATTAAATAGACTCTAGAAACTCTGACAGTTTTCTGCGAGAGACTGGTAACATGTAGCTGAAATGTGGTGCAAGAATAACAATAGCATGAGACTACTTGCTTTATTTATGTGGGAAATAACTTTCCTTTGACATCAGCCTCTGACATAGGCTTCTCTCATCCTCCCTCACACAAGAGTTTCTTCATTTCTGGAGAAGCTTCACAATACCTCGCACCCTTTGAGACACGGAACCTTTATTTCCCATCATCTCCATTTCCTTTTTTCCCCCCTTGTAGCACTTGTAGTTGAACTCGGCCCCCGCGGTGAAGTGCCAGCAGCTTGCTGCTACCACAGAGCGCGCTGGAAGTCGCTGTCGTTGCAAAGCGGCCCAGAAGCAGTAAAAACAAAGCCAGTGACAAATAAGATCAAGACCGTTGTACACACGCGGAGTAGTGTGTGACATGGAGGCTAAGTAACAAAGGGTTTTTAAGCCTCGGAACGCCGCCTAGCCAGTGTTAATTCTCTGCACATGTGCTGAGTAGTATCCCTCCGGCTCCTCTGCAGCGGAGTTGGGATCCAGATGCCAGATACAGGGCTCTGAACTGAGCTGACCTCTCTGTGGCACAAGGATCAGCATCAGGGCCTCGTGCCCGAGCCTGTGATCACTGTGAAAGTGTTACTGGCAGGAGCAGCGCTGATGACGTGCCGTACGGGTTCAACTCCGCCACCCACACAAATGGTGACTCTACATCAGCCATCGTAGCTGGATGGGTGGTGAGTGAAAAGGACGGTTGTTCTGTCTCTAAATCTCTTTTCTCGTTTCTCTGGGAGGACATTAAGTGTACACCCCCCCACCCCCGCCCCACGCCCAGAGGAACCAGTTTCCTGCCATGCCTCCATGCTGAAATCAGATCCCAGCGTCGCTCAGGCCTTGTTTTTCTTGGCAAGGGCCGCACACAGACACTCACACGGAACTGAGGCTCCCAACCATTTCTACCCACCATCACTACCTCTCTTTTTTCCCCTCGCTCTCTCTCTCCACCTCTTCTCTCGTCTTCATACATTTACAAGTAAACGAGGCCTTTATCTGCTTTCCCTAGAAACCAGTTTTCGCACTGCCAGAGCGTAAATGTTTGACTGATAAAGGTGCGCGCGATGGCTCACAGAGGGAGAGGGGTTGTGAGCGTTGGAAAAAGTTGTGATGAGGATAGATGCTAGACATGCATGTTTCTCCAGCCATTTTTGGGCTGTAATTTGAGCCCAACTCATTCAGCCAGCACATATTTTAATGACATTTAAACATCTCCAGATGTAATTTGAAAAAGGTCCAAACAAATGCCTCATGAGGCTTTTAAGATGATATTTTCCCCTCTGCAACAGGCCGATGCATCATGTTTTAGAGATAGGTTTTGCAGTAAAGTTGCTCACACTGAAAACCCCCCAAACTCCTCAAAGGCTTGTCTTTGTTGAGCAGGGCAGCATTCCACTGAGTTCATGCACAGGATTTTTGTTCACATCCTCCAGTTCGGAGCTTTGCTGTCCCCTCGGCTTGACAGAATGAGAGTGATGCAAAGTAAGCGTATTGTTTTCCAGCGCTGCTCTGCGGCTTGTGGGAACAGGGTTGTAAAAAGGGTTTGAATGACAGAAGCGTGCACCATGGTCAGTGTGCTCATTGTCGTCTGCTGTTTACATGCCTTTGGCCCTCACACCACTACCACGGCCTGAGGCAATTTAACTGCAAACCCATGAGTTACTGCTGTCTGTTGAAAAGGTGCTCTGTCCTGGAGCCCAGTGGTGTGGAGGAGCGCTGAGTGTGTGTGTGTGCTTTTCATGGATGGGTACACAAGGCTCACTCCCCCCCCCGCCTGTCTGCTTGTGTTTGTGTGGTTATGTTTGTGTATGCACATATGCAGGGGGAGGGGGAGGAGTGCTACAACAACAAACTGGGCTCATCAGTGACATTAAACAGTCCCATATTTCAGGAAGAAAGCAAACAGAGCTGGCTGTTGCGCTGCTTTTGCACTTACTACAAGTGCATGGAAGTTAGCCGAGCACTTCGAGGAAGCACCCTTCCCACAAGGACATTAAATCCAGAATCAAAGTCATTGATGGAGGTTTAGTTATCTCAGGCTGTTCACTCTCCACCTCCCTCTGTCCTTCTTCCCCTCTTACCTACAGCACAGCACAAATGAAACCCATATGCCAATCACACAGGCATTGTGAGTTACTGAATCGAAACATTACCCTATGCTTCGATCTCCATCTATTCCTCATGCAAAGTTTTCCACTGAGGTGCAAGTGTGCTCCAGAGAGATTGGTGGGGGAGACAGACAGAGTCAAGGCCCTCCTCGCTGTTCCACTTCACCACGCTTCCCACCCAGCCGATGGAGTTATCACACAATTATAGCTGTAGAAATACATAGACATGCCTTGTAATGTAGCCGACATGCGCGGACCACAAGCCTTCACCTCCCCCCGTCCGCCTTTCTGGAGCCACCACGTGTCCGTCCCTCTACTCATTACACAAGGATACAGCTGAGCTTCCTTTTTTTTTTTTTTTTCCTTCTCTGAATTTTTTTTTTTTTTTTTTTTTCCGTGCTCCCTAATTCGATTTCGGGCTCAGCGGATGTTACAGCTTGATCTTTGCACGTCACAATGTCTTGATGTTGTTGCGCGGTGTAAAATGTTGTTGTTTTCCCCGCTTTCCCATGGCTAGTAATTAGAGGCGTGTGATGTGTGGGCTGTAAGGGGTGGGAGGTGAGTAGGGATGTGATGGTGGGGATGAGAAAGGGGCTGCCCCCCCCCCCCCCCCCGCAGCCCCCCCCCCCCCCCCCCTCCCCTCTCCCCCCCCCCACTCCTCATTGACACAGGAATTGAGGCAAACATGAG
>CM022473.1:7642753-7655018 GCA_011952105.1 Coreoperca whiteheadi | reverse complement strand
CCCCCACCCCTAGTGTGTGTCTCTCCAGCCAAGGCCATATTAAAAGCCTTTGCAGCTTGCATTCACATTCAATTAAAAGCTCCCCTCTGCGGCCGCGGAGAAACAGCTGCAGAGACTCCATGCTGTCTGTTCTCCTCAGTTTTTGTCGAGAAGGTCGCGGCTCGTCTCCCGTCGGAGGTTTACACCCCCACCCCCCCGGCACACACACACACACACACACACACAGAGACACACATTAGACACTGAGAGAGAACAGCTAAGAGAGTGCGAGCCAAAATCACATCCAAATGTTTACATGAGAGGCGGTGTCCCTGTTTCATCGTTTCCTTATCGCGCTGGCATAATAAGGCGCAATTACAGGAAAGATAGCCCAATGTGGACAACAAGCCAGCAAGAAAGGAGGAAATGAGTAATAGTTTGTAAACAGATAGTCTCCGGCCTGTATTTTTTTTGATGGAAAAAGACCTGAGTGAGCCTGTCCGCAATTATTCGTTATTTGCTGATTTCAATGCTGGTCAGACTTTCCACATCAGAAGCTCTGATAAGACATCTCACTATTATCATTACCTCTGCTTGAACTGTTGTTTGCACACTGCAGAATCAGATGGACAGTTGTTCATTGTAGTCTGTCAATGCATTTGGATTTTGCTTCTCACATTGTTCTGTGTTGTCAGAGTGAAAATTGGCAATGAAACCACCCTCCATCTGTTTAGATATACAGTGGAAATTTAGTTGGTGGTCCACAACTTAAGAGTATAATGTATACAGTATGTTAAGATTTTGATTTGTAGGTGGGAAGTATGCGTGCAATTTTAAACCACAATTACTCAAAATGAGACACAAGAGTTAAACATCGCAAATGTTCTAAAACGATACATTTATCAGCCTTATGCAGTCAGTCTTGTCGCAAAAGTTCAGGTAATAGTTTTCATAAGACAAAATGCTTTCACATTAATACATTGCTGCACACATTGTGAGCAGGGTACTTATATCTTGAGCGTTTTGCGTGCATCAAGTCAAGGTTTAATGCTGGGTGGCCTCCCTGAGCGGTGCGGAGAAACGATAATGCAGTCAGTGATGGCGTCCACAAGATACTCGCCGGCTGGCTGCGAGGGCCGAGGCGACCCGACTGATCCATCCTAAATTTAAACCTGTGGACAGACAAGTCTAGCCAGCGGCCAGCCTCATTCCAGCCGCTGACCTTCCACTGCATGGAGAGAGAGAGAGAGACAGAGAGACAGACAGCCTCAGGCCTTTTAAGTCTGTCCTCCTACTCCTCTCACTCCCTCCTCTGCTCTCTTCCACTTCACTCATCTGTTTTCTCCCTCGCTTCTCCTTTAACTCCTGCTTTGAAAATATACTTTATAACTTAGGCTATGTTTTCTAGCCTCCAGACTCTCCAGAAGTGGGCGAAAGACTGTATATATTAGAGTACTTAGAGCATTGTTGGGGTGAAATCTAATGCGCCAGTGGGATTCACATACTATTCAATCCTTTCAGGACTGTCCCTTTGGCTTTTAAAAACCAAGTAATTATCCACAACATTTTCCAACAAATACATCTGGCTTCTTTCAGCCGCTGATGGATGTAACACAATTTGTACAAAAGCTGTTTTCATGTGCTTTTATGAACACCTGAGTGGATGTTTCCCAGGAAAAAATAAAAATAAAAAATTCCTCAGGCACTCTAGAAGGGAGGCATTTTATAGTTTCAGCTGCAGCACAATTGGTTTGTTTGGAATACCCGTAAATAAAATATGAAGCAACAGCAGCGATTGTCACCATGCCTGTACAAAGAAAAGGCTGGTGCCAAGAGAAAATCCAAGTAACAGACATGGTAAGATGTACCAAAAAAGCACCAACGAAGCATGTGAAGATTTTACAAGAAATCCTCTGTCAATAGCAAATTATTCGGCGCTTGTTTCTACATTTTGAATTTTGAGGAAATTGATAGTCATCTGACCGCAACCCGTGTAGACACAGACACGTTGTACTGGACATACTTGTTTGGGGTTATGATAATAGTAGTCTGTTGTTCTGGAAAATGTTGGCTCACTCTCCCTGATGTACTTGCGCAGCCTTCCCTTATCTCTCTGAATGCTTTGGCTCCTCAAATCATGTAAAAGATGGGAGAGTTTAGCAAATCTCAATGGAAGATTGGAAAAAGTTCAAAAACATACCCAGATGTTCACAGAACAGTACCGTTACTATGCTACGTTTGTCTGCTTGGTTTTATTGCCGCGACTGAGGATCAGTCTGCCTTTATGTGACAATGGAAAAAGAGCTTTGAGCGTATACGCCTGCGCGCGCCTCATATCCTCGCATGCAGCAGATTTGAACCCCACATGGTTTGTGCCTTCCAGGGCTGAGCCACACCAGCGGACAAGCATCAACTGGGAGCTAAATGGACCTCACGAGCCAGACAGCTCAGAGACAGATGAGATATGTTTCCATTCTGGCTCTGTCCACCTTCCTTCAATCTGTCCTTCCTTTCATCCTTCTGTCTTTCCGTCCTGTCCTGTCCCCTGTCTGTCGCGCTCCCTCTCTCACTTCATTCTTCTCCTCCCTGTAATCAGGGCCCTTTGAAGTGGGCCGAGGAGACAGATTAGAGTGGGACCTGCAGGGTCTTTTGACCTGGGACGAGTAATTAGACAGGGAATTAAGAGGAAACCCAGCCCCTCTCTCTGTATTGAAACCATGCTGTTACTTTTCATTTAGTTTTTTTGTAAAATAGTTTCTAGCAGTAGCATTTCATTACTGCAGTAGGAGCAGTAACAGTTCTTGTTTTTACATCTTAATTAACAACCAGTGTACAACAATCAGACATTGAAGCAACAAAAAGTAGAATAATTAAATACCAGAATCTAATACTTGACAAAGATGAATTTAAATAGCTATAAAAATTTTGAATACGACGAGTATAATGAACTGGAGGCAACTCAACAAGCTGTAAGTATAACATTGACTTGCTATCTCCTTATCAAGTTGGTATAGCGAACGTGTGGAACCGTTAGTAAACAGTTGCCTATTTACACATCCAACAGACGCAGAGCAACATTAGCATTCAAGTTGTGATTCTGGTCGCCTGGTGAGTCCAAGTCCAAAATTTGCTCTTCTTTTAGCTCTGTTTTTGGTCTCTAGCAGCTCCCCGGGGAAACATCTGGCTCTTTAGCTGCTAAATGCTCCATGTTCTATGTTCACCAGCCAGTGGCTAACTGTGTCTGTCTGCTGTTTTGGAGGTAGTGGTGCACAGTGGGTTCAGCAGAGCTGCTGCTGCTGGAAACCAGGTTGATGGCCATGAGTGTGAGCCTAAAGGCCATTACACCAAAAACACTTCCTAAAAACGCTAAAACTCTCTGAGGGGAACTTCAATGTTAAGTGATGAGTCTCTGTCGGTTTGCCACTACGAGCAATACCCTTTCATATTACACACAGTTATTTAACCCTTTTTTATTAGAAAACATTGACTTGTGCCGCTTTAGACCCCTAAATACTGCTCTAAAGCGTTCCAAAACTTCAGTGAAATGTCACAATAATACAAAGCGTACTACTACTTTTTATTTTTTGCAAAATGTATAACTATATTCTGTAAGTCCGCCAACCGCATGTTTACAAGGATGTATTTTGTGAAGAGAGATTATATTGATCACGCAGAATTCAAATGGATAAAGCCATGCTCTTTTAAATTCAGGTAACGGTAACAGTAGAACAAGTGAAAGTATTAGTAGAAGTGATACTAGCATTAATAGAAGAAAGAACTGGTGTAGTGTGGTAACAATTAACAGAATTAATAATAATGATAATAGCAGTAATGGTACCAAAAATGAATACTAGTTAACAGTTGCAATAGTGTCTGTAGTAGCATCAATAGTGTTTGACACCAACTTTACTAAATGGGGATCCTGTACTTTGGCCTGTGGTGTCTGTGTGTATGGTCTTGTTGAAGATAAAAGTTAACTGTGGGGAGAGAGAGGCATTATGCCAATCAGCCCAACCAGCTAAGACCAGGCACTGTTATTAAACAGAGACCGTCTAGAGGAGTGCCCCCGTGGCCAAATATGGACATCCAGTCGGCCTCTCTGTCTCTCTGAGGGAGACAAGAATGAACCCAAACCCAACTGGCCGACATGTGACATGAACACTCTGCGCTAAAAAGAAATACACTTAACATTCTCCATATGTCTTTTTTCTCTCTTTTTTTTTTTCTCTGCAGGTAAGAACAATTTTCTGAGCAGAAAAGCTTTTGTGATGTGCCATGTAAGTAAAGTGTCACATTTTTAGATTCTCTATCTTTTCCTCCTCCCTCCTGACATCCCTTCCCTGTGTGTGTGTTTGTGTGTGTGTGTGTGAGTGATATCCCCAGGGTACCTGTTGTTGTGACAGGCTCTTGACTCGAGCGGCGTTAGAAGATAGCGTGTAAATTGTAATCTGGGAGCTCCCATTCCTTAGCCTGTGTCATGCTAATAATGCCACGCGTCAGTCAAGCCTGGCCGCTGATTAGAGGCACAAGCCAATGCTATCAGTCATCCTTTTTCTATTGTGCGGATGCCACAAAAGGAGCCATTTACTGGTGGCAATTTAGCGCCAGGAGGGGAGTATTGGCTGTGCGATAATAGAGACTTAACCTGTATTGACTTACTCCTTTGCATAATCTTTACACTAGTGCTAAAGAGTAGCTTCCAGTCAGGAGCGTGTGATTATTACAAGGTAATAGCGCAGAGGTAAACAGATGAGTGACACTGGCTGTAATCCTTAATGAGGGGCTGTGAGCTCAGGCCCAAAGATAGAGGAGAAGAAGGTTAAGAAATTAATAAAAGAACACCTTGATCTTTATATTATCCATCAAAAATGTGAGTGTGTTTAGTGTTCAGGAGAGAAGAAATGTGGTTTGTCTTTTTTTTTTGTAGCTCTTATTTTTACTCTTTACCCAAGCTACTTTCTGTTATCTGGAAATGTAATTCTTCCGTTGAACCCCATTTTAATGTCACTCTGGATAAAAGTATCAGCTGAATGATTTAAATGGAAAAGGAAGAGTGTCTGTATCTGTCCAGAGGGGACAGGAAGCTTGAGAGGGTTAAAGAGGGGGTGGGTTTTGGAGTAGTGGAAAGAATCTGACTTGAATCTGACGCGCACACGTGCACACACACACACACACACACACACACACACAAACATTCACACGCTTCCCCATAAACCCATAACTCTTGCTTACATAACCCACCTGCCTTTCATCAGCCACATCCTGGGAGCAGCCTGGGGTGGATGACAAGGGGCTGTTAAAGATAAGCGTGTTTACTCTTACTTTGTGGGGAAGTTGTAGACATCCTTATCATTAACAATAAACAAAGTCAGCATTAGAATGAGTTTAATTTTTGGTATTGGCAACAGTCTCAAGAATCCGACAATAACAAATACAATGTTCAAGAAAAAATGGGAAGCCAATAAAGAGTTCCATTTTAGTAAATGAAGTTTCCCTTTGGTTCTGTTTATTGCAGTATTATATAATCACAGGGCAGAAGATAAAATGAAGCCTTTCCCAAATTGGCAGGTAAAGTTTTTGCACAGCACAGTATCGTGGCTGGTCAAGAAGCAAGGATGACGTAGCGGTGTATCGCAGTCAGAACGGTAAATCCCGATGGTGCCGTCTATGCACAAGCTCAAGAGCAGAGGTGGAAATTACTGGTCTACCATAGCACGTCTTTCCATTCAGACTAAGGTGCCAAGTCCGGGAGTGCCAGGAGTAAGAGCAAGGCACTTGAGCTGTAAAGAACCCTTTTAATATTCAACATTTTGACCCCTGATCTCACCACATTTCAAATCCAGGGACATTCCTTCATGACCAAATTGTATCCTTGTCTTGCCTGTGATGGCTGACATCATCACCGTTTTGCCCATTAGGTTTGCCTCTCTTGAGAAGAAACAGCTGCGTCACCCAGAGACCACGTTGAGGGTGTATTTGGGGTTCCTCGGTCGACTAGAACATTTGAACTTGGTTCTCTAGAGGGCCTGCCAACCCCGACCGTTGGGACTGAGGAACAGAGCATGTTGTCGGCCTCACATTCAACCTCATTTCCCTTCCAAACCTTCATCCACTTTGGCCAGACCACACATCCTTTAACGTTGATAGTTCTGCTGGCTTGCTCATATTCTCCTTTTACACACAACCGCGTAGTCACAACCTCAGATAGGGATCACATTCAGCCTCGCTTGGCTGCTAACTACCCTCAATTGCATTTAGGGCTTACAACCGAGCAGAGCTTGAGGTACCCCTCAGTATTTATAAACAGTTATGATCGCATTTTCTCAATGAACTGATTTGAAATTAGTGTTTTTCTAGAGGGTCAACAGAACTGTGGCTGTCAAGTAGACCAAATTTGCACTGAATATTCTAAACTCATGCTGTTTATGCGGTTTGGTGTCGACCGGGCTGCCAGTAAAAATGCACAGTGGATGGGGTGAGCAGGAGGTTACAAAGAGCTGCAGCAGCCGTGATAAAAAATCATGTGGGCAGCTGGTAAAGCGCACAGCCTGGCCTTCCTTGGACTGATAAATCCAGGCCTGTTTTGTGGTGTTTAGTGCCCACAATAGGGTTGGCTTGGAAAGTCATGGTGAAATCAGAGATGCTGTTGTGCAAGTTTTGAGCTTAAAACTAATGTTGTACCTTGTGAGGAGGCATGTAGTGCAATTGCTAAGGCTACGTAACGACAGAAACAGATGGGGGAATTCATTTTCAGATAGGAGAAAAGACTCCAAGAGGAAAGTTTGAAAATTCCAACCCCACAATATCGAGACATCTGCAATGAGTTGTCAAGGTAGCAAATCATTTCAGGTTTTTTCAAATCTAAAGAATTATTTCCTTTCTAATCGTTGTGGGCAAAAGTATCAGTGGTACGGAGCGGGTGGAGGCTCTATGCTTCCTGGTCACCGTGGAAGCCGAGAGGCCATGCTAGGAGAGCAATGCAACGTTATCGGACGAATGCAACGTTATCAGACGAGAAACGAGAGGTACGGGTGGTGATGGGGGGGGTTGATGGGCCATGTGATGCAGAGAGAGGTGATAATGAGCCTTGTCTAGCCTTCCACAACACTCTCCCCCACACTTCCACAGTATCACTGCCATCTGCCGCTCTGATTGTGCTTCATCTACAGTACCAAATACTAACTGGCTGGCAGCCCTTCCTCTCTCCTCTGAGTTGTCTCTGTGTATAACCATGTGTTCTTCATCAACCTCTCTCTTTCCACCCATTGTATTCTTTATCAGTATCTCTTCCTTTATTCTCTCTCTCTCCAAATCCACTCAATCAGCCCAGAGTCAAGTGACTTTCACAAAGGGTCAGAATAACAGTGATTACAACTCTGGTTCATGATGAGCTAGCAGCTCCAGCTCATCAGTGTGAATGACGACAGAGCCTTGGCATCTGTAAATCAATGTGAAACGACAGCAAGTCGTAGCTGGCTGGCAGCATACTGACAGATCTGGCCCAAATGCCACTTTACCCTTCATAACTGCCAAATACAGCTTCAAGAGTCAGTGAAGCATCACTAGTTAAAGCCTTTTGGAAATGAATGCGGGGTCACTGACATTTATCTGGGAGAAGATCATGTGAAAATGAACCAGGCTGCTGTAACTAAGAGGTCCTGGGTTTAACAATAGTGCCAACACAGCGAGCTGTGTAGCTTGCTTTTAATTTAACCCCGTTGGACTGCAGCACACCTGGAGGGAGCCCTGTTTGATGAATACAAATCCTCTGTTAGTACATTGTGTAGACCCCCATCCAGAGGGTCTATTCCTTTTTCTCAAGGCAGCGATTGGTTGGAGAATCTGTCATCCTAAAAACCCTTTATGTAGCAACTGAACCAAGCTATGGATCAGATGAGAGTTGATCAGAGAGAAAAATGTGTTTTTGTGTGTATGTCTGTTGTTGTCTGTCTTTATGAGGACCATAAGTCGTTACAAAGATGGACGGATGAATAAATTTGACCAGACTAAAGACCATTCCTCTCCTCATTGCTGTTGGTAATTTTTGGGTTAAGGCCTTTTTGTCAAACAAGTTAGAGTTAGGATTTGTTTATATTTCTTCTTGCTTTAAAATTGATGTAAGTTTAGCAATAACTCTTTAGTCCAGCTATTTACTATTGCACTTCTATAAGGTTGGGGGGAGTCTCAAGCAGCATCTTAAAAAAAGAATGGTTGAAATTTAGCAGAGGCCTGCCAATTTTTACAGGTTGAGAAGTATTCCCCATGACGAGTAAACTGACCTTTTATGTATAAAATTGGTACATGGAATACAAAATAAATGTTAGGTTGATATGGTTGACATGGAATCACTTATGGTGACTGGTGGGAATGGCAACAGTGGTGGACTCCGCCTGTAACAATGAAAATTACTTTATAGAGAAGCAATTGCAAAGTGCAAATACATTGAGTGGCTATTTCTCAAACAGGGCCTTGCCTAAATTGTATACAAAATGGGATTTTATTTAATGAAAATCTTGAGGTTTTGGTTGGGAGATAATTGCGGTCAATGGAGGGTCCTCACAAGGATAGAAATACAATTATGTGTATGTGTCGGTGTGCTGTACAGTATGTTTTCATATGCGTATGTGGCTCAGTGTGTATGTGTGTGCTGCACCGCAATCCACAGGCTGCTTGTTAGCACAATGTCAGACATGTCCATCAGTAGCATCCCTTGCTGCACCTTATGCGAGCCCCAAGCCGCAGCTGTGACGCACATTTCACCTCTCCTTGTGTTTACCTCCTCACCCCCGTTTCTCCGTCTCTGTGCTCTGGGCTTTTTCTTTCAATTAGGTTTTCCCATCTTTCGACTTTCTCTTCCCGCCCCACGTCCTTGCCTTAACAGTGAGTAAAATTTGATAATAAAGCATCCCTGGGTTTCACAGAGTCTTAAAGCTGTTTTTTTTTTTTAAATCCTTATTTAATGTGTATGAGCAAGCGATGGGAGAATTTTTCCTGACCTTCTCTTCCTTCCAGCTTTGGTCTGCTTTGCTGGAAAAAGATAAAATAAAATGCAGATCAACCCAAAGTTTGTATCACGCCCTCTCGTACATCCCAGCACCTTTTTTTCAGTAGGACCACTTAAACCCCAGCGGTCAAGGCTGACCTTCTGTAACTGGCAAACTCAACAAACAATCAAGATCAAGAAAAGTTAAGAACAAGCCTCGTCACCTTGGCAAGGTTTTCGCTCCAATATGAGAAATTCAATTAGTAGTATCAAGGGCAGGAAGACTGTGCACAGGGCTCAACAATAACGAACGAAAACTAAACACATCGTTTTTTTCCGGAGCTCATGAGGAAGTAGCAAAGGAGTGAGCCATCTCACTTCCTTCTCATCTCTCTTGAGGGTTGGCCATGGGCAGTAGGCCTACTACCGATCCAGCACTGGTGAGTAGGGATGGGTTCTGAAACCCGGTATTTATCGGTCCCCGGGGCTACCTCGCTTCAGATCGTAGTATTATCACACTCGCTGCAGCCTCTCCTGCTGTACGTGTCGGGATGAGCTCCTCCACACGCACACCCATGAGGAAAAAAACAAAACAATACTTTATCAATACATCTGTTCAACAAGCAAAAACATGTCATGTCGAAAGCGATATTTTAATCTGCTCTGTCTGCAGTAGGGTGGCCATTTCCATAACACCAGAAAGGAGGACACTTTGCGGCATTTAGTGAGGCGAGAATAATTGCACAGGACTCTGGTGTACTCGCAACTACAATGTACTCGTAATACAACTTCCTCCATCATATCGAGGGTATCATGATACAGTGATTCTGAAATAGCCTACTCTATTCATTGCCAGACAATCTGATGTAGACCTGAATGTAACAGAAGAGGCAAAAAAGTGTTTGTTCAAACAGACATTTGATGTCTGTTTCAAAAACGTCTTGCAAAGTGCACAGTGCCTGAAAACACTTCTGGAAATAAAATAAATACAGAAATAAATAAATAAATACACATTTCAGTTCTTAACAAAGAAGTAGCGTCTCTACTGCTTTTTGCTATGAACTCGTGCTCTTTTGTCCATTCCCGATCAAACGAGGTCCGACGTTTCGGCACGTTAACGTGATGATATGACGTAGCCTGTAGCCAGCACGTGGAGGCTTGTTTCCGTTTTTAACCACCCCATCCCTACTCACGAGAAAATGGCTGCGAGTTAATAATTTCTCACTCAGAGTTAAGGAGAAAAAGGGGGGATTGTCATACAATTTTTGATATGCAGTGTTTGTTGCTTTGCATCTATGACACACTGTGCCCTTGTTCTGATTCATTTACCTTATTTGTAAAGATTAAACATTTACATTTACATTTAGTTATTTAGCAGACGCTTTTATCCAAAGCGACTTACATATGAGGAAGACAATGGAAGCAATTATAACAACACAAGGTAAGAAAAAGCATCAAAAGCCCAGCACAGTATACAAAGCTAAGGATAGCAAGGATAGGATTTTGTTTTGTTTTTATGAAAAGAGATAGAAAGGAAGAAGACGTTAGTGCAACATGACAATTAACTTTTGTTGTTATTTGATAACCGCTAATAAATAAAGCAATTTGTATAGGGGCAAGTAAAAGTTGATATCGGGCAAGTAGATTTCTGACCCACTTGCCCGACTGAGGGGGAAAAAAACCGCTGAGCCTTGCTGTATAGGCCCTGAGTAACATAAGGGAAAGTGAGAGGCAGAGAGAACTCAACACCGGATGGGTCTAATCCTGATCCTCCTTATCAGTGCCGACCTCTGGGAAGCTGTGTGTGGATCTTGACCCTCTGGGGGCTCTTCTTGGGGGGAATGCCTTTTATTCCCCTGTCTGATCGGACTTCAAAGGCGATGCGGGGAGTGGCGGTCATCCTTTCTTTCATTACCAGGAGCTTTGCGCTAATCTGCGAGGGCACACCTGATGCCCCCCCCTCTCTGTGAATCCCACAGATGCACACCCTCCCCACCTTTTCTTTCTGCCAGGGGGGCTAAATGCTGTGTAATCTGGATATAAAAGAGTCTTAATCCTCAGCAGTCGGAGTACTCCTGCACCGCTACCTGAAGCCTGGATAAATTCCCAAGCTTGTTAATTTGTTAATCAGAGCTGGGTTAGAGGAAAGGCCTAGCAGGGATCAGAGGATGAGTCAGAGTAGTTACAACCTCTGACCTACATATGAGGGCATGCATGACATATAGAGGCATATTAAGTTATGGATTAGTGAAACTGCACTGTAATAATATCGTAAAAATAGCCGAAATCCTGCCACTATGCTTAGTTGCTTCCTGATTGAGTTTTGGACTGTTGGTTTGACAAAACCAGCAAAATGTCACCGTAGGTACTTAGGAGAATAGTGAAAGTAATCGTTAGTTCCAACCCCAATATGAAAACAGCCACATAATAGTGTACATTTAAAGATGTGTGTGTGTTTTGTAAACTTTTCAACAGTGGACAGTCTTTTAAACATTCAGGCTTTCAGAGAAATGTTTGACAAAAGAGCTGTTTTCTCATTCACACAGAAGTTGTAACTTCTTACTCAAAGTTAAAGAGTAACCCGTAATCGACGGCTGTGGAAGCTCGTTCAAAGAATGATAGCCCCCTGAGTGGTTTTCACTTGTTTTTCACTTCAGATCAAGGTCTGCATGCTGCGGAAAAGTCAGGCGCTAATTGGCTAGCATTGTGGGGTTTGTTAAGGGGCCTTTTGTTATATGAAGAGATGGATGAGCAGCAAAACATCAGCAACAACAACATAGGTGCAAAAGTCCCGCCCTTTTTTAGGTCTAGCTGACAAAATATCCCGTTACATTTCCACTCCCCTCATGGGGTATTTTCTTTCCCTGGTTTTAGCCTGGAGAAAACTTGAGGATGTATCAACTATAAGCCCATATGGAGCTTTCTTTAAGGCACATCAGGTCACAGGCATACAATGAGCGGAGCAGAACAAACTTGGAAAAGCTTTTGTTTGTGTGGATTTTGTTTTTTTAACGTAAGTCCATTGTAGCAGGAAAATGAATTTCCACTAACTTCATTTTCAGGACTCTTTCTCTCAGTAGCATTAGAGTTGATTTGCCAAGGGCCTCTGGAACGGAGAATGTAACAAGAAGTGTTTGGCTTCACAGTGCAGCGCTGGTGTGAACTGCACTCCCTGCCCAGGGCCTGTTCTCCATATAATTCTTACCCTGGGAATCCGTGATAGATAAAGATCGATGTGAGGCCTGGAACCCCCCCCCCCCCCCCCCCCCCCCCCCCCCCCCCCCACCCCCCCCCCACCCCCCC
>CM022473.1:7620070-7642728 GCA_011952105.1 Coreoperca whiteheadi | reverse complement strand
CCCCCCCCCCCCCCCGGCTTTTTTTCCTTATTTTCTTTCCCCTGGTATCCGGTAATAAAAAAAAAAGGTGTTGGGGCCCGGTCCCCCCCCCCCCCCCCCCCCCCGGCAGTATCTTGCTCCATCGCTGATGCCCCCGTTTTCCTCCTCCTCCTCTTCTTCTGCATCCTTTCTCTCTAGCCACATTCGTCTTCTCATGACGAGCAGTAATTACAGCCGCTCCTCAGCCTCGCCGCCAGAATGAGCCGTTTACGTTGGGCCACTTGCCTCTGGCTGCTGTGGCCAGCCTCCCGTGCCCCACTGAGCCCAGCAGGAGTAGCCACACAGTCACCAAAACGCAACCCAGCGCGACCCAGAGCCCGCCAGGCCCAGCTCACCCAGGCTCCCACCCAGCCACTTGTGCTCCTCCCAAAACCCCACAGAGCTCCATCACTCATGTACTTCATACAACCCTCTTTTCCCTCCCCTTTCTTGTGGCAGCTCGCTGCAGTTTGGATTTCCAGCCCAGCTGAGGGAAAACCATTTAATTCGTTGAAGGTTTTAGTGTAAAGAGCCAGGTCTCAGAGCCAACAGTTCTGCCACATGCTGTTTTCCTCTGTGTTTTCTGTGCCTGAGGGTTGAAGCAGAATGAAAGAACGTACTCCCCTGTGCCGCGGCTGCGTACAGAGGAGGTATGTTTGTTTACACACAGGCAGCCAGGGAGTGCTGTTTAGAGCTACGGCGCCTGCACAGGATCCTTCTAGTTAAGCTGATGATGTGTTGCGCTGGGTGGGGCCCCGGGGGCCCCGCGCCGTTCTCTGGCCCTTGGACCCAGGTGCTTCCTGTCTGCCTGCTGGAAAAGTACGAATGCGCCCATGACGGGCTAAGTCAACCGTGAGCCTTGTGCCGTTGCTGCTCCTGCAATGCCCTGTGGGACCAGCAAAAGGGCTTTAAACATCCAACATTTTTTTCCTCTTTCCATCCCCCACGCGCTCTGCTGTTCTCTTGGACTCTTGTAATAAAATAGATACATTTGTCACCAACATCTGCAGAGAGAGTTAATGTTAAGCAGGGAGCTTTTCATTTCTCATTTTATTGTGTGTGTGTGTGTGTGTGTGTGCTCGTCCCTATTCTCAGGTGTGGCCTGTTACACTGGCAAAACAAGCAGATTTCATACTTAAATTCTAATTTTGCCTGACAGCGTATTGTTCAGTGTTTGCTTTATTTTTCACTTTGTTCTCCAGAGGAGCCCTGGAGTTGTACTCCAGTAATAATCCCAAGACAAAAGAATATTTTGGCAGATGTTTTCACAAATGAGAAGGGATTTACAAGTTACAGTGCCAGCTGTGGCAGTCCTATAAAGTATTTATATGCTCCCTAAAATATGCATCTTACATGTAACTGGAGCTGTGGTCTGTTAAAAGAGCGCAGGCCGACCTGCTGGAGCTGCATGCTCCTTGCAGGCTGGGTTTTGTATCTGGATAGAGGCTCAGTTCTGCGATGATCATTCTTGACTCCTGTCCAGCTGGCCTTGCCCTAATTTGTAAAACACAACACTAGAGGGATGTAGCGGCCCCTGGTGGCTACGGTGTGCACTTACAACTTCAGAGCCATTTCACTTTTCAAAGCAGCGTGTGAAAAATGATAAGTCCTAGTGAAAGGAGCTGGGGGTTGCCGTGAATTTTTATTTCGATGGCTCTCCACCATAGTTACATTCATTCCCTTCATTTTACAAGCTGACTCACTTTTCCCCACCTGTCATGCTTATGTTTTATGTCTGACACAGAAGCATTTAACCAACAAGCCCTGATTTATGACTCAT
The DNA here is from genome assembly GCA_011952105.1 of Coreoperca whiteheadi. Taxonomy (NCBI): domain Eukaryota; kingdom Metazoa; phylum Chordata; class Actinopteri; order Centrarchiformes; family Sinipercidae; genus Coreoperca; species Coreoperca whiteheadi. Next base: position 7,640,930 of record CM022473.1, on the reverse strand, counting down.
CTCAAAGGTGTAATTTGAGGTTTGTGGTTCTGGGGGTCTGGGAAAAAAAAACAAAACTGCGTGAGTGTCTCTTCGCTGTCAAATCGTGCAGGGACCAGCCAGCTGTGATCATTTGCACCCTCTCCCCCTCTGACACCCAAAAGTTCAGGCTTTTCAACATGCAGTGAAGGGAAGAGGTGACAGAATATGTTAACAACACCTCTTGTTCTTCTCCCCTTCCTGCTCCATAGCATGAGTCATCAGATGAACCTGTCTGAGAAGTGAACGGCAGTAATAACGGACAGCCCCGACAAAGGCATGGGAGAACATTAGTCGCTCGTAAAAAGAGCTGATGGCACTCGCTGGCAGGCTGTTCCCCAATTGTCAGATATTTTATTGGCCTCCCCCCTGAGGCTATCTCCATGGCGATGGGTGTAGTTAAGGTGGTGTTTATTTCCAGGTACCTCTGGAGTCTGCCCCGTCCGACGCCAGGAGTCTGTGTCTGCTGATAAGGCCGAGACTGGCTGGGAAGAGACAGGGACTCAAGGTTAATACCCACAGTTTGGCTGACGTTTGCTTTTGCTTTAGGGTAAAGTTGTACAAGAGAAACTTAACAGCAAAGTATATTACTACATCCTTGTGAAGTAGTTCATGGCAGGGACAACAGAACTTTATAAGTCACAAAAGTCGAGTAAGAAATCATTTATAAAAGATAAAAACATGTTTTTTCTGTCCTGAATTACCATTTTCTTGTTATTTTTCTGAAAATGAACATTTCAGAGGTTTCAATTTGTATGTCGATGCTGGCCCTATTCTTTCCTGTCTAAAAACAGCACAGACTTTAAGGTCAGGAGGGTCATACCCAGCTTGACCCTGAGAGTCATCCCACACCTTGGTGTGAGCAGTGGGCTGAGCAATGAGTGGCCAAGTGCAATCACAGTTCACGTCCTCCCCACTGCCACCCATCCATGGCACTCTGTTTAGGACTTTGACCTCTGCTGCACCGCAGAGGTTCAGCTGGTTCACCAAAGCGGGGTCTTTCTGTGTGAGAGGGCTGGAGAGGGCTGGTGAATGATTATGGTTGCACTGGGGCAGGCAACTGTGACCCACTTTTAAGTTGGCTTGCATACCATAACTTTTATAGACCTATATGTGAGGTGCTGCAGAAAACATTGACATTTAAGACTTTCATTTTCCACCTGAATGAGTTGAGGGATTTTTATTTTGTTCTGTGCGGGTCTAGATGTGCAGATAGGCAGGGAAAGACGGTCCTGGAGCCAGCTGTGGAAACAAAAGATAGCGAGCGAGCCAGTGAGGAAGTGAAAGGGATTTGGTGTGCAGGATCTGCACAGCTCTGCAGAGATGGAAGTTTTCATTTCCTCAGGATAGCTGTGGCTGTTTGAACAGGTGGGCCCCCCCCCCGGGGCTGTAAACGCTCCGGCCCCTCTCATGTCGACCGGTTTGTGCTCTCTCCTGGGCGTCGCATTCTTCAGTCCGCAGCGCAGCAGACCAGCACAGATCTTTCTTCCCAGCTCCCTCTTTGCAGGAAAGCCCAAACAGACTCCGCGCTAATGCTTTTCCAGTCGTCCTCCTGTCATTGCTGTTATTACTGCTCTGAGCAGCTGGGCTAAGAGACATGGAAATGCTTGTTAAAGGGGGGAAAGTGAGAACCAGAATGCCCTGATTGCACAGGGCGAGGAGGGGGTGAGAGCAGTGTGTTTTGGTACATGCTTTGTGTGTGTGTTTTCCCCAGGGGCATGGATGCACCCAGACTGAGTCATGCCAGACTGGAGCCATGGCTCCGGCTCCCTAAGCTCCTTTCCCCCTCTTTCCTCCTACCTCTCCTCCCACTGCCGACATAACCAGCTGGGCTCCTGAAACACCCGAACACAGGCATTGGAGAGGTGCTTGATGGTAAGACAGAAGGAGGGAGGAAGGAATGATGAAATGCCAGAAGGAGTAGGAGCGGTAGGTGTGAGGCCCACATAGAGATCGATGGTTCGCTGTAGAATCTAGCAGGTAAACACCAGTGTGGCCCCTCCTCCCCCACAGGACAGCACTCTGGGATTAGGCCACTTGTTGACACTATTTCCACAAATTCTCAGTTTAATAAAAGCCACACACCCCCTTCTTACCCTCACTTGATGTCTGTCTACTTGTTCATGTTTTTCTCCCCCACCTCCTTTCCCTACCCTGCCATGCCCTCTCCTCATTTCATTTTGCTTTTCCTTACTGAACATCTGTGAAAGCCGTTGCAGTGTCTCTGTTTAACGTTCAAGCGGCATGAAAGCAAAACAGAAAGCTTTGTGCTCACCCTCAGACTTTTAAACATCACCAGTAGGTGGCGATATGACTCTTCAAAAGGGCACTCAGAGCCCTCTTTAATAAGTAACCTCTCTTCCTTGCCCGTGTTTGATCCCACATCCCTTAAGAAAAGCAACGTGTGGTGACTGCTGGTGTGATTTTTAAAGGAAAAGACCGGGATGTCTCAGTTTTTTTTTTTTTTGTCTTTCCCTTTTCTGGGCTGCTTGTCTGCTTGTAATAAGATAGATGAATATGCAAATGGTGGTGGTATGTGAGGATAAAAGATGGTTTGCTGTTCATCAAGGAGCCACACTAGAGGAGGCCGGCCGGGTTCCTTTGGACAAATTACATGTTGGATCTCTCGCACCGAATTATTTACAGCATATTCTCACACAGTATAGTATATATTTTTTTTACAGTATATATTGGGAGATCCTCACAAGAGTAGACTGCTGTGGGCTTTTGCTACAACAATAACTGCACTGCAGTATACTTACCACATGTTCTGCAGTTTGAGGATTATACAAGTCTTCAGGGCAACTGTATTGACAAATTTCCCTCTGAAGAATCTCTTAAGCCTCCTTTTTATCGCTTCTCTTTCTTGCTGTCTGTGAAGGTCTGACCTTGTGGATGTAACCCTGAGGTGGACTCCTTCTATACCTCTCACATTTCATGACGAACGAGAGTAGATCAAGCGATCGGAGATCTCCAAGGGTTGTTTAGTCTGGACTGCAGGACGGCAGCTGAACTCTCAGTGGCCTTGCTTCTCTCTCTCCGTGAGGGCATCACTTATTATTTATGTTTTGCGTGGGCAAGCTGTTTGTTTGTTTCCCCATCGGTGGGGGAGTGTGAGTGAATGTGCATGCAAATGTGAATGTGTGTGTATGTCATGAGGCATGGATTCTACAATCCAAATCTCAGTGCTGCACGTATTGGTAGAGGACAGCGGCTTGGGGCAGATTTGTGTTGTAATCGGAGAGTTAATCTCTGCCCTGTTGCTTGCTGATCAGCCCCTCAGGGCAGTCAACTCAGGCATGCATGTAACCCCCCCGAAACACACACACACTCCATATATCGGCAGCTCTGCTCTCCTTCAGCCCCTCCAACTCCCATCTGAACCAATAATCTCATGACCAAACGAGCGCACGGGAGAGAACAAAAGCTCCAGTTCACCTGGACCCTCGTTCTCATTACACATCAAGAGCAAGCATTAGAGCCCGCTGGACAGAGAAAATCACATTCTCGGCCTGGCTCAGGTTGCATAACATGGCTATGTGTGTAGCTGAGCTGGTGGAACAGCCACCAGAGCCGGAGTCAAGGCCAAGCCCGCTGATGTAGACATGGTCGGACTGACCCAAAGAGCATCAGTTTTCAGCCTCAGTTTAGGAGGAAAGAGGAAAATGAAAAGAAATGAAAAACATCTGAATTACTTAGCATTTCCTGGGGCATTTAGTGATTTTTTTTTTTTTCAGAATCTGAATTATTTTGTTGCTAATTGGAATGGATTATCTCAGATTATTATACGGTTGAAAGGATGGTGTGACCTCAGAGGGTTAGTTGAGTTTGCGCAATCTTTAATCGTGGATCATTTCGATGGCAAATCTCATTCATTCATCCATTTACTGTATAATAGCTTGTTTTTATTTTGTAACATACATTCTGATGCCTACTGAAGAAGATTTATAACCTCAAGAGGGGAATCGTTAACATTCGGACATTGCTCCTTGAAGAGAGCCCTTGACACTTTTGGGATGCAGGTTGCCATGGCTACAGTCAGTAACAGGTTGTGTTTCCTTGGCGACTGGGGTCCTGCCTGGCGCGTGCATTTGCTTCATTGTTACTGTCCACTCAGATGCTGCCTGCCTGACAGTCTCTTCATCCCTCCCCCCCCACCCTCACACACACACACACACACACACACACACAGGTTTGCGGCACTAGCTTCGTGGGGACCCGTCAATGCCATAATGCATTCCCTAGCCCCTAACCCTACACCTAACGATCACAGCTAAATGCCTAAACCTAACCCTTACCCTAACCCTAACCTTAACCTAATTCTAACCCAAGTCTTAACCCTCAAAAAGCCCTTTAAACTTGTGGGGTCCAGCATTTTAGCCCCACAAAGGAGGTGGGACCCCACAAGTATAGTGGGCTTTTGGATTTTGGACCCCAGGAATATAGTAAAACAAAAGCACAGACACACAAAAATGTGTCCATCTTTCTTTACCGTCATCTCTTTTTTGAGAGATTGTCTTTTCGAACGATACCGAGGTTGGCTAATTGTTTTCCCTGCTCACCTGTTTCTCCCATTAGGAGCCTCTTTGTGGTGAGGCAAAGGGGAAACAACAGCATCAAAGCAGAGGGGTTAGTTAGACACTGTGTCATCCTGTGGCTCTCAATTAGGAGCAGGAGGCGATATTACACTGGCATGGCTAATGACAGCCCACTGGGACCTGGGAGGTGGAGGAGAGAAGCGACGTGGGGAGTTTGGGTCATAAATCCAATCATCTTTTCTTTTTTTTCTGCCTTGCTGGGGTTGTGATTTGTGCTTTTTGTTGAAGCTTATATACTTGTTTGTCATACTGTCCAGTCTGCGAATTCTGGGATGGATCTTTTATTTAAATTGCACACTAATTCATTTGAGTTTTCATTCAAGTTTACTTATTTCTTGATCTAAAATCAGCGATGTGCCCAGAGTTTCCTCTGCCACTGAATACATGAACACTCTCTGCCTTTTAAAGAGCTGCTTACACATAAATACACAGAATTAAACTTAGTTTCAATGCAAATCTTTCCTTGTCTTGAAAGCTTGAAGGCTGTGTCAGTGGATTGTTCTCCCTGACAATAATACAATAATAATGTTTGAAACACTCAAGGATGCACCAATCCAACTGTCTCTCTCTACTCAGGAGATCTGCCAACACCGAGTACTGAACAGCACACTCCATTGAACTCAATGGAATCATTTTTATGTAAGGCAACATGAGGCAGGGACTGCTGTGGCCCCGGCCTACCATGACTAAATTATTGTAACTGAAAAGGGAAAAACTCCTTTTTATAATGGCATTATTAAAGGAAATGCATTTAATATTGACCATCATGGCTGATACCTTATCCGCTTAATCAGATTAGTATCGGTGCTACTATCGATTCTGCGTGTCTTTAGAAACACTGACACCTTGAAGCCTTTTTGGAATGGAAATTGTCATTTAAAGATGGAGAATATTGGCACAGAATCCCATCTCTTCAACCCAAAATACATTTTAGTCTTCAAAAACCCCTACTGGTCAACTGTATTTTTAAGTTTTCAGATTTGAAGGACTTTCATCTGTTACTTATTGAATATTCAAAGCTAAGTATAGAAGGGTTGGTTTACTTAGGGTCATGTGTATATATCAGCCTCAATCCAAGCTACTAACACAAAATGCACTTGAAGACGCATGTCGGTCCATTTGGTACATCAACAGTCTGGGTTGTGACAGGTGTTATCACATTCACTTGTCATGTCTGTATGTGACTGAATAATCACAGACTTGTTTGCTGGAATCTCCAACAGTAAATCAGCCAGTCTCTCCTGTCTACAGTTTTTCTGCCTTACATTTTGCTTTTGTGTTCAGTTTTGATCCTCGGGTTTGTTAGTGTTATTCCTGCGTGAGCTGCTGTCCGCAGCCGTTCACTCCAGCTGGCAGCACAGCCAGCCGTGACTGGCACATAATACCTCCTTACCTCTACCACTCAGCTGCAAAAATCGATCTTTTTTTCCTTGGTAGAGGGACGTCCACTGGCTCGGAAGCAGTCTGAATGATGGTGTGTTAGCTGAGAGCGTTAGATAAGGAAGTCCGTGGTGGACTGAGGATGGAGTACTTTGTAGTGCGAAGCTTTGACAGAGATAGATGGAGCTGAAAGAGCTTGGCGTGTGAGCCTCAATGGAACGGAAATCCAAGTTTCGCTAACACTTTATGTGAAGGTACACATATTCACCATTAACTATTTTCTTATTAGCATGCATATTTGTAGCATGTTGGCTCATTATTAGTCATTATGAAGCACATATTCTACAACTACTAGGCCTAACCAGAAAATATATAACTTTCCTTCACAAACTTTCCTTCGACAAAGCACTTTCCGCGAGACACACTGAACAACCAGCTCTAGCTCAGTGACAGAATGACCACTTAAATAAAATAAAAAACAAAGGTTGGACGTCGGCTCCGGGTGGGCCATGCTGGGGGCATGGCTGAGGGCGGTGACTCCGTGGATTGAGTGTTTTTGATACTTTGACAATATTTATATAGCACCTAGTCCTACTTTATAATCACAAAAGACATGGAAATCTCACTTTCTACAATATCTGACCTTTAAGAATAGGGCATGTTAATTGCTGTAGTTGTGTGGTATAATAGATTTACTAAGTGTGAAGAGGAGGCAACTTTAGGATAGGGAACCTGTGTGGGTTAATAAGTGTCAAACCACTAGTGAATTAGTTATGAGCAAGAGCTCACTTTAGAATGGGAAACCTTCTGAGTTAGAAAGACTTAATTTAGAGTTATTTGGACAGTATTAATGCTTTTAGTTGTGTGTTTTGTTACATAAGAATAGACCATGTTTGTTAAGTGTTATTAAGGGAGAATGGCTATTCTGTGCAACACATATAGATCGTAATTCATGCACAACAACTTCCTTACTTACTATCATAAGCACTAGTTAGGATTGAGGGGAAACTCTTAGTTAATGGCCTAGTAGTTGTAGAAAATGGTCATGCAGAATAACACATTAATTACTGTAATGCTTTATAATGACTAATAAAGAGCCAATATGCTACTAATATGCATGCTAATAAGCAACTAGTTAATGGTGAATATGTTTACCTTAATGTAAAGTGTTACCTGAGTTTCCTCTGGGATAAAGTGGTGCATTTGAATACTACAAATAGCGATGGTTTTAGCAGCACTATATTCACCTGCCGCTGTAAATAATTTGATTATTTGCTTAAGAGTTCGGTGTTTGGGATGTTTTAGTTGGACTGTGCTGTAATTTTCCACTGAACTATTCAATACATGGCCAAAGGTACCTGGACATTTGACCATTACATTCATATATGATTGCTGAACATCTCATTTCAAAACCAGGGGCATTAATATGGCGTTGGCTCCTTCTTTCCTCCACTCTTCTCGGGAGGCAATCCACAAAATAGTGGAACCGATCTGGAGCCTCAAGAGCAGCCATGAGGTCATTGGCATGTGGAAACAAACTTTATGACCGGTGTCATTAAGTTGGAAGCACACTGTGGTCAGATATATCAATGTATGTTATCATTGTACGTTAAGAGTTCCCTTAATTGACACAAAGGGGTCGTGAAACAAAGCTCCAGACCAAAAGTACACCGAAGTATGTAGCTATACTGTCGGCCATATAGTGTAATTGTTAACCAGGAAAATCACCCTTTTTTACTAAAGCCTGGTCGATACATGGGCATGGATTATATCGATTTGTGCCTATCACAGAAAAACCTGTTGTAGGACAACTACTGGATGGGTTGCCATGAAATTTGGAGGTGAGCTTTATGGTCCCCAGAGGATGAAGTATGCGGACTTTAGCGATCCCCTGACTGTTCATCTAACACTGCCAGCATGTCAAGGTTTTCGCTTATTCAGTGAAGTATCTCTAAATCAACTTGATGAATAGCCACAAAATGTTGTACAGGCGTGAATCCTAATGTCCTCGGGGATTGGCTTACTTTTCTTCTAGCGCCACCAGCAGGTGGATGTTGTCAGTACAGCCTTACACAGCTGCTCGCATGACTGTAGACTCTTCTTATGAAAATACCTTGTCTGTTTTTCTTTCTTTTTTTTATTAAATCATTATTTAAATCAGCCAATTAAGGCTTGAGAAGTGCGGTGCCAAATCCTCAAAACACCTCGGAAAGTTTTGCAAACAAAGAGTTTTTGTGAAAAAAAAAATGAATGCCAGGTAATGACTTAAAGTTAATCGCCGTTCTTTCATTCCTGTAGAAAACAGAGTTGTCCTGGCTGCTCTTGTAGCATCACTGAAGGCCTTTAAGGATGCGTGTCCGTCCCTACACACTCGACTGTTGTGTCGCAGTAGCCAGCTGCTCTGCCCTTATTGTTATGTGACGTTTTTTCTTGTCAGAGGGTGGGAGTCAGCTGCTGGTGGGGGGGCCGCCCTGTGGTTGATGACCTCTCACCTTGTTCGCCTCTCGAGGCTTCCCGCAAGTTCCCCAGCGGGCTGTCCGTGTCACAGCTTGACTGACAGGTACAAAGTAACAACTGTGGGCTCTGAGGTCCTAAACCCGCCCCTGTCACTCAGCTGTCCCAGGACAATGCCCGACTGTCCCACCTGCTCGACCTGCCTCTTTGTGTCCTTATTGAATTACAGCACAAGTAGGTTCTGTGCACTCCCGGAGTAATTGAAAACATGTGATTTTAAAAAAGAAAATAAGGCAGGGATGTGGACCACTGAACGTGACTCCATCCAGCAGGAGCACCGGTCAAATTGAGCCCGTGAAAGATGATATCGGCATGTGGCATCCTCATTATGAGGACTTAAACGTCCCCTTTGTAGGTGTTAAGACCGGAGCCAGGTTTTTTGGAAGCGAGTGAAGGGATTCTGCTGACCTCAAAATGAAGTCATGTTCCACCAGTCTGCTGCCGACAGAGCGTATCCTTTTAAGGTGCCTCCTCGCCCTTGGCCTTGTCAGGGTGTCTGCTGGGATACAGAAAGGCTGTTATCCCTCATCTTGCTCCTGTACTGAGTGTAAGGATTTGAAAAAGGTCTAAAGTCCAGTGACTCTCTTTTTGTAATATTGTTATTTATGTTGGATTTTTTCGGGATACCGTTTTTCTTTATTTTGTATCCTTACTTGCAAATCCCTAATCCATACTACAGGTACTGGTCCAATTTTAAGTGCCTAAAACAATGTTTTCAGGATTTTCTTACACTGGGTCGGTTCATTCCTGTCCACGTAGCTTATTGCACAACTTTTGCCAAAATGTTCTACAGGAACTGAACTATTTCTCTGCACCTTCTTCAAATAACCTCATGGTGCACATTCAGTATTCCGAGCTTGTGATTGGCCAGGAGTAATTGAGACACTTACCGTACCTTATCAGGAGAACAAAATAACATTTGAAACTTATGAAATGCAGAATTCTATTATTAGTAATAATAAAAACAAAATTGTATCTTTAGGTAATGTGAGTGGAATGGATTTTAACATCATTCTACCCACCTCTGAATGGGAGGTATCCTCTTTGACCCTTTTGACAGCATTAATTTTAGTGTGGCAATTAGTTGACCAACAGAAAACTAATCGGTAACTGTTTTAATAATCGATTAATCAATTAATTAATTTTACAAGCAAAATGCTTGCTTGGCTTCTGGGCATTTTATAGGCCAAGTGATTAATCCACTAATCAAAAAAGAATCGGCAGATTAATTGATAATGGCAATAATCCCTAGTTGCTAAATACTTGATCAGCATAGTAGGGCTTCAACTAACAGCTATTTTCATTGCCAATTAATCTGTGGATTATTTTGTTTAGACTATGACATTTCTGAAAATGGTGAAGTGGATATGTTCAAACTGCTTGTTTTGTCCAACCAACTGTAAAATACTCAGTTTACAATGAAAGCAGAAAATCCTCACTTTTCAGGAGCTGGAAACATCCAGTGTTTGCCATTTTTGCTCAATACATGACCGAAATGATGAAGCGGTTATCAAAATGATTTCTGACTGAATTTCTGCTGCTTACTCGACTTTGTGTTTCAGCACTGCGGCATAGCTTCTCCACAGGCAACCAGACGATTCTTGTATGTCAAATATCCACTTTCCAATAGCTAATTTCTGTCAAGTTGGTCGGTACCAGCTAACAGACACGTGTCCTCGTAAAGTGGGACAAAGGCAAGGTATCCCATTAGTGGGGGGGGGCTTTATTTCACACATCTGTATCTGTCTGCAGTGGCCCCCTTCTGTCATGATGTAAACCACCACAGGAAAAGATGGTGTGTAGGTACAGACACACACACACACACACACACACACACACACTCAGGAGAAACAGGGGCAAGGTGCATAATTGTTCCTTTCGGGGAGGGTCCTGGCTCATGAATGCGTGCTCTGTTCTCATTGCTACCCTTGATTACCTTAATCCTCCGTCTGAACTCAGGCCTGTCACACGCACCGAGGGATCCGAGAGGTCAAAGATCAAACCATCCCCCCGCTCGCTCCTAAAATCACTGTCTCCTCATTAAATTACAGCCTTCTCTCTGTCTTCCCCTTGTTTTCTCTGCATTTACACCCCTGGTCCCTGCTCCCTCCATCCACCATTCCCCTCTGTCTGTTGCTCTTTTGTGTCAGTGTTCCCCTTGCTCCTCTGCTCTTCTTGAGTGAGAAGATGGTTCTCTCTCCCTGTCTCTCTTAATGGACCGGGTCCTCTTTGCATCACCACAGTATTGTGCTCTGTAAAGGCAGCATATGCGGGGTATTTCAGTGCAAATGGCGTTGGAATGAGATGGAAATTACAGGCTTGGGTTCCTTAAAAGCAAGCTTCTATTTTTCTCTGTTCCATTTCGAAGGGAATGGGGTGTAAAGGGGTAGAAGTGTGGACGTGTGTATAGGTGTGTGTGTTTGTGTGTGGGGGGGGGGGGTTCACAGTTCTTGTTATTTTCAATCAAACACACTCCTTCTGAGGATGTGTTGGTGGAAACAGTGCTCGAGAAATTATATTTGGGTTAATGATGCTCAGAGCATCAAAGGAGAAACCTGCACTTTGGGGCCATTTTCCAATTCTCAAGTTGATGTGAAATACACTGAGCGCACTGGCCGAATCAGAAATGAAATGTTTTCAACCAGTGCCTCATATTGTCATTAGTATTTTCTTGTTGTTCTGGCAGCAAAGTGTGTCACTCTAATTGTAGCATATAATGTCCTTCGTTTTTTAAAAGACGCACGTGCTAAAAAAAGGCTTCATTACGATCCACTGAGTTGTTTGGGAAAGGCTCTAGTCTGGTCCCTCGTTCATTTGGAAAATAACAGCATGAACATCTTCCTGCAGTTGCCATTCATATTTCCATTTTAATTCATAACTCTGCGCGTGCTTTGCATAGCATTAGGACACTTGCTGAATAACACATTGGCACACTAAATGCTTCCAGTTGCACTCTAAAAACCACTTTGCACTATCATTTCAGTACAGAGCCTCTCAATGATTAGGTCTTTTCTCTCTCGGCCTGATCTCGAGAAGGTCATCCATGCTTTTATTTCATCTTGGTTAGATTGTTGTAATTTAATGGATTCTGGTTTGAGCCAAAAAAACTATCTCACTGCTTCAGCTGGTCCAAAACGCAGCCGCTCGGCTTTTAACAAATACTAGAAGACAAGATCATACCACTCCTGTTTTAGCTTCTCTTCATAGGTTCACCAGTTAGTTTCAGAATTGATCTTAAGATTTTACTGATCACCTTTAAAGCACTTCATGGTCCAGCACCCAGCTAGATTGCTGAATTACTGCTCCCCTGCGAGCCAGGGCGCACCCTCAGATCCTCGGGCAGGGCTCCGCTCGCTTTTTCTGAACTTCCAGGCCGAGGATCTGAGGCTGCTGAATCAGTGACATCTTTTAAATCACTTCTCAGAACGTAGCTTTTAGAAAATCCTTTTATTAATTCTAGCACACGGTTTTGCCCACATGTTTGATCTGTTTTATTATTAATATTTCTCTTTATTGTTGGGCATTACTTTATTTTAATTTTATTCCTGTATTATTTTAATTGCCTGATTTTATTCATTGGTGTCTTCATTGGTGTCCTGAAATGTTTTTAACATGGTTCAACCATTGAAGGCACTTTTGTAACTTTGTTTTTGAAAAGTGCTGTATAAATAAAGTTTTTTATTATTATTACTATTTATTGACATATGTTACAAATTAATTTTCCATTCGGAAAATGCTAATGGCATTAGCATTTCCTCTGTTAAAAGCCCCACTCTTTTGGGTAATTGGATCAGTAGTGGAGAACGGGGACATTGTACACACTTGGATTTCCTGCGAGTTGATAATTAAATTTACTTTGGGCAAACCTGGTTTGTATTGTCGTGAGCAGATGTGTCATGGGAAGCATTTGAGAGGAGTTAATTGGCAAAATCTAATTCATTACACACTACCCCTGACTGCTTGCATAATCAGTAATGTAAAATCATGTAACATTCAAACTGCTACTTGCTTCTCTAGCAATTATACATATTTACTGTTTACAAATTTGTAGTAAAAACTGTAACTGTGACAATGACATTCTGTACCCAACAACGATTATACAGTTTCTTCACCTTTTAAATATTCTTCCATCTTATGATCTGAAAACCTTTTCTTTTCCCAAATGTGTTTTAGGAAATTTGACAGATTGCCTTATTTTTAAAGCAGTTGCAGCTTGAACTTTACAACCTGATTAGAACAATGCACTCTTGCAATATATAAATTATTAATATTGAGGCCACGAAATGCTACTACGCGGCCACAAAATACAAGTCGTTCACACGTTTTAATTAGTTTGTGGCCACGAGATAAGGGTATAAAGAGAGAACTGCATAAGGGCTTACCCAGCCGATGTTCAAAGACCGATCTCTCTCCATTGCCTTCATGACCGGAGGAAAAGGCTGCAAACAGGGCTTAAAGTGTAATATTGAACTTATCTCTGTCATTCTCTTTTTCCCCTTACTTTACGCCTCACAGCAAAGCATGTACACGTTTGGACTCTCAATAATCTACTAACGGAGCGCTTGTGACCACTTCCTCCCCAGTGCTGAAATGCACAGATGAGGTCATTTTGAATTTTAAGTAGCCATGTGCTTCTTGAGAGCATGGCTTATTATTATTGAGTATTTCGGTGTTAACCTCCCTCTAGCTGCAAACTGTAAACAGCCGATCTTCTAACGCTGCTTGCACGGGGGAGCCAGTTTCACTGATTACAGTGGAAGCGTTGTGTTGCAGTACCTGCATCCAGCTCTGCATACGTTACGAAGCCCGGCGGTTATTCTGGTGGTTCCAGAACGCACCAGCACGTCAGGGGAGGGGCTTCTCCAGCTGACAGCACAGTAGGCTAATATACTTTCCAGTGACAGGCCAGAGGTTGTGGGTTTTGGCCCTGAGTGGGAGCGCTTGGAAAGGTGTCTCAAAGGCCCATGGCATCACCCGGGTGTTTTGTATCTAATCTCTGTTTAAGCCAGCCCCCGTGTGTGATGTCACGTCTCAATCTTCAATCTCTTCCTGCCATATGTTCTAATCTAACAAACTAAAAGGCTTAGACAACAGAAAGTCCAGTTCAGTTCCTAGTAAGGTAAATGGACTGCAGTTATACAGCTTTCATGCGAAGCACTTTACAGTTTGCCTCTCATTCACCCATTCAGGCACACACACACACCCAACCATCAGGAGCAATTGGGGTTCAGTGTCTCACTTCAACATGTGCACAGAAGGAGCCAGGGGTTGAACCGCCAACACTGCAATTAACAGGCGACCCGCTCGCAAGTGGGTTCAACTCTCAACTGACAAATACAGTCAGTTAGTATATTCAAAACCTGTGGCACCCTTCGTCCAAATATCTGATTGCCTCTATACAGTCTCAGTCCACATTTCACTGTGTAAGCTCCCACCTCTGCCTACTGCATCAGCAGCGTGTGCACCCACGCTTCCTCACTCTGTGTAGCTGGAGGCTTTCGTTGGTAACTTTGGCTGCCAACATGCTAGAGCAGCCAGGACTGATGAAAGCTTGGGGAATTAGCTGGTGACAGGAACTCTGTGTGGACTCCAGTGTTGGCAGAGGCCTACAGGGAGCCTCAGAGTGGCGTCACATCATCGAGCCCTGCTCTCCGTTCAAGAGAGGGGATGAAATATGAACTCCTCTTAATATCCCATCTAATAACTGCGTTGACAAGCGCCATGAGTTACCTTCTGTAAGAATGTTGTGACATTTGGATAATTGGTTGTAAATAGGATTTTATTATACCTTGCCACCACACAGTAGTGGAGACCTTTTTATAGTAGCAAAGGTTGGATGGTAATTTTGCTAGCCTTATTATGGAGCTAAATACAGGTCTCTCCCAGGTGGCGGGGGGTTGTAGGACGGTCGGCCCGGGGAACAGGCCAAGGGAATCACAGCTAGAGTTAGTCTGTCTGCACGAAGACCAATTAAATTACACTTAAACTCATCCTGTCCATGTCTGCATCCACTTGGGACCAATACTGGCTCATTTAGAAAGACAGAAAGCTGGCCTCTATTCTCCTTTGTGAGTCGTGTTTTTACTTGAAGAACCTGACAGAATTTTATTATTGAAAATTGGTTTTGGCAGAGTGACAGTGGTCCCACACTGATGAACACACACAAAAAACGATAATTGCTTTTGTGTCGTAATGTTTGTGTATACCACCTTAGTGACCGCACCACAGCAAATGCATGAAGCTGTTTTTTTCTTTGGTTTTTTTTCTAAACCCCAAACAATGAAGGTGATTTGATTCAGCCCAGAGCAAAATTATGTGCATTTTACAGCCAGGATGTTGATAATGGGAGACAGCCTCAGGAAACTCGACAAAAGAAAACAGGTTTACAGATTTCCATCTTCTGTTAACAAAAAAAAAAAGGTTTTAATCCAAAAAATATCCAATTTAATTTGCGTGTGAAAGTAGCATTATCATAGCATTTAAACATATCAGTCTTGTCACATCCACTCATACTTAAGTAATTACACTGGAGTGATAGTAATGGCATTATTAGTTGTTTGAGTCTCTAATTAAACTGTTTCGGTGGCTGTCATTCCTGCTGGCTGGGCTCCCTGTTGGCACAGGATCTGGCTTGCAGAGTAAATAGGAGTACAAAGCTGACAGCTGTCTGATAAATTATGCACAGCCCAGTGTTTCAGAGGTGGATGCACACACACACACACACACACACTCGCACCCACATCACACACACGCTGATCCTCGCACGCTCAGGCCCCAGCGGTACAGTTGAGAGGAACTGGAGACTCATTAAACTCCTCCACACGTTTAGTTTGTGTTTCTGCCCAGTTTCCTCCTCGGTGGGTTGTGTGTCGCTCTCCATCTTGTGTTTCTGTCTTCTTCACACCTTTTTTTAACATCCCTTGTGTTAGCTCGCACTCCATCTTGCCACTCCTGTTGGCTCATCTGGTATCTTCATTAACACAGCGGCATTATAGCGCCCCTCTCTTCTCATATCCTCTCCAGATTAGAGGGCTATTGATATGAGGGCTCAAACCAAATCAAATGAAGGGGGACTAAGATATGGCCAAAATCAAATCAATGGAGGCATTCTAATCCCTGTCTATGGTGGACCAAACCTGTTGACCATAAGCGTCTTTTGTAGGACCCTCCAAGCCTGTTAAATGCCCATGTCTTTTAAACTCTACACCCCCAGTTTGTAACGCAGAAGACATTTTCACATGATGAGTAAACTAATCTAAAATCGGAGGCGTGGCCCTTCAGCGGGACCCCTCCAATGGATGTTTGACCACTTAAGCTAGATTTATACTTTCCACATCTGCAATGAAGTAACTTTTATCAGCCAGGCATGTTCGCCAGTGGCCCAAACTTTATAGCCACTCAAGCTGTACAAGCCTGCAAGCACGCCGACTGCACATGTGTGGAGCACGTCTACTTACACAGACATTTTAGGACGCTTACCTTCTGTAGGGCACTGCAGGGCATTCAGGACAAAATCCATGTATTGACAGCTAATTAACAACTACAGACGTGATGGATTATTGTACGAATACTTCTTCAATGGCCTATTAAAGGTGCCCTCTGGAGATTTGGGACCACATGTAGCGCTATGGAGCAATGTTTTTATGAGTAGGTCCCTGTGTTATTTGTCTCATGCGAACAAGGATGCACATGAGGACGCGGTGACTTGACATCCTTCCAGTGGTTTCACATTATTCTCATGATCAACAGGCAGTAAGCTAACAAATGCAGCAATGCGCGAGCAAAGGCAGGGAAGAAGACGGCTAGCAAGCAAACAATGGCATTTCCAAAATTTTTTTATTTTTTATTTAGCTTTGCATAATGTTTTATAAGGAAGAAAATGTACAACTCATTCATAGTTACTTATAACTTACTAACAATCAATGTGGGCTTATTATAAAGTGAGAAACCCGTTACTCTAAATGACTTACTTATGAAAAAAAGATTATTTACAAATTATAAAACCTTTAGAAAGGGGGCCTTATTAGAAAGTGGTACCCATTGCTTTAAGTAGCCGCCCACTACACGTTTTTCGCGAGTTTACATCCACCGAAGTTTCTCCTACAGGCTTAGAAGGGGAGGCTAAGGCGAGCGGTATTCAAATGGTTGCAAACTGCAATTTCACCACTAGATGCCACTAAATCCTACATACTGTTCCTTTAAGCATCCTCCTGTTATGTTATTCACCATTTGTGGTTTCGCCGCACACAAGTATGAGGAGCAGTTGAGGACAGTGGAAAGTGCTAATTTTGTTCTTCTGACCTCAAGTAACGAAGTGACGTTAATCTAGCCTCCGCTGATGCACAGAACAATGACATTCTATACAACAGACATGTCACACTATGACATTCTCTTCATGGATTTACAACGTGTAGCCAATTTAGTTTCCCCGTCACTCTATCGTTCCTCATCTTCCACCCCTCCTGCCTCTCCCTCTTCCCCTCATCCTGTCGTCTGGACAGTGCATTAGTGGCGTGTGAGACGACCTGGACATCATGCTTTTTCCTTGTGTTATCACCATCAGCCGTCTGTGTCCTGTTTCTTCACATGCTGCCACGTTGTCACCTTCTGTAGACTTTGTCTCCACAGCACGTTGCGTCCACCTCCTTTTTAAAATCTCTCCTTCTGTCTGATCACTGAGCTCTCGCTTCCCACGATGTAGAGATAAATGGCTTGGCGTTTTGCTACGTGGCAGGCTGGAATGTTGCGGTCAGGTTATATTAATTTCAATGGATCTGCGATGATGCCTTCATCTGGACTGAAGACCGTGAGGGTCATGTATATGCAATTATTCCTCAGTCACACACTGTAAATCTTCAGATAGTCAATTAAAGGAATAGTTCAGCATTTTTGGAAAGACACTTAGTAATTTTCTTGCCTTGAGTTAATAATAATCCTTACAAAAACTGACTAACAATTTTATCTATGTTGTGTGCCGGACTATTTCCACACTGGCCAAGAAATAGTCTGGGAAGTAACCACCCATAAAATGCCAATTTGTTGTTAATGCTTCAGTTTTTTGTGCGTATTAACCTGAGATGTTAATTAGTGAGTTATAGCAATTGTAGATGCCCAACAGTTGCTAGACATTGAATATTTTTGTGTTTTGGACTGCCGGTTGGACACAACAAGCAACTTGAAGCTGTTACCTTGTGTTCTGGAAAACTGTGACAGCCATTTTTCACAATTTCTTGAGTCAACTATTGCACAGGTAGTAACTGTAAGCTTTGTTTGTAGAAGCCATATTCCTCAGGTGAAATTGTCCACGTTTGAAGTTCTGTGAAGCATAAAGCGCCCTGAGGGAGGGGAGATGACGTGTTAGAGAGTTATTCACCACGCAGGGATGTGTACTCTGCAGCGATCACCACCTGATCCTGCTGTGGGTTTAGTTAAAGCCATGACTTTTAAACTGGGCCCAGTGGGACGCAGAAACAACACCAGGCAGGCCGCTATGAATATGAATGATCCAACCAAGCATAGATCAAATGCACAGGGCCCAAGAACATCATTGCTAATTGGGAGGGGGTGTGGTAACCTCTAGCCCCCTTGTCTCGAAAAACAACATGTTGATGTTTGTTATCACAACTCACATGAAATTATTCATCATTTGGTCTTGCTCATGCTCTGTCACTGTGTTACCGTCTAGATCATTAATGAATAAAAGTCGAAGTGTGTGTGTGTCTCGCTGCTGAGCCCACAGATTAAACCACACCGCAGGGACGGAGGGGACAGGTTTTGTCACCAGAGAGGGCAAGAAATTTAATAAGCGACGCCAAAATGAAATCTGTGAACACAGTGACGGACAGTGGCAGACGCATTGTTTGTGGCTGCGGTCCTCAGTTGACTTCTCTGCTCCATATTTTACCGCGGCTGATTATTCATTAATACGCTTTTTTTTTTTCCTGCAACAGCTGCCATATCCTTTAGTGCAGTTGTTCATATCAGAGCGCTGTCTCCGTTTTGACTTTGTGAATGGGATAATCTCAGTGTGAAAGAAAGATTAGGCGGGCAAGAGCGCCGGCTAAAACTCTCCACTGATCCCAGCCCCAGGCACAGCAGTACAGCTAATGTGAGCGTAGAATTAGTTTTCATGCTACCATGGATGAAAGTTTGAGCCTAGCACCCAGACAAGCAAAGCCCGCAGTAATTATGAATGATTGTCAAGTTCACACAGATACCTTCACAGTTTGCCTGAGGCAACTTTTTGTCACCGCCACTTCATCTGCCTTAAGGATCTTATTTTAATATCTCTTTTTTTTTTTTTTTTTTTTTTTCCAATATTCTGTGTGGTTATGGTTGTGGGAAAAGGATGAAAATTTATTCGAAGACAGCCTTTTGCTTAATAGCTCTTGGACAGAATACAAACACAGAGATAAAATGGAAAAGTGAAATCTCATCAGCCGAATTCCCATCCAAGTGTTTTTATGTAAATTTAAAATTAGGGGAGCTGAATAGAAATGGCAAATTCTGTTAACATAAAAAAAAAAAAAAAAAAAACTTTAGGCAGGAGAGTGTTTTGCCAATACATAAATGATGCTACCAAAACCTGTGGCAGTGCATTTAACAAAATAATGTACCACTGTTTGTAGCCAAAAATTGTGAATTATGAGTCTACCAAAACCTTCGAGAAATGCTGTACATACTGTCACCACCAATGTGCAACATGAGTTGCAACCTGGGCATATAGGGCCATCAATTTGTTCACTAACAGTGTAAGTGTGTGAGTTAATTTTATTTGTTTTGTTTGAAATATGGCCAACTTGAGTTGACATCATCAGCTTTCGTTTTGCTTGGTTGTTCTGGTGTACTTTTACTCCACTTTCAGGCTTCACATTGTGTTCTCTGTGGCATTTGAACAAAATGTACGTACAGTTTGTTTGACATTTGACTGGAAACCTTCCTCACTAATAATGTGGCTGTCCCGGAGAAGCACTGGAGCTGTGGAAGTGCTGATAGATAGGGATCACTGGATACATCTGGCAGGAGGAAATACCACCAGCAGTCAGGGTCTCTCTAGTCTGGCATAGCCAAACCTATCTCCACACTTTATTTTAGGTCTGGCTGAACCCATTGTAGTTCTGATATGGGGGGGGTTTGGGGGGGGGCGCTCTGGCTTGTTTGTATTTCTTTGAACCGATCACAATTGTCTCGGGCGACACTAAGCCCGGGATGCAGCGACGGTGCCTTTGCCAAATCGGTAACACTCAGATAGCAGAAGGGGAGAAGAATTCCGACTGAAATAGTCGGTCAAGGGCAGGCTTATGCCCACAGCCTACTTCCTGTGATACAGGCTAGGGTTTCTCCCACAGGACCATCCCCCTCCTGCCATTAAAATCTATCCAGGTATGTGGCTTAGCACTATGGACTTAATTGAAGCAATCCTTTAAACTCCACAAGAGTGGGATCGAATTGTGAAGGGGTAAACAAAGACATCATATGGTCAAATACTGCACTCCCACGGCAGGGACGTCTTCTGGCTGTAGAAGTGTAAAGTTTTTCATCTCTGATCCCAACAAACCAACAGATTGGAACCAGCAGCAGCATTTGTTGCCCTTCTTGCCCCTAATGAACAATTATCGTTGGTTGGCTGTGTGGCACCAGAGCAAACAGCAGGACACAAGCCAGGTCTGGTGTATGCAGCCATACCCACTGTCTGCACACAGGGAGGCAGACACGTAGAAGGACCCGGAGAACTGAACTGCCTGACACTACGCTTAGGATGCTTGACTGGGTAAAGTTTGTCCGGCTGCGCTGGAGAGGGCCAGCACAAATATTTATCTGGTTTATTTGTTTTCCCTGTCTTTGCGCCTGTGTATTTGGAGAGCAATACATGAGGAAAGAATGCTCAGTGACTCGGTCTGTCTGCTGGATTAGTATACCAGAGGTCACCAAGTGTTAATTTAACTGGGGCATGGAAAGGGTATGCTGTAACAGAGCTGCAGAGCATTGCTTTGGACGCGTAAGTCACAAATATTTAGTGCTTAATCCCTTGTCACAGATGAATGTTTTCTTGTCACACTGGATTTCAAATTAAAAGTCTGGAACTGTTTAAAAAAAAAAAAATAAACAAGCTTCTATGAAAAGCCTTTCTGTCACTCAACTTGTTTCTGCACAATACATCTAATGATGCTTATCAATTAAGAAGACTTCATCTCGCATGATGTCAGCCTCTTTGGTGATCCCCATTCATGAGGTCCCCCCCCCCCACCATGAATAATCAATGAGCGGCTGCTTAATAAACATGAGGGGGGTGTGTATAGCCGAGCTCGGGCACTGGCCATCTCAGAGGGAGGGAGCATGTGAGGCGAGTG
>CM022473.1:7600359-7614267 GCA_011952105.1 Coreoperca whiteheadi | reverse complement strand
ATTTTAATTATATATGATATAGTAAAAAATAAGGAGAAAAAAAATTCAATAATGATGGGGGTGGGGGGTGGGGGGGGGTGGGGGGGGGGGGGTGGGGGGGCTGTCTTGCCCCAATCAGTTCACAATAATCAAAAAATATGCAGATTTAAAGTGTCATTTCTGTAAGTCAACTTACAACAACACGTGTAGCTGCATCAATCTCATAGATGTAGTAAGGTGATGCCCCCTTTCCCCTGCCTACAAATCTCTAATTGGACGACTGTTTCTCCAACCTGCTGTCAATGGGTGCAACAGTAGATTGACTCATTGAATCGCTGAACTAATCAAAGCTGTGGGCAGTGATTTAGAGGTCTAGAAGCAGGCCAAGATATTGCCAAACTGTTTATATCAACATACAGTATCTATGCCTATTAAAATCTCTGGTTGTTTCTGGATTCACAGGATTTTTGCATCGGTGTGATGAAATGCCTGGAATTTTTCGGGGTATTTAACTGGATTAGCCAAAAACCCACATTCACATCAGGTTTTACATTTGCTTAGTATATTGTAAGCTCAATCGCTAAACTGGAAAGGCAGCACAATTCTAAATCCTTATTGTAGCCACAGATGTTAGTTTGTGGTGTGCTCTACAGATGAGTCAGTCTGATGCCTTTACAAGGAGGCTTGGGATGGGCGGATTTCAACTTTGTGCAGATGCATCAAGAGATCTGGGGTGACCTCGACATGAAAAGTCTTTATCAAGATTTTCTTTCTCTCAAATAAGCTGGTTGTTTCCTATAATACAGTGCTCTTAATTTGCATCAATTAGCTGTTGTTTTACATGAGCAGCAGCGCATTAAGCTGATTGTCAGGGTAGGTACAAGATTAAGAGTTTGCTGATTATAAAAATTAGTGTACATGCACCTTGTAAGTGCTTTACCTGTGTATGTGTGTACGCCCCTTTAATAATGCATAAAACACGTGTGCCCAATGTGGCCTGTTAGCCGTTGTTCCAACGTGATGGGCACATTTGAATGATTAAGGATGATTATTTCTAATTATCATGCTGTTATCAAGGGAGCCTCTCTCAGCAGCGTGTTGACCAGGAGCTCCTCTTCTGATCGAGTCTGGCATTGTGTATCAATAACAGTGTGATTTAGACTTGTGGCTGCCAAGGAGCTGTGATCCTTCTCTGGAGGTTACACATCCCGGAGACCTATTATTGCCTTACTCATTTATTTTTTGGGGGGAGGGTTGTGTGTGATTGATTTGTAACCCATGTCTGCTTCCTCTCTTCGCCTTCTTCCAGTGGAGTATATCTCTGTGCAGCTCTGTTTGATCGTTGCTGGAGCAAACTTGACTTCTCTGACTGGAACAAACAGGCTTGGTCCTGGCATAGAGCTTTTAGCCCTCACAGGGAAGAAGTGTGCCTGTTTATTATCCGTGTGTGTCTGTGTGTGTGGAGCTGCTGAGGCTGGGCAGAGAGGGGAAGTCTGGGGTAGTGGAGTGAGATAACAGTGCTTATGAAGTATGACACAACCCAGAGTTTCAGCCCATTTGCTGACAATACCTTCCCCATGAACTCCACCCTTAATTTTACTTATACCCCTGTTCTCATATCTGTACTGAGGGCCAGGCAATGATGTACTGTAGCTGCACTCTGGTCAGGGAATCTTCCCCAGCCACCTTCAGACAGCCTTAAGATGCTACAAGTTATCAGTTTGTGTGGGAGCTTGGTAGCCTTAGGAGGAGCCTGACCATTTTTTCCACAATTGAATGTTTATTTATGGTAAAATATACTGATGACTCATACGAATGTTGTTATTGGTGTTAAAATGCTACACACAGCATATAAGTGGGGCCACAAGATTTTAGCTCATTACTAATCGGGTTTATTGGTGGATGTTCTCTGGTTTGTCAGCATTACTGTATGTACTGTATCTTACTAACCCAGTTACTGTTTTTTGTATGAATAATAAGAGGTTGGTGGGCTGAGGAGTTTTATTAATAAGAGAGAAAAATCACAGAAAATGTCACATAATATTTTTCAGAGTTGATCGTGAAAGGGCTTAAAAGTCAAAGAAAAGGTATTCCAAGTCAAGTAAAGTTCAGTAGCTCCCTGGGACAGCTTAGTTTTTAGCTTTTTGTTCTATAATCCTCAGTAAATAAAGACGGCTGTGTTTTCAAGCTTCACACACACCAGGTTTTCTGTCCAGCCAGTTAAAAGAACAATATGTGCAGATTTCAAGACACACCTAGAAGTGTGCGCGTCCACACACACATTGAGAAATCATTGGCTGGTCCTTGAATTTTTTTTCTTTCTTATGAAAATGGTTAGAAGTGAAATAAAAGAGGGATTAACTGTGTTTTTCAAGTAGAATGAACCACATTCACACTGCCACTCAAAAGTTACATAGGCCCCCCAGGAAATAAGCCTTCAAGTCTTCATGCTAGCTATCTCGTCAGAGGTCCTCTCTGTTCCAAAATGCAGACTTTGAAGAATTCGTCTAAGAAGTGTATCCGACCAGAAAGAGGAGGCGAGCGCCCTGGCTCTCAAGGCTCTTTAAAATGCTTGTATATAGAGTGAAGTTCCCAGGGTTTCTTCTGCCCGGCTCTGAAAGGCACCGTTTGCCTGGCAGAGTTTCCACTCTGTTCACCTCACTGCTTTTCCCCAAGGACCAGAAACACTGGCTCTTTAATGAAGTTCTTCTCCTCTTTATTAAAGGATTACGTGGTGATTTAATGGCTGTATCAAAGACTAATGTTACACAGTCAGCAAATTGACTTAATATTCTGCAAAGGCTTTTCTGTATGATAATGATTAGGACACTGGCTTGTGTTACTGACAAAGTGGCTTTTTTGATGGTAGTTTTGTCCCTCTCAATGACTGTCACATTTTTGTTGAGTGTTATAATTATATAAGTCTATTGGTCTGTTTGCTTAACCCTTGTTTTTTAAACCGTGGAGGTTTTATATTTGTAAAACTTTGCCAGAGCTTAGAAAAGCTTTTATGGTTGTGACGTCATCACAATGTAACATCTATGGGCAGCGGGCAGAAACCCAGTGTGCATGTAATTGGTAAATGGACTGCATTTATATAGTACTTTTCTACCTTAAAGAGCAACTAAACCCCAAAGTTTTGGCTGAAGCGCCTCTACCCCAGAAATTCAAACAAATGGCTCTAGAATGTGGGAAAAAAAAGTGGGCAGCGCTCCTCAGTACAATTCATATTTGGTCAGCACTGCCTACTTTGACAGTTTGATCTGAGTTCCGTGAGCCTGAAAGCAGCCCCAGACCTACAACCAATCAGAGTAGTGTATCGTGTGACATGTGACGAACGCTGCCTCCATTTACGACACCTGCCTCCACATCAGCCAAAAGCTAAATTCAATTGCAATAGCCAGGTTTCAACCTGAAGAGGGCGGTCGCTTTGCATATTTATAAGACAATATGTAGATTTTGATTACTTTGCACTAAAATGTTAAGATTTGGACCTGAATCCATCAACAGCACTACTAAATACAAGACCATCACTGGTTCTGCACCATCATATCTTCACTCGCTAATATAGACCCATGCTCCTGCCAGATCCCTGCGCTCTGCAAACGAACAACATCTGGTGGTACCAAAAAGGAAATAAATCACTCTGGATCCGTTCCACATTGGTGGAATGATCTGCCTGCTCCTACAAGATCAGCATTCTGATTCTGTAGCCACCTTTAAAAAAAAAAAAACATTTGCATCTCCTCCGTCATCACCTAACTGACCATCACTGACTTCTACTTATTTCTGTTAAAGATTTGTATACTGTGCTGGGCTTTAACAGACTAGTTTTTGGTGCATTTTTTTACCTTGTGATGTTATAATTGCTTCCATTGTCTTGCTCAAATGTAAGTCGCTTTGGATAAAAGCATCTCCTAAATGTAAATGGGGCGACTGTGGCTTGGTGGCAGAACGGTTGCCTGCCAATTGGAAGGTCAGCGGTTCGATACCCCAGCCATGCGTCAAAGCGTCCTTGAGCAAGATACTGAACCCCTAAAATGCTCCCGAAGCTGCGCCTTCGGTTTGTGAATGTTCTCAAACTGTAAGTCGCTTTGGATAAAAGCGTCTGCTAAATGACTAAATGTAAATGTAAATGCATAGCAACAGTAAATAAGGGGAGCAGTGCATGGCAAACGGTCACTGATTGTGTTTGTTACTTTTTTGTTATCAGGGTTCTCATGAATAAGAAAGCTCAATTTCAATGAGACTGCGTGATTAAATAAAGAATAAATGAAAACCTGAGGCAGCCTCACCCCATCTTCTATAATACAAAGATAATAATGAAAGAGATTGAGCTCACTGCCTGGCAGATAAGCATCTTTGGCAGGAGTTTACCAATCACTGAACAGACACACGCAAACACACACACACACACTCACATAGATTCCCACATCAACATCCAGCTCGATTTGCGTTCCATGGAAGATACCGCGCCGGAGCTCACGGCACTGCTCACCTCTGCTGCCCCTAATTATTACCCAGAAGGCTGAAGCTATCACATGAGGCGGTGAGGAAAACTGGAATCCTGAATTACTCTGAAACAACCAAAACCAAATCCTGTGGAGGGATACAGGTCCCCGATTCCACTGTTGCTATAGAGGTCAAATATGATATTTTAATTAAAGAAAATAGGCTGTGAATAACAAAGTCACAGCTGTGTAAATTCCTCACCAGACACAGACACGGCAGACGTGTAATTTAGACCTAATTAGTATTCCTTTAAGTAGGCCCTTGCTGCCCTCTTGTCATTAAAATGGATTTAAGAGAGACCCCTCTCGGAAGATGCACCAGAGGTTGAGAGAGTAATTTCTGTGTGTCAGTCATCGTTGCATTGTGTCAACAAGAAAGAACAGCTCATGTGTTTGGTATTTGCAAAGGCAAATCTAGCCTTACGGATTACAGTTA
Source organism: Coreoperca whiteheadi (assembly GCA_011952105.1). Taxonomy (NCBI): domain Eukaryota; kingdom Metazoa; phylum Chordata; class Actinopteri; order Centrarchiformes; family Sinipercidae; genus Coreoperca; species Coreoperca whiteheadi. Next base: position 7,609,341 of record CM022473.1, on the reverse strand, counting down.
AGGAGGTATTCAACTGTTACAGTCTGGTTTCTTTGGCTCATTGCTGCATTAGCTTGATGTAAATTGAGTTTTCTGTTCTTCACAACCAGCTGAACTGCGGCTGTGCTAAGGCACAGGGTTAACATGGCAGAGTTGGCGAGCCCAGCAGTGGTGACGCATTGTGTCAGGGGAGTGTTGTGTGTTTTTTTCCCAGTATGTCGCAAAGGGCCGCTCTGTGTCAGAGGTGAGCGTGGTGAATGGAGGTTGTGGGGACCCCCCCACCACCACCCCACCCGCCACACACACACACAGCTGGGAGGAGACCCCCCACCCCCCCCCACCCCATTGAGATCCCTGAGGCAGAATGCTCTGGGCTCAGCAAGATGGGGGGCTAAAGGCTTTGTCTCTGGTTCACTGCCTTCAAGTAGCCCAGGGATTCCTGGCAACCAGGTTTGACTATTGGAGCTTGTATGCAGAGAGAAGAAAGCACAAAGGCACTTGTATTCCTCAGCTGATGTACAACATCATGGCTCACTGTGGAAAAACAAAGATGGTTGAGGATGTGAGGTCCTGTGTCCTTTTTGCTGATACCAGCAACAACAAAAAATGAGAATTTTCGATGTCTTCTTTCATATTGTGATATTACTTGTTTTGCTTGTGTTTCAGCTCACAGTCAAGGCCACTTTTCCATTTTTTCTTTGCATGAGAGGGCAGTGGTCTTAAATCGCAAGGTTGTTTTGTTTTGCTTTTCGGTAGGGTTTCTTACATTAGTATTCTGTGATATGATAACTCGCTTTTCTCAATGTCGAGTTATTCAGAGCAAACTGCAAATAGATGAGCTATTAATTTTTGATGTAGAAGTTTAAGTCTGCTGAGATGATCCAATTATCCTGCAGGCCCAAGGATTAGCATTAATCTGCTTGGGTTATTAGTGGGCACAGAACTTCTGCATTAAGTTCACTCCTTTTTCTGCCTTCTTCATCCTTCCTCTAAGCACACACTCCCAAGCCCAGTGCATTTGGTGTCTCTATGTTCTCCTTTATAGAAATATGTACTCAGCTTTTACATTGTCTGGGTCAAAGTCAGATTTTGTATATACACAGCATTTATTCCCTGGAGGTGATTTAATATTGCTGCTACTCCTTATGTGCAGCACCACAGCTAAATCTGCAACCTATGCCATGAATTCGAATGAGACAGCCATAGCCGGAGGCAGGCACACCAACCAGCCAGACGTTTATCTGAAAATGAATCCTCAAATTCGTGTTTGACTTGCACATATGTTGGATGTCAGGAGGAGCAAGAGGTGACGCTAAAGATTTATGACACGCCTAATGACCTGCACCACTACATACTCCTGCTAGAAAGTAGCTTCATTAGCTGCTTTTCCACCAAAAGCACCAGGAACATTTATCCCCACGAACTACTTTTCAAGGCACTAAAAAGTTCCTTTAGCCCATTGTTGTGTGCGTTTCCACCGCAGTCTACAGACCGCTGCTGCGCTGCTGGAAGCCGTGATGGAGCGTGATGGAGCCGCGTGACCCAGCAACTTGTCGATCCAGCCGTTCAAACCATCGCTGCTCTGCCAGTCGGAGCTCGAAACCAGTCAGAAATGTTCAGTACAGCAACCAGCACCACGAAAGTCCTGGTACTTCTGAAAAACAGGGACCTTTTGCGGGGTAAAATAATGTCCCCGGAACTTAGTTTTAGATCCTGGTCCCTGTAGTGGAACGCGCTGAGTTCCTACAAAGGTTCCTAGTCCCTGAGGAAAGTTCTTGGGGTCAAAACAAAAAAGGAGGGAGCATTGAGTCTGTGAAATGAGAAGAGCCCCAGGCTGAGATCCTATCAAAGCTTTCAACACATCCAGGAATCACAAACCAATAAATTCCATATGATGTGGTGATTGAAAGCGCAACAGCAGCTCTTTGTAAACTCTGATAAAGCTGAAGGACAGTGAGATGACCGCTGGATGCAATAAGCATGCAGGCGGCTGCAAGAGACTTTAAACTCTAAAGATTGCTAGGCTACCGCTTGTCTTGGGTTTTACATCTCCTCTTTTTGTTCCCACAGTGGATGCTGAGGTGATCTTACAAGGACATCATGGCATTTTGTCCAAATTGAAAAGTCTTAAATTGAATCTGTGTGCTCGGCCTGATATTTTGGACAGCATGGATCTGTATGCAGACTGAAATCTTTATTATTTAATTGTAAGTCTCATTGGATCTGGTGACATTCTATTTAGAGCAGGGACTTTAGAGGGTCTGCGCTCATCTTTCATCAACACACAGAGGTCTTAAGTGGCTCAAACAAACTTCATTAGCCTCTTCTCTGCGAAACGCCGCAGCCTTTTGCTCATATTAATCTTCTCAGGTTAACACTCGGCATCCACTCCACTGTCTCTGACAGGAAGTCCTCTGCTGAGGAATTACTTAGCTAAATGAGGGCTCATCCATGCAGCCTCAGCTAATGACCTTGATTAATTAAAGAGAGACTCTTCCTAATGAAGGTCATTCTACTTGGTCTAACTGTGACCCTGTAAAACAAGCTGAGGCAGTAATGAGTCATTTCTCAAATGCAATATTGCAGCTGAGTTTGTGTGGGAACAGTGCTCCATGTGAGGCTTTAATCATCAGAGATAATGATTATATCCATGTGGCATAATGAATATCATCTTCAGTCGGAGAGATCATAACACCAAATGAAAAAAAAGCTTGCATCCTTGATGCATCCATGATTTCCTTCCTGTTTCTTCTCCATCAACAAACCATGCAGAATCCATAACAACATTTGCTAATTCATTTATCTCTGTTTCTTCTGCCAGGTCAATGGCAAGGACCTCTCCAAGGCCACCCACGACCAGGCGGTAGAGGCCTTCCGCACTGCCAAGGAACCCATCATGGTCCAGGTTCTGCGCTGTGCCCCACATCCAAAACTGGTCAGTCCGGCTGCTGACTCCCAGGTCTCAGACATCAGCACCCAGACTGACATCACCCTCCAGCACATCATGGCCCTCACAAAGCTGCCTCCTTCTTCACCCCCCATGACGGAGCTGGAGGAGTATCTGCTTCCAGAGGAGTAAGTACCAACTCAGTTCATGACAAACTACAGAGAGAGCTCTGCTAATGAGTCAATAAATGACACAGTAAAATGAGAGTAGAAGGCTACTCTTTTCAGCATCATCCCACAGGGTGCATTACTTTGTACCATGAATTCTGTTTTTCTACTGTTTACCTCGCGAATGAAAGATGAAATGATTTTTGCTGTGATCATTTTGGAGTCATAAAATCCTGTCTCCGACTATTATAACCCCTTGTGCAGGCAGTGTTTTGGTGTCTCATAAGCCTTCTAATTGATGGATCTATTACTCTAACCTGGTCATCGTCTTATCAGTACCTGAAACAATATGCCCCCCCAATGCAGCCCCTTGCATGTTCTCGGCCTTAGGCTCTATTTCACAGTTGTCCCTCACCCATAACTGGACCAAGTGCTTTTACAGTGGAACTGATTCTGATTTTGAGCCTAAATCAACCCAGTCTACGCCCACAAAATCTAGTCTAATCTAGGTCATATTTGGTCCTCCGGTGCCAGGACACAACCGTCGAGTGCACTGACATTTGTCACAAAAATACCTTTACCACTAAGTTTGAATGACTCTTTGATGATGCGCCAAATGTTTTCTATGAGTGAAAGATCTGGACTGCCGGCTGGCCATTTCAGTACCCTCTTTAGTCCAGATGACCTGGTGTCCCAATTTTCCAAAAAGAACAAATTTTGATTCGTCTGACCACAGAACAGTTTTCCACTGTGCCACAGTCCATTTTAAATGAGCCTTGATCCAGAGAAAACGCCTGCGCTTCTAGATCATGTTTTGCTATGGCTTCTTTGTTGACCTATAGAGTTTTAGGCGGCAACTGCAAATGGCACAGTGGATTGTGTTCACCGACAATGTTTTCTGGAAGTATTCCTGAGCCCATGTTGTAATTTCCATTACAGTAGCATTCCTGTATGTCATGCAGTGCCGTCTAAGGGCCCGTAGATCACAGGCATCCAGTATGGTTTTCCGGCCTTGAACCTTACGCACATACAGAGATGTATGATTATGTGTATGTATGTATGACTTTATGACTCTATGTATGTATGTACATGACTATATGTATGACTGTATGTATGTATGTATGACTATGACTGTGTATGACTGTATGTATGTATGACTGTCTGGCTGTTTGTATGACTATATCCATGTATGACTACGTGTATGTATGTATGTAGGCTATGTATGCATGTATGACTATATGCATGTATGACTATTTGCATGTATGTGTGTATGTATGACTATATATATATATATATATATGAATGAATGAATGACTGTATGTATATACATGACTGTATGTATGAATGACTGTATATATGTATTTATGTATGTATGTTTGTATAACTATGTCTATATGTATATATGGATCATTGACTGTATGACTGTATTTATTTAAGTTTGACTGTGTGTATGTATGTATGGCTGTATGTATGTATCACTGTTTGTATGTATGTATGACTATATGTATGTATTTATGTATGACTATATGTATGTATTTATGTATGACTATATGACTGTATTTATTCATGTTTGACTGTCATACATGCAGTCATACAGTCAAACAAATACATACAGTCATACATATAGTCATTCATGCAGTCATACTTACATAGTCATACATACATACTATGTATATGTATGACTTCATGTATGTATTTTTTTTATTTTTCGAACATGAGAGAAAAATACAATAATGTTCAAACGTTTAAAAAATAAAAAGTAAAGATGAAAAATAGAATAGAAAATAAAATTAAAAACACAGCAAAGCATCTTAATTTCCTGTATAAACATGCCTCTATCTAATGAATGACTGTCTGACTGTATGTATGACTATAAATATATGTATGTCTGTCTGCCTGTATGTATGACTAACTGTATGTATGTATGTATGTATGTATGTATGTATGTATGTATGACTCAATCCATGTATGACTGTATGTATTTATGACTGTATGTGTGTATGTATGTATGTACATGACTATATGTATGACTGTATGTATGATTGACTGTATGTATTATGTATATGTTTTGTTTGACTATTTCCAAGTATGTACGTATGACTGTATTTATATATATATGTACGTATGAATATATGTATGATTGACTGTATGACTTTCTGACTTTCTGTATGTATGTATGTATGTATTTATGACTAAATCCATGTATAACTATATCTATGTATGTATTTATGACTAAATCCATGTATGACTATATGTATGTATGCATGTATGTATGTATGTACATGACTATATGTATGACTGTATTTGTTTGTTTGACTATATGTATGTATGTATTACTATATGTATGTATGTTTCTATGACAATATCCATGTATGACTATATGTATCTACGTATGACTATATGCATGTATGACTGTATGTATCTAACTGTATGTATGTATGGCTGCATGAATGTGTGAATTTTTGTATAGATGTATAGATGTATGTATGTTTTTATGACTATATCCATGTATGACTGTATGTATGTATGGATGTATGACTCTATGTATGATTGACTGTATGTATTTATGTTTGACTGTATGACTGTATGTATTACTATTTATATATGTACGACTATATGTATGTATATGGTCTGACTGTATGTATGACTATATATATGTATGACTGTCTGACTTTATGTGTGTATGTATTTATATATGTACATGACTGTATGTATGTTTATATGTACGTATATTATGTATGACTATAGTTATGACGGTATGTATGTATGTATGACTGTATGTATGTATTTATGCATGTATGTATGACTATGTATGAATGATTGTATGTATGTACAGTATGTATGCACATGACTGTATGTATATATGTATTTATTTATGTTTGACTATGTCTGACTATATCCATGTATGACTATATGCTTGTATGACTATTTGCATGTATTTATTTATGACTGTGTATGTACGTATGACTGTTTGTATGCATGACTGTTTTTATTTGTTTTACTATATGTATGTATGACTATATCCATGTATTACTATATGTATGTTTGTACGTATGTATGACTGTATGTATGAATGACTGTATTTTTGTATGTATGTATGTATGTATGACTGTATGACTATATGTATGTATGTTTATTTTTTTGATTGTATGTATGTATGTATGTATGACTGTATGTATGACTCTATATGTATGACTGTTATGTATGTACATGACTGTGTGTGTATGTATGTTTGTATATATGTATGACTGTATGACTATGTATGTATGTAAATGAATGTATGTATGTATGAATGACTTTTCTATATGTATGTGTGTGTGTGTCTATGTCTATGTATGTATGACTATGTCTATATGTATGTATGTATGAATATATGGATGATTGACTGTATTTATTTAAGTTTGACTGTGATTAGTTTGATTATGTGTGTATGGCTGTATGTATGTACATGACTATATGTATGCATGTATGACTATATGTATGTATGACTAAATCCATGTATGACTGTGTCTATATGTATGTATGTATGACTATGTCTGTATTTATGTATGTATGTATGACTATATGGATGATTGGCTGTATGACTGTATTTATTTAAGTTTGACTGTGTGTATGTATGGCTGTATGTATGTATCACTGTATATATTTATGACTGTATGTATGTATGACTATATGTATGTGTTTATGTATGACTATATGACTGTATTTATTTATGTTTGACTGTATGTATGTATGACTATATGTATGTATGTCTGTATGACTGTATTTATGACTAAATCCATGTATGACTCTATGTATATATGTATGTATGTACATGACTGCATGTATGTATGTATGCACATAACTGTAGGTATGTATGTATGTATGAATGACTATGTGTGTGTGTATGTACATAACTATATGTATGACTGTATGTATATTTGTATGTATATATGTATGACTATGTATGTATGTATGAGTACATGTATGTATGTATAACTATATGCAGAACTGTATGTATATATGTATTCATGGCTATATGTTTGATTGACTGTATGTATGTATGTATGTATGACTCTATATGACTCTATGTATGTACATGACTATGTATGATTGTATGTTTGTATGTATGTATGTATGTTTGACTATGTAAGAATGACTGTATGTGTGTGTATGTATGTACATGACTATATGTATGACTGTATGTATGAATGACTGTATGTATGTATGTATGACTATATGTTTGTATGACTATATCCATGTATGACTTTATGTATGTATGTATGACTGTCTATATTTATGTATGACTATATGGATGATTGGCTGTATGACTGTATTATTTAAGTTTGACTGTGTGTATGTATGGCTGTATGTATGTATCACCGTATGTATTTATGCCTGTATGGCTGTATGTATGTATGTATGTATACATGTACATGATTATATGTATGACTGTATGTATGTATTTAAGACTATGTATGAATGACTGTATGGGTGTATGTATGTATGTTTCTATGACTATTTCCATGTATGACTATATGTATGTATGACTGTATGAGTGTATGTAAATGAATATATGTATGACTGTATGAGTGTATGTATTCATAGCTATTTGTTTGATTGACTGTATGTATGTATGTATGTATGACTCTATGTATGACTCTATATGTATGACTGTTGTTATGTATGTACATGACTTTGTATGATTGTATGTTTGTATGTATGACTATGTAAGAATGACTGTATGTATGTACAGGACTATATTTATGACTATATGTATGTATGTATGTATGTTTATGTATGTAAGACTTTGTATGAATGACTATGTATGTATGTATGTATGACTATATGTTTGTATGACTATATCCATGTATGACTTTATGTATGTATGACTATGTCTATATTTATGTATTTATGTATGTATGTATGACTATATGGATGATTGGCTATATGACTGTATTTATTTAAGTTTGACTGTGTGTATGTATGGCTGTATGTATGTATCACTGTATGTATTTATGTATGTATGTAAGACTATGTATGAATGACTGTATGGGTGTATGTATGTATGTTTATATGACTATTTCCATGTATGACTATATGTATGTATGACTGTATGAGTGTATGTATGTATGTACATGATTATATGTATGGCTGCATGTATGTATGCTTTTATGTGTGTATGTATGTATGTATGTATGTATGTATGACTTTGTATGAATGAATATATGTGTGTGTGTATGTATGTATGTATATACATGACTAAATTTATGACTGTATATATGTTTGACTATATGCATGACTGTATGTATGTATGACTGTATGTATGTATGTAAGAATGACTGTATGTATGTATAACTATATGCAGGACTGTATGTATATATGTATTCATGGCTATTTGTTTGATTGACTGTATGTATGTATGTATGTATGTATGACTCTATATGTATGACTGTTGTTATGTATGTACATGACTATGTCAGAATGACTGTATGTGTGTATGTATGTATGTACATGACTACATTTATGACTATATGTATGTATGTTTGTATGTATGTATGTAAGACTATGTATGAATGACTGTATGTATGTATGTATGTATATATTTCTATATGTTTGTATGACTATATCCATGTATGACTTTATGTATGTATGACTGTGTCTATATGTATGTATGTATGACTATGTCTGTATTTATGTATGACTATATGGATGATTGGCTGTATGACTATATTTATTTAAGTTTGACTGTGTGTATGTATGGCTGTATGTATGTATCACTGTATGTATTTATGACTGTATGTATGTATGTATACATGTACATGACTATATGTATGACTGTATGTATGTAAGACTATGTATGAATGACTGTATGGGTGTATGTATGTATGTACATGATTATATGTATGTCTGCATGTATGTATGCTTTTATGTATGTGTGTCTGTCTCTTATACACATTGAGTTGTGTA
>CM022473.1:7557111-7589583 GCA_011952105.1 Coreoperca whiteheadi | reverse complement strand
TACATACATACATACATAGAGCCATACATATAGTGATGTACATGCATACATACATACATAAATTCATACAGACGTACATACATATAGTGTTACATACATACATGCAAATATACATACAGACGTACATATGGACATAAGGACATATGTACATACATATAGTTATATATGCATATAGTCATACATACATACAGACGTACATATGTATGTACATACATACATATATATAGTCATACATGCATATAGTCTTGCATGCATATAGTCATACATACATAGTCATAAATACATACATTCAGACATACATACATACATACAGATAGACATACCTGAATACATACAGTCATACATATATTTAGTCATAGATAAATACATACATAAATATATACATACCGACACACATAGTCATAAATACATACATACATTCATACATACATACATTTAGTCATAAATACATACAAACGTACATACATATATAGTCATACATGCAAATAGTCATACATACATACAGACGTACATACAGATAGACATACCTAAATACATACAGTCACATATATTTAGTCATAAATACATACATAAATAAATACATAAACAAATACATATATACATAAATACATACATACATACATACATACATATAGTCATACATACATACATACATACATATATATAGTCATACATGCATATAGTCTTGCATGCATATAGTCATACATACATAGTCATAAATACATACATTCAGACATACATACATACAGTCAGTCATACATACATACATACAGATAGACATACATACACAGTCATATAGTCATACATACATATATACATACCTAAATACATACAGTCATACATATATTTAGTCATAGATAAATACATACATAAATAAATACATAAACAAATACATATATACATACATACATACATACATACCGACACACATAGTCATAAATACATACAAACGTACATATGTATGTACATACATACATATATATAGTCATACATATATATACAGTCATACATACATATAGTGTTACATACATACATAAATACATACAGTCAGACATAGTCATACATACATATATAGTCATACATACGTATGTATGACTGACTGTATGTATGCATTTATGACTGTATGTATGTATGTTTGACTATATGTATGTTCAATTCAATTCAAGTTAATTTATATAGCCCAATATCACAAATCACATTTTGCCTCAATGGGCTTTACAGTACAACATACGACGGCCTCTGTCCTTAGACCTTCGATTCGACTAAGGAAAAATTACCCCAAAAAAAACCTTTTAACGGAAAAAAATTGATAGAAACCTCAGGAAGAGCAAGAGGAGGGATCCCGCTCCCAGGACGTATGGACATTCAATATATGTCGTATGTACAGAATAGATTCATGGCAGAAAATCATAGTACATACAATTATGATGACAATGGCAAAATTGTAGTATATGTAATTATGATGAAAAGTGTGGGATGTAAAACATAAGGGAAGATGATGGGTCCAGACGGACAACCGAGCAGCTTCAGGTGGAGCCCAATGAGCAGGACCTGAGCCAGTCGTCCCCTCCATCGTAGACACAGCAGCACTGCCCCAGCAGGTCACCATAGTCACAGATTCAAATACATCTCCAGAGGCTGACATACCTGCCGAAAGTGACTTTAAGAAAGATGAGAGGGACGAGAAAGTACAAAACTACAGGAGAGAGAAGAAGTGAAGTTAGTAACATGCATTCATGGGATGAGAATGCATACGGTTGGAGAGGAAGCGAGAGTTAAAGAAAGAGTTGCATCCTGGGAAGTTCCCCGGCAGTCTAGGCCTATAGCAGCATACCTAAGGGATGGTTCAGGACTCCCCTGAGCCAGCCCTAACTATAAGCTTTATCAATGAAGAAGGTCTTTAGCCTACTCTTAAGTATGTATGACTTATATGTATGTATGTATGTATGTATCTAACACTATATGTATGACTGTACGTTTGTATGACTGTATGTATATCTGACTACATTGATCGACTATGTCAGCATGGGCCTTGCACGGTTCAGGGTGATTTAAAACCGTAAATGGCATGTTGAGCCATTTTCAACCCATGAAATGCAGATTTTCATAAATGTGGTAAGAATGTTTTTATATATATATATATATATATATATATATATATATATATACCAGCACTGATGGGTTTCATCAGAATTCAGTCATATAATTAAGTTTACAGCTCAAAAAACATGTCTAAGTGTGCAGTACCTCTTTAAGCATGTTTCCAGACAGTTCACTTCAAATTAGACGATACAGGAATTCTTCGGTGTCAGAACTCGGCAATGTTAAAAAGGTCACTTCACTCTCAGACGCAATCAGACCTTTCACCTTAACGGTTAATTAATTAGGAGAGCGCAACACCTTATCTTTTTCTCCAGACCACACTGTTGTGATGTTTCTGAAATTTGAAGGGAAAATATCCCTGTCATTTCTGGGAGATGACAGCTCCTCCAGGGCACACAGCCACATTAAAATGATGGTTCAGTTGTTTTGGATTTGCATATTTCCAAATTGCATCTATTGTTTCTGTTGCTCTCTGTGTGTGTGCGCGCGCACGTGTGTGTGTATTTGGAGTCTGGCTACATTTCATACTCTGTGGCAGCAGCAGTTGCCCTTTCACGCGTAATCGTGATTTCTTTAATTGATTTCTGAGTCAAATTAATAGCACAGCATGTTCATTTGTGATTAGCCCCTGGGCATAGCTTCAATATATCAGATTCAAGAGTGATTTCTACATTGAGTTCTTATTACGTCCTCTACTTCTCATTTAATTTTCAAACTCTAGGGCAAAATGAAATCCAGACTGACAAATGTGTTAGTAATTATTTTTTTCCCAGTTTACCTTATACGCTTTGTCTATTCTCAGGCATCCTCCAGGACATGCATACTTTGACCCCAATGACTTCCTGGAGGGCATACAGCAGGACATAGAGCGCGAGGAGCTGGAATATGAGGTAAACATCAACTCCCTTCCCTCTACTCCACTCTCCTTTCAATGAAGATCTACATTGAGACAGCAATGCATTATTGCTACTTAAGCAGACCCAAGGTCGCCTCTGTGTCTCCAGCCCAATGGCCTTGATACCACAAGTCCTGATATATCACCTTTATTGATGGGGCACTCTCCCTACATACAGACATTGAGATGTAGGCCAACCAGGAATCGAGTTGCTGGTTTGTTCCAGCAGATGCACAACGGTGACATCATTACTTATTAGTGACAAGGCCTAATAAGTCTTCCTCGGCGCCTACGCAGCGGAGATGAGGCCCGGTGGATAATTAGATGGCACAGATAATAGGTCTGCAGTGATGAATTTGATGATGCACCCTAACAATGCCTGGATGAGGCCATGATGAGCCCGTGATCAAGCCTCTGTTGTGCTCCTTCATTGACCTCCGCCGACCCTCACAACCCCTCCCATTAAACCCCAGCCACCTACTGCTTGATGTTAATAATATCCATGGAGGAACTATGAGGCTGAGACCAGAAAGGTAACTCTCAGGGCAGCTAATGGCAGATGCACAGCAGCAGACATACACTGACTAACCCCAGTAGAATGACACACTGTCTTAGAAAAGATTTCCATTCCATGTTCCATAGCTGGTGCAACCAAAAAAAGGAAGTCACTGCAGCAGGCAAAAAAATAGTCCCTCACATACCCCCCCAGCCCCCCACCCCCTTTTAAATGGTATTATTTTTCTTATCTAATTCCCTTCAAAAAAGCAGTAAACATATTTCCCAAAATCTCTAACTATTCCTTTAAGATAGTCTTCAGTATTCAGCGGCGACACAGTTTTAGGGGGGTTAACCCTCACAGAGCTCGTCCTCTGCCCTCGAAGAACAGCATTGCTCGTATCTTTATCTGTATCTGTGAGATTACAGGTGTTGACAAGTGAAAAACGGGACTCTCCCCATCTGCTGTCCACTGCTTCATCTCTCATTCTGTCAGTGGGCCTCTAACAAAGCCAATGGCTTCCCTGCATCCAGCTGAAAGATTCATTACAGTGATTGATGGATCACTGTTGCTGCATGATCCCATTTCGTGGTCAATACATTCAGTCCGTCCAGAAAACCATGAGCAAATATACAGCCTTTTTTTTTTTTTTCAAATTCGAAAAAATAACTAATAATTTCAGATGAAGGGGATATTAATTTGTGCATGTGTCTCACCAGGAAGTGGATTTGTACCGAGCCAATATCCAAGACAAGCTCGGCCTGACGATCTGTTACAGGACTGATGATGAGGATGAGGCTGGGATCTACATTAGTGAGGTATGTGGTGCAGGGTAGCTCGCAAATCTACTTCATCAGTAAGTAAACAGCAACTGCTAGGGCGGAAATGGAAGAAATGTCCCCAAAAATGTGAATATAGAGACCTCAGAGTAGTAACCCTCATCTCCTCCTCTTTCATTGTCTTTTCTTTAGATTGATCCAAACAGCATTGCTGCAAAGGATGGCAGAATTAGAGAAGGGGACAAAATCATTCAGGTAAGATCACTGCAATTTCAGTAGTTTTACTTGTCTCTTCAATCTTCATCTTGTGTATTTTTATATGACCTAATTGCTTGCTTGTATAAGGAACTTTAAGAAGTGGTGGTTAGAGTGAAATGTAATGTTAAATGTACAAAGGGTACGAAATCAAAAAAGATAAAAAGGTATTTTAATATTTGCCTCTCTCCCTCAAGATCAATGGTGTTGAGATCCAGAATCGGGAGGATGCGGTAGCGCTGCTGACCAGTGAGGGGAACCAGAACATCTCTCTGCTGGTGGCCAGACCAGAGATCCAGGTAACTGGGAAGTCATTATGGGTGCGAACTTAGTAAAGGTTAATGACAACAAGGCATTTGGAACCAAATATGGTGTCCTTCAAAGTGAGTTCTGTGTTCATGCCAACAAATCAGAGTAGGACTTTGAATAGTAGATGCTCCATTTTTTAGAGTAAAACTTTGCAGCTGAACGTTTGCATCTAATGAGGCGTCTCTTCTCCACACTGCGTCTCAGCTGGACGAGGGCTGGATGGATGATGACAGGAACGACTTCCTGGATGACCTCCACATGGACATGCTGGAGCAGCAGCACCATCAGGCCATGCAGTTCACTGCCAGCATGCTGCAGCAGGTACACACACACACACACGCAGACACACACATGCACAGCGTGAAGAGGGCAGAGTAGCACAATCAATCTGCACTAACACGTATGTTCATCTGTAGATTATTTTGGCCGAGCCAGTTCTGCCGAGGCGAACAGCTGCTCAGTTGTTTTTAGCAACTGCCCTTCCCGTTACGGAAAATGGAGACTGGCATATGGAAACCACATGCGAGGCCTTTTTTATAGGCCCATTTTAAATTCAATGGTTTCATGAGTAGTTGGTAGCATTTTTAGTAATAGTTAAAATTGATAAATTATATTTGTAAAACATTATATTTGCTTGTTAATATTTCACAGTGTTGGAATGATCAAAACTACATTATCCCTACTAAAACCAGACTTAGACCAAAAAGACCAAATTATAAGCATTGTATATTTTTTATATTTCATTTATGCTTTGGTTTAATTTTTGATAACGGCCTTCCCGTTTTTAATGCAAGATTAGAGTCAATAACTGTATTTTGCACACTTTCACAAAATCCGCAGGTATCGAATAGCTCTAATGATTTGTCACATCAAAAATAATAGTAATAACAATTATACAACACAGTGTAGTCCCGCACTGTAAATGACATGTTCAGTTATGTTGACTGCAACATTTCCACTCACAATCAGTGCCCTATCTCTTTCCTTGGATGCAGTGCTATTTCTGAGTTATTCTGTTGTCTGTCTCTGCAGAAGAAGCATGAGGAGGATGGAGGCACCACAGACACAGCCACGCTGCTGTCCAACCACCATGAGAAAGACAGCGGGGTCGGTCGCACAGATGAGAGTACGCGAAACGACGAGAGCTCGGAGCAGGAGAACCTCGGCGACGACCAGACCACGGCCTCCAACACGCTGGGCAGCTGCAGAAAGCTGACCTACAGCCAGGACACCCTCGGCAGCGCCGACCTGCCCTTCAGCAGCGAGTCATTCATCTCTGCAGACTACGCTGACACTGACTTTCTGGGCATCCCGGCTGATGAGTGCGAACGCTTCAGAGAACTGCTGGAGCTGAAGTGCCAGATGAGGAACGGTGGTGCCCAGGCTCTACACTACCAGGGCAGTGGGGCAGGAGGTCAGGACCAAGAGGGTGTAGACAAAGAGCTGGAGCTGCTCAACGAGGAGCTGCGCACCATCGAGCTGGAGTGCCTGAATATCGTCCGTGCTCACAAGATGCAGCTGCTGAGGGAGCAGTGCCGCGAGTCCTGGATGCTCCACAACAGTTGCTTCCGCAACTACAATACCAGCATCGATGCACGCCGCCATGAGCTCTCAGACATCACAGAGCTGCCAGAGAAATCAGACAAAGACAGCTCCAGTGCCTACAACACTGGCGAGAGCTGCCGCAGCACCCCTCTCACTTTGGAGCTGTCTCCAGACAACTCGCTCCGTCGAGGAGCAGAGAGTCAGGGTCCGGCGGCGGCGTCCAGCTCCACCAGCTCTATTGGCAGGATGCTCAAACCACTCCTGTCCCCTGTTCAGGAAGCCTGTGGCCCCAGCCGCAGCAGAGGCACCTCCAAGGATCCAGATGGAACCCTGCAGGTGGAGAGCAAGGACAGGAAGCTGGGAGAGTCCAGTAAGTCCGGGCGGAGCTTTTCCCAGCCACATTCACCTTACAAGCACGCCCACATCCCCGCCCACGCCCAGCACTACCAGAGCTACATGCAGCTGATCCAGCAGAAATCAGCCGTGGAGTACGCCCAGAGCCAGATGAGTCTGGTGAGCATGTGCCGGGACCCCATCAACCCAAGTGACCTGGAGCCTAAGATGGAGTGGAAGGTGAAGATCCGCAGCGACGGCACACGCTACATCACCAAGCGGCCCGTCCGGGACAAGCTGCTGAGGGAGCGTGCCCTGCGCATTCACGAGGAGCGCAGCGGCATGACCACAGACGACGACGCCATAAGCGAGCTGAAGATGGGCCGCTACTGGAGCAAGGAGGAGCGGAAGCAGCACGCAGTTCGCGCCAAAGAGCAGAGGCAGCGCCGCGAGTTCATGAAGCAGAGCCGAGCCGATTGTCTGAAGGAGCTGGCCGGCCCAGAGGACAAAAAGGAGCCCAACATCATCGAGCTCAGCCACAAAAAGATGATGAAAAAGAGGAATAAGAAAATATTTGACAACTGGATGACCATCCAGGAACTGCTGACCCACGGTACCAAGTCACCAGATGGCACAAGGGTTTACAACTCACTCCTGTCTGTGACCACAGTCTAAGTCCTGCTCTGAGTTCGGGTGGCGGGCCAGCTAGAGGAGGATGGACTGGAGTGTGATGGACTGTACATAGGACACTACCAGTTGGGTGTAGAGATTCCTGCCTCGTTCAATGTGGCAACATTTTGTAAATACGAAATAAGGAAAGCCTTTCCGGGATGAACATTTTCCACCACTGCGGTGAAGAGAAGGTCCTTTGAATGATGGTTGGACTTGACATGAACGGGACTTTTCTCAAATTCTTTCAATTACCTTTTCTACCTTTGTGCTTGCTCCTTTGAATAATTTTGGAAACAAAAACACAATATTTGACTTTTTCGGAGGGTTTTTGAAAGCGTGTAAAGACTGTGTGCCATACATAAACAGCCAGCATTTACACTATTTTACATTATTTTGTTAGTACTATATATCTTTTATCAGTATTTTACTGTTATGCATACTTAATGCTTTTATGGAAACAATGCTATTTTCCTGCAAGGTAGAACAAGTAATCCTTTCCAAAAGGACTTTTGTAAATTCAAAAATAAAATTTTTGTAACAAATCCACCTTTTTAGTTTTAATTTCTCTCTAATGGTGCTGATTTCCCAAAGTTAATGCCACCAGCGATGTACCATCTGTCACACAATGTAGAGAACATCATAATGTGATATCATAGTGTGTTGTTTGTATCTTTAGAGAAAGCTGTGTCTCACATTGAAATTAAATGTCTGTGTTTGCTAAAGCACATCTTGTAGTTCGCTTTTGCTTTCTTAGGGTTTCATGTATTGAACAGAGTAACCGCTTTACAAATCCTTAGTTAGCCACACAATTTGATGTCTTGTAAAATGAGAGAAATAATAAATTATTGTTTTATATATGATGAGCTTTCCAATGTTGTTGGAATTTGTCATTTGCAAGGGTTGTTGGATCACCAAAAATATAACCACACAAGGACAAGAGGCATCCAAATGAGTCCTGCACATAATGTCACTGAGCGTATTTTTCCATATAAACTAGTAACCGGCACTGACATGCTAGAATGTTCACTGCAGGAGTCTGAAATGTTTTCATCCAAGAGAAACTCTGTATGCAGCCTGGTGCACGAATGGAGCCCTCTGTTTGGGTGCAGAAGTCACAAACCTGTACATTTAGTGTAATACAGTACTGCAGAAGTGTCAAGAGTTTCAAGATTTGATTTTTTCATTAAAAAAATAACGCAATCATTTACAAATAACATTAATTAATCATATAACACAAAAGGACATGCACTTATTTTGGCTACCTATACCTGAGCTCAGGTATACTGTATGTTTTTGTAGCTTTGCTGGAATAGCACGAGATCACCAAACTCCATGAACCAGTAAGAATGATAAAGGTGTCCCTTCGCTTTTTCTGATAACAAGCACAGTCTGTACACACACACACTCTCCTATCTGCAAATGTGTGCTTAGCTCATACCCTCGACAGCTATTGTTTCCAATTAGAAAAATGTACAAATGGCCAATTCCACAGTGATGAATACAGTAAGAGTGCTCCTAATAGAAAACACCACACAACTTCATCACTTGGAGTCCAAGTGATAGACCATCTACAAGGCTATCTCTTAGGTTTGAAAATAAATGTTAAGGCAACTTTAAATCTGTTTCCTTTCCAACTCAGTGCTTGTTCAACATTACTATTGTAGCGTATTGTAACAC
Source organism: Coreoperca whiteheadi (assembly GCA_011952105.1). NCBI lineage: Eukaryota > Metazoa > Chordata > Actinopteri > Centrarchiformes > Sinipercidae > Coreoperca > Coreoperca whiteheadi. The sequence continues at coordinate 7,580,519 of CM022473.1, read as the reverse complement.
TGGGCAATAAAAGTCCTTCTTGCTGTCTTGTTGAATAACTTTTTTAATATAAGATGTGCATTCCTAATGGTATAATAGTTCCTAATGGTACAGAATCAGACTCTCTGTAGTAATGATACCAGAAGTCCTGAGGCAACAAGAAGTCTACTGGCTGCGTCTGTGTTTCATGTCAGAGCCCAAGTAGGGCAACAGCATGTCAGACTGCGCGCTAACATTAAACAGAGAGCCCTGCTGTCCAGATCTGATGGTTGCAGGCTAACAACAGAAGTGTGTATCTTTAGTTTTCTCCTGTCATCATGACAGTCTTCTTCCCTTTACATGAATTTTGCTGCACCGTGATCATCTTTCATTGCTCTTCCTCAGGCGAACAAAGTGGTCGCATCAGTTCATAACGAATATCTGACATAATACACTATATTGTTTTATGTTGTAGCCAAGCTGTCAGGCATGCTGCCATGAGGCTCCCTCGCATGGCGATATCTCCTTGCTGGGCTAATGGTTTATTTATCTGACTCAAGACTCCTACCATCTGTTAGAGGGACCGAGTGCCGTTAGTCCCATATGATCCTTCAATTAGCAGCTCAGTGCCTCATTACTGAGGACAAAGGCAGCTCAGACTCTCTGCTCTGGCTTTTGTCATCTCACCTCCATCAAACACATTTTCTTTAATGAGGCAACAACAATTAGGGGAAATGGATATGCATTTAGTGTGTTTAATCATATTCAAGAGCATTTGCAAATTCAGTACTGACCTATATCTTTTTCAAATCACACACTCTAATCACTATGTAATGCTTCAATTAAGGTAACGTTCATCTTACAGCTGCACTAATCAATATTTCTGCATTAACAATGGGTCAATTGACTGTGTGCAATGTGAAAAGCAATTTAGCGTCTTTCATCTGTTTTGGTCTTGCCAGCCTGCAGCTTCACTGTTTTGATTCTCACCGTTCTCATCCACCTGGCTTTCAACAGCATATACAGGCAGCTGTTTTCAGCCAAACAAAGCTCTGATAAATCTTCTTTATGCTACTTGGCCCGCACCAAATGACAGCTGGTGAACATAGTGGAGCATTTAGGAGCTAAAAAAGCCAGATCTTTTTCTCGAGACTTGGTTGAAACCAAAACAGATTACAGTGAGTACATGTTGGATGGCTAGAAATACAACTCCAAATGAATACTTATATTGCTCCATGTCTGCTGGATAGGCAGCTGTTTGCTAACACATTAGCCATACAAACTTTATAAGGTGATAATGATATATATATATATGTTGTGTTTACGGTTTGTTTTACTGCCCCAAGTGGCCAAATAATCAATCAACACTGTTAAATAGTTTGAACACAATAGCGTCTAGATTCTGAGCATACTATTTAAAGGGGCACTTCAGCAATTTAGTATTTCACTTTGATGCAATTGGAGCAATTGAGAGTGACCCATTTACAAAACAATGGTCAAAACCGAAACATCAGAGGCTGAGCTATCCCTAATGCGCGTCAATCTCCAAAAACCATGAGTCCTACTCTTCCCATGACAGCCTCTGTCATGAGACCCTCCCTGCCTGGTATCGTAAATGCCCACGTTATTCAAACTCCATGCCCCTAGACTTTAATGCTGGTTTAGGATTTGCAGTCTCCAAACTACAATTACAAAACTTTAGAGACGGCAAATTAAAACTCTATAAAGTCACCTCAGTCATTTTCTCAGACTCTCCTAGTGCCACACAAGATATTTTTTAAGTGTCTTCACAGGCTGTGTAGTGCTCACCGTGACTAGTGAATTGACCTTGACATTTCAAATCAGTGGAATGACCCTTTAAAGTTGGACTGAGATTTCTTTATTGTAATCAGGTTAACTGTTGATCTGACGTCTGAGGGGATAAGTCTATGACTGACCACACTTTCATGGTCATGCATGACTTCTTTAAAACTAAATGCAATTTATGGAATGCCAAGGTACTGTCTTCAGTTTGCATCCTTTGTCAGACCTGGTAGTTCATGAATTCATCTCTTGTCCTCATGTTTGACTCTGCATCACTTAGGGGGGATGATTATGATAATGAGAGCAGCCCGGGGTGCAAGCTCAGCCTCTTCCTCTATGTCTGGCAGAGTATAATTGATTACTCCTCCTTAAGCCTGACCGAACCCAAGCCTTGTGATTTATGTCCGGGTACAAGTCTCTCTACACACTCTTTTAATGGGAGATAACAATATGGCATGCAAGGCAACAAAAAGCTCTAGCAATCAATTCTGGGATGTCCCCCCCACCACCACCGAATGCTGAGAGATTAGTCGATCACATACTTGGCTTTACCACCCCCATGTATTTTTATTATCTTTGGGATGAAAGTGTTCGTCTCCCCACCCATTTGACAGTCATGTATTTGGGCTGGAGAGCAGGACTATCAGTTTAAATGTCAGCGTGGAGAACAGGCCGACATTCCAGTGTACTCATCCATTAACTGATAAGGAGGCGGCTCCCCTGCTGCCTTTGAGCACTGTTGATTCTGATGCTGTTTCACTGTGGAGACTGAGACGCACTGAAGGGCTCGTCCCTGCTTGACAAGCCCAGACATTATCCCTTACACTGACATATTTACCAGTAGACTGTAAACAATATTCATTGTGACAGATTACAGTGGAACTCAATTCAGGGAACCATTTGTGGCACATCTTAGTAAAAATCAACTTGTAGTGCCTGATTCCTGCATGACCTAAATTATAATAACTATTAAAAAAATATGTATTTTTACTCGATGTGATAAACCTCAGAGGCACCACATCACTCCAGCAAGTTCAGCAGGTGTTGAGACTGTGTTAGCACATCTCGCACATCTCGCTTGGATTAAAGAGAACAAGCTGCTGGATAAACAGAAAGAACTGCTGACCCCCATATTCACACTCTACGTCAGAAGGGTTGTGCTTAGATGTTGAGCCATGTCCTCAGAGCTTTTTAGTCTCTGACTTCTGAATATTTGAAGAGGTCTGTTCAAAAAATGCGATATTCACAATAAAACTTAAAGCTGCGCTCCAAAAAATATCGCTGATGTAAAACTGGAGTTCAGCTTGTAAAATGGAAATACGGCAAAATATTATTTTTTAACTTGAGGCGATAAAGTTCCGGCTCTCATTACTAACTGGAATCGTGTACATTTGTTCCATAGTGATTGGTGTACAAGAGACAAAATTACACATTAGAAAGAAAACGTTTTAAAAGAAACATGTGTTTGGACTGGAACAGTGCAAACCCCATGTAGCCTACTTATGCTCAACTCTGTAAAGAACTATATATTACTCTTATTTGCATCTTGACTGACTTCATCTTTCATGCTGCGTGCAATAATGTCAAACCTGGCAACGATGAAATACAAGCCTTTGATCAGCTGGGGATTGTTTTTATGGCGTGACAACATCCTTGTATTTCACAGCATTTTGTCATTCTTATTCCAATCCAGAACACACCGTGTTTGCTGTGAAATCATATGTGACAGCCGGGGTAGATGAGCAAAGGTAACTGAATATATCACGTACACATAAAATGAATAGTGAAATAACACATTACAATGATTAATGGCAGGAAAAGAACACAGGAACATGTTGTTTTACCTGCAGGAGATATGGACCTGGACAACATGCAAGAACCTGACTTCGTCCGTTAGAACCCAGTATATGATCAGAAGTAAAATACTGATCGTGTGGTCATTTTGATACTCTTAAAACCATTCTGCCAAGCCATCATATTTTACGTGTCAAAAAAACAGTGTCGAAAAGAAAGGCCATATGGACATGTTTCAGCACTGGCCATGTGTAATGCAGTGAAAATGCTATATGATTTGTACGATAACAAGTCCAGAATCTAGGTTATGGGTTAAGGAAGGAGAGCCTTTCACTAATATTACATATTAAACCAAAATGAAAGTCAAGGGATAGGCTGATGTTCTTTGGTTCATTTGTCATGTTATTTGAAAAATCATAAACAAGTCTAAGAGTCTACAGCCATGCTAGCAGCTCTGTGATGCTGTACTAGGCTAAATGCTAACGCTAACAGGTCTGTCTACCAGGTTCCCCCTCCTAGTTTAGCATGTTAGCATGCTAATGTGTTACTTAGCATTAACATAACACACAAAGTGCAGCTGAGGCAAATGGGAATGTCATTAATAATCTACATCCCTAAACCCCCCTAAAAAGGAGGCTGTACGCAGTCCTGTCCAGTCCTGGACAGTCCAAATGAACAGTACACAAGCTAGGAAGCAGCAATCCTGTCATCCAACATACCAAAAGAAAGGCCAGAAAGTGAGCTAAAAGCCAGTACCAAGCATCCACAACCAGAACAAAACACAATTACAACCTAGGCACTTATACACATAATGTCCAAAAAACACACAAATATGCAAATCACTATTCCATGATTTCGTTATTTTCACCGCTTCCAGCAATCCACACAAGCTTTACACCCTCTGAAAGGGCAGGCTCTGCAGAAAACAAAGATACCAGCCACTTTGCCATACAATGAAATATCAGCGATCTACAGTCATAAATGTAACAAAAAATCATAACCATATCATAAAGCATGTCTTACCTTTGCTGTCTTCTGGTCAAAAGTCATATTCCGATTGAAAAAAACGGTTCTAGCATGTCCTCACGTGTATTACGGTCCCTTCGAAATCAATGTCGGCTCCCTGGGTTTTTCCACAAGCACAAACAGTCTCAGAGGGGGGAGGGAGCTCACGAACAGAAGTCACTGGTTCTGGTCTTACTGCCTTCTGGATGGTGATTGGTGTTGCTAAGCCAACCGTGGGCGGTTTCAATCGATTCTGTTGGATCTAACGGTCACAAAGAGGTGTCATTTATGCAGATCGGCCAATGGGCTGCTAAACTGTGAGTGTTTGACAGGCCACACACAGGCAGGGGGAGAGATATACTGTAGGTGCAGAGAGAGTCCCTAGGTGAATCTGAGCCAGATTATAAACTCTAAATGACTCAAAAACAGTTATATTTGATGGAATGAGTTACTATAATGATATATTAGTGAAATATAATTAGTTTTTACTGCCTGGTACCTAAAACAGGTCAATGGCACATATGGATCCAAAATGGGTCCAAATGCCATATTTGCTGGTTCCGCCTGGAAAGATCTATTCAATTCAATTCAATTCAATTCAATTTTATTTATATAGCCCAGTATCACAAATCACATTTGCCTCAAAGGGCTTCACAATCTGTAACATACGACACCCTCTGTCCTTAGACCCTCGATTCGATTAAGGAAAAACTACCCAAAAAAAACCCTTTTAACAGGGGAAAAAAAACGATAGAAACCTCAGGAAGAGCAACAGAGGAGGGATCCCTCTCCCAGGACGGACAGACATGCAATAGATGTCGTAAGTACAGAATAGATTTATAGCATCAAAACTATAACATATACAGCCATGATGGCAAAATTGTTGTATATATATATATTATTATGTTAGAAATGTTTAGGTGGTAAAACATAACGGAAGATGATGGGTCCAGACGGACAACCGAGCAGCTCCAGGTGAAGGCCAACGAGCAGGACCCGAGCCACTCGTCCCCTGCACCATAGACACAGCAACACTGCCCCAGCAGGTCGCCATAGTCACCGATCCAGATACATCTCCGGACACTGAAATACCTGCTGAAAGTGACACTAAGAAAGAATAGACGGACGACAAAGCACAAAACTCCGGGAGAGGGAAGAAGTCAAGTTAGTGACATGCATTTATGGGATGCGAATGCATACGGATGGAGAGGAGGACAGAGGTGAAGAGAGAGAGGTGCATCATGGGAAGTCCCCCGACAGTCTAGGCCTATAGCAGCATAACTAAGGGATGGTTCAGGACTCTCCTGAGCCAGCCCTAACTATAAGCTTTATCAAAGAGAAAAGTCTTTAGCCTATTCTTAAATGAGGAGATGGTGTCTGCCTCCCGAACCCGAACTGGGATGAAATGTGTGTTAAACTGCTTAGGTTCACTTTTTTAGCATCTACTTTTGCACAGTTACTTAGCAAATATTATTTTAATCATTCCTACAAAGTTTAGGCTTATTACTTGATGATTCTAATGTGTTTTCACTATAAATGATCTGGGGGTTTTTTAGGCGGAGGTAGAAATTTCAATTTTCTACTGCTTTCCAGATGTATATTATCTGACAGATTATAGATACCTGAATCTCACTTCTATTGTAATCTCACAGGTCTTAGCTTTCTTTTGAGACCAAGATTATGCATATAGCCTTTGTGGTTGTTAAGATATACTCAATCTATTTGGGCATGTAATTTCGGAAAAATAGTTAGGAAAAATGGGCTTAGGGATGATCAGGATTAATTTTGCAGTCATAAGCCAAAGTATTTGATGAAATGACACTAACAAGAAATAAAACACAAATGGTGACAAGAACCTTACTGAGAAAGAGAGAAAAGAAATATATCAGTGCCAGGCTTAAAAGTAAAAGCCAATAAGGCAGCAAGTATCCTGTCAGCTAGAATGTGTGTCCCATGACCAGCCCTGGCAGGAACGGGGAGGACTTTTGTTTCAAAATGACACCAAATTGACACATAACATCAGTAGCTAGGCAACCCATGAATCCAGAAACATAATTTCTTCACTCAACAAAAGCAAAGCATGATACATTTTTACATGAAACCTTGTACTGGAGATTCTGCACACGATACTGTAAAAATCGAGAGTTTTTTCATGGGGAATTTATCGTTTTCCAACATTCCTGCTCCATTTGAAAGCATTTTTGTCTCATCTTCTTACATTCTTTTTACATCAGATGAATGCAAAAAGTCTTTGAATGCCAAAGACATAAATGGCTCTAACTACGCATTTGACCCTTGCATGGTCTTGTTAGCTTCAAAGGCCCCTTTGCTTGTGTTTTGTTTATGGCACAGCGGAGCCATAACTCACCGGGGTCCCTCCTCCCACAACTCGTCCCTCTGTGCTCTGCTATTCTCACAGCCTAGTTTGCTGGGTCAGATCGCATGAACCTCTATGGCTCCCTTCCTGTAGATTTATTGGTTGACAGCTAATTTATCCATTATACACATTCCAAATTATAGGCTTCAGTCAACAGGATGGCAGCGAGAGAACAAGGAAGGAGAGGAAGAGCCGTGGAAAGGGAAAGACATGCTGTCATTCTTCTGTACCACCACATATCCCACTGGAGCTAAAGGATTTATCTCACCCTTGTGCAGAGCGAATCACTGCTCATGTTCAAAGAGACTCTGCAGAGTGCCGTGCATGAAAACACCAACATCATTAAGTGTTAAGTACAGCACGGTCACAACAGGGCTGACTAAATGAATGTAGATAAACCACAGCCAATGAGGAGATTGGAGTTTTGGTCACAGAGATTATACACAAACAATGCGATCAAAACCTTGGAGGTTCTGCCAAGCAAGGGTGTCACTTCTGGATTGTTAGTTTTGGAAAGGCGCAAAACATATAAAGGACCCCTGTCCAAATGACACAACAGAGCTTTTCACTGGCTGAGAATCACAATTTGAGAGAGTCCTTATTAAAACATAACTACAGGACAGTACTGTTGCATTTCCTGGGGCAAATAATACAAAACGAAGCCCACTAACCACCAGTCCTGCCTTTTGTTTGTAGCACTGTCAACTTCTGAACCAACTCTTTTTTTCCCTGAAACCATATAAAAGGATTTGCCATCATTTGAGGGCCTGGGTTGATGATTATCAGATGTAAACCTTTAGTTGAGATGAAGTTAGTTCAACAGCTACTGGCCAGATTGCTATGAAATGAGCATTCATAGACGCACAGAAAGATTCTTTAACGATCCTATGAAACAGGCACTTGAACAGTTCCATCTTCAGTGGTGACCTGCACCACGCTGGACAAGGTGTAATTAAAACGTCCAGTCACATCACAAAATTCCAGAACATTAAAATCTAATCAGCAGATTGCAATGATATTTACGAGTCATGCTCCCCCAGAAAGTTGAAACCTCTCAATTTTTGAAGTCCCGTAAGCATCCCTTTAGTACTAACATCAGGCTTACGTTCTGCTCAAGATAAAGACACCGCTTTCTAATTGGCAAATTGTCACATAGTTTGACAAGCACATTTATACTTCCAAGAGGATACAAATATGCCTGCTCGGTTTCTTGCCCAGAGATAAATGGGATGACTGATTCCACTTGGAGCTGGAGCTAGTATGAAGCTAGTGCCAGGATGTATGTTAGAAAATACTTTAACTACTGATCTGAATGGCTAAATTGTCAGCAAGTTGTTGGTTCCATCTCACAATTTTATATTGTGGGTACAGTGGGCATGGCAGCCTCTAGGGACTGTTAAGTACGCCTTTAGACTTTTAGCCTTGTTATGTAAAATAAAATAAAATAAATTCACTAAGTGGGGCTGCAAAAGAGTCCATTCCTCGTGACTTAGATGCAGTAACTTGGCCTTTGCCGGACATACATTTTGTTGTTGGGTATTTCCGCCTGCTAGCCCAAGGTTGGGTTTAAAACACATACTGCTTTAAGCCTTTCAGAGCCCTAGATGATTCATCTGACCACGCAAAACCTTTTTGTTACTCTAAGGATTACATTGGCATTTGACTTTCAGCCTGCACATCTGAGAGGTCTACAAGTTAAGCTAACGATGTAATGTGCTAAATGAAATTATGGTCAAATTAAACTGTTCCTCATTTTGCCACTTTGAAAACCACTGGGAATTAAGAGTCTCAGCGTGACACAAGCTGTAATTGAAAGACGTAGTTGAAAGAAAAATGTGTTAAAACTAATTATGGGAAAGACATCGGTGATTTTGATCAAGCGAACATTAACCTCTGACATTCGCACAGTATATAAGTAGTCTGTTAAAAGGACAGAAAGGTGTGCATGTACTACGTGTGTGTGTATTTGTGGTCAAAATAAATGTATGTGTACGTGGGTGCGTGTCTATGTGTGTAGTTTGGTGGGGGCTTTTATTGACCATTAGCATTTATTAACATCCCTGGAGAGCTTGAAGTAAGGCTGAGCTTCACATACTTGGGAACGCTTGATTCTTACAATTCAGATGTCAACCTTGTAATATTTACTATCTCCAACTTGCTTGCTCATTTACAATGCATGTGCCTTTGCATACTAGTAATTCACATGCAATTCGGGTCTCTGGACCTCTCGGCTGGGCGAGCTCTAAATGTGACAAAGGCTCTATTGTCGTTGTGAATGGACTGTGCTTATGGCACACACTTTTTCTGGCCTCCTGCTGCAGCAGTTCTCAACCGTCCATGGCGTGTTCTCACAGGCTACATTTCAACTTTATGCACTTCCTGCTGAAAGTCAAATCAATACAGCTTAAGTGCTCGAAAGAGCCTATTTCATTAAGCTGGTTTTGAGGGGCTCAAATAAATAAAAGCTAATTGTATTTAGTGTAAAGAGTTCAAGTAACCAGCCCTGTCAGTTTCTTATTTATTTATGGCTTTGCTGTCAGACACACTTGGACCACAGAGATGAAGAATTATGTCAGTGTTTGCTCGGACAGGTAGCAGCCGCTCGGACAGAAACTCTCCCTTGTGCCTCTCCAGTGTGGCCTAACAATCCATTATCATCATCATAAAGCATCCAAGCAACCCCACATCCCCAGCTGCAGGATCACAGGTATCACCACACACACACACACGCACAGACAGACACACACACACGCGCACACGCACACACACACACACGCACACAGACAATTGCAGTAATTTCACCTTTATTAGTCTCCCGTTCACACTTTTTACAACCTGGCGCAAAGAGCAGGTCGCATCTCTGGAAATGGCCTCTAAAAGCATGGGGCTGTTATAAACAAGAGCCTTCAGTGCCATTAGACAGAGTGGCTGGGGGAAGCAGACAGGCCCTGTGCTGCCAACATAGTCAGTAAAGTCAATTAGTGTACGTCATTAGAGTGTAATAAACATGCAGAAAGGCGATATAACCGGATGGACACTGGTAACGTTTCTTATTTTTAGAAGGATATTTTTGAAGGAACATAAATAAAATTCAAATTTTGTCACAGCTTAACCATCAGAAACACAGAAAACGTCGAGAAATTGAGCATTCCCTGGTATTGTGTGACCTAGAACTCCTACTGATGCCGACAAAGAGCTGGAGGGAGGTTGGTTGAGATGAGAGAGTACAAAAACACTGCGGCAGGAAGGGGGAATACCTACCATCATTTATCTAGAAGAATGCCTTAAAGACATAAACAACTGAATGTCGCACAATTTCCTGCAACTTCACGATGACAGAACAGAAATTCTTGGTATTGGCGCTAAGCTCCTGTGACAGGAAATTCGCTCTCATATAATGTCCCCGAAAAGCACCCCACTTTGGCTCAGCAGTGCTTTGAGCTAAATGTCAATGTCAGAATGCTTAACATAGTCACACTGACATTGTTGCCATGGTGATGTTTAGCAGGTATAATCTTAGTTTAGCATGTTAGCATGCCACAATTTGCTAATTAGCACTAAACTCAAAGTGCGGCTAAGGCTGATGGGAATGTCATTCGTTTTGCAGGTCTTGGTTCATAAATCATAGCGTTGCACAAACGAAGATGTTGACCTGATGATGGCGCTAAATGAAAAGTTTTTACAGCAACCATGAGTATCTCTACGAACGTCTGTGGCAATCCACTGAGATGATGTGGACATATTCCCATTAATAAGTGAAAATTGGGACCTGCTGGTGGTCGCCCCAGGAAAAGCCAGTGAATTACCAAAGTTATTTGGATTGATCCTCTGGGCACCATGGGTATCTCTGTGTCCAATTTCATGACATTAGCTGTTGAGATATTTCAGTCTGGACCAAAGCGGTGGATCGCCTGACAGACCGATGCTGCCCTTCTCGCTGGTCTACTTGAAAAGGCTTTGGGTCAACTACAGCGAAATAAAAAATGCCACAAGGCAGCCAGAGTCCTGACAAGACAGAGCTAATTTGATCAGATTACACCTTCTCAGATCTCTGCATCGGCTTCCATGTAGTGTTAGAAATGATCACAATATTTGCTTCTTGCCCTGCGCAGCACACCTCTCCGACCTGCTTCTCAAATGCGAGACATCGCAGGTCATCTGGCACAGGCCTTCTGCTTGTTCCAAGGCTTAAATCAAACGTCGGCGAAGCTGCTTTTGTGTCAGATGTGTTTCGCCTGCCTGTTTCCTACGCGCGGCATAATATTTGCATGCGTCTGTGAGACCAAGATGCACGTCTTGGAAACATTAAGGTTGAGTGCAGGAGTCAAACTCACGGCCGCTCTTTTGCATACATATCCTTTAACACTGACCTGATTTCCCCAGCCATGCTTGCAGCGCGCATTTTATTGCCAACCATAAACGTCTCCACTTCATACAATGTGTATTGTCGTAGAATTTGGCACTTCTGAGGAGACCTGTGGCAGATGTGAAAGGGGACACTGACGTGCGGTGAGACGAAGAGTAAGTCAAAGCAGTCTCTCACTTATTGCATCTCTTTCTGTGTGATGATGCCAGTCTGAAAGAGAAGCGGAAATCCAAACAGCAGCCAGGTCCGAGCTCGGTGCCCACTGAGCGTGCCGCCCCCACACTGAGCTCCATAAAAATCCACTCCTCAAACCCACTGGAGCCCGGGCATCAGAGTAACCGAATCTCTACCTTTTTCCGCTGACCATTTCAGATGATATTTCTCACTGTCCCCGCTTTGCTAAGCAGTGCTTGTGAAGTCTGTCTGGAGGCATCCTGTGGCGGAGCCTCCCCGCTGACTCCATTTTTAGCTGCGCTTGGTATTCTTCAAGTGGGGGAAAAAGAAATGTCCCCTCCCCCCCCCCAGCCTGTTCTAGTCTGCCAACACACTGAATGGCGTCCCACCCACTGCTGGTGTTTGCCATTTTGTCAGAGTTGTTCAGAATGTTTGACCCTGCTGTGTGCCAAATAATGTAACTTGACATTGACACCGACCCCCACCTGATCCTGGACCTGCTTGCGCCTTAAATTCTCCAACAGAGACACTAACAAACCTATTAGCCAACGTCGACAAAGTCAGTCCCTCACCTTGGCGATTGTCTTTACAAAAAAAAAATGCGCGACATGGAATTCACCACCAGAAGCTAGTATTTACACGCGGCATATTCTAGATCATTCTGATAAAAGCCTGTCTGCTCCCGTGAGAAATGAGACATGTGGGAGTAGATCTCACGTCTGTGGTTTCTGAAGAGGCGTGACAAATGTGTCACAGGTTGAGCCAAGCAAGCGGCAGAAACTAACACTGGCATTTGGACACTGAAGGAAAAAGATGGTGAAATCATCTCATATGCATTCACAGGCAGCGCGCTCTCCCAGAGAAACAAAATTAGTCAAGCAAGGGTTCATCATGAGGACAGCAGTGGATGGCGCTGAAGGAGGTCATGATGTCTGCGTGTGCTTTTTCAGCCGATTCAAGGTATCGTATAAGGAGGCATTCCGAATGTGTCACAGCCTGCATTCACAAGCAGCAGGAGGACGGGGTCCGCGTTCTGATTTCAGGGCAGGGTAAGCACGTTTGGTCTGGCTTGGAAACTAAACAGTACCCTCTATTGGATTATACGGAGATTGCGCGTGGCAGTGCCTGACCCCGCCAGGGAGGACACGACTGGTGGCAAAGATGCTGCTTCCATTCCATCCGTCCATCTTCTTCCATCTTTGAACGTTCAATCACGCCGAGCCACCTAATATGCTCAAATCTCACAACGGATGCACTTCAACTGAAAGAGTAACTCCTGTTATAATGACTTCCTTAAGACTTGAGATGAATTTCTGCTTTTAATCCTGTCAGTGTCACCAAGTGCGGCCGACACTAAAGTACCTCTCCTCAATATGATGACTCGAGACAATTAGTTTGATTTGGTATGCACTCCTACTCACCGCGGATCCATTTAAAAGTTCTTCTCTTAAGGCATGAAACTCAAATATAACTACATACAGCAGCCCAATGGGCTTTTAAGTGTAGTCCAGAGGCCCCCAGGGGTCCATGAGGAGGCTCCAGGACATGAGGAAGAGTTTAATTTCATAGTAATTTTACTGACTCGTTTCATCAAAGGCTTCACTCTACTCACCGCAGCAGTCACTATTATAATTACATACTCATACCTACTAGAAGCGAGCCAATTCACAGGACTTGGACTATGGGGTTTTAAAAATAAATGCGAGCAAAAACACTAACATCTTTAGTTTCTTATACTTTTGTTTTTTTAACGCAAAGAAAAGTGATGCTGTTGTACTTTCAAGATATAGCCCCGCAGTGTTTTCTTTCATTTTCAGTTGGATTTTTCACTTCTCAGGGACGCCGGAGGCAGCTTTTCTCATTGCAAATCTGACAACAGGCTGCTGTATTTATCTTTCTAAAACATTATCCCCTGCTAATATAGACCTGCCCCCCCCCCGCAGCCGCACACACAGATGTAACACCCACAGGCAAAGATATAATTTGGGGCCCAATGCTAAATCTGCCAGTGCAGTAAAGGCACGTAAACTGAGGAGTAACTAAGATGGTATAAACTGTGATACAAGAGCCAACTGGCCATTTCTGCAGGCCACACTGATGTCTGTGAAACCTTCAAATAACCATCCTCCTCTGTCCGTATCACCTGCTATTCATAAAGCTAGGCTCAAGCTGCTTTTAATATCCCTCCTGACCTGGCATTTGTTCCCCTGGAGACAAGACCTCAAAGCCCGCCGTTTAAACATCATCCGCGTGGATGATGAATGCCGTGCACTTTTTTATTTCCTCAGGGAGCCAGGACAAATTTCAGCAGCCAAAAGACAGCAGCAGTGACAGATGGTATTGTGAATTGACCGATAGGAACATATCTTAGAGCTTTGCTGAACAAATTGACATGAAAAGTCCACTTTAATGGGAAAAGGCTCGTTCTTCTGTATATTTTAATCATGACCAGAGCCCCGTAACAGATGCCGAGCCTGGTGTACAGGAGGAGCTTGTCTACACATCTTGTGTTGTATCCCCATCTCCTACAAAAAAAAAAAAAATCTACCAAGTTAAAAGGGTCTTCATCCTTTTCAAAATGACGCCTCCGTGGCCCTCTGACACGGAGGGATAAGACAACAGTGGTGCTAATGGGTGCATTACATGCAACAATAAAGAGCATCACTTCAGAGACGCTCATAAAACACATTCTTAACCAAAGCTTCCTTTTGCTTTCAAAAAAAATACGTACGAACGAAGCCTGCACCTAATTTTACTGCCGGGCATTTTTGTGGCACACTTGCGTCCTGGGGATTAACATGGCGAAATAAGTTGCGCAACGCAGGTGTAAACATTCGTACTGGCTGCATTTCAGCATTAGGTTATTGCCGTGCTCCTGGTATTGTGCGTGCTGGCTACACGGCATGGCTTACTGGGATCCTGAATGGACTAGAGCCATCGTTAACGTCATTAGTCACACAGTCTGTGCTTGTCTGGCTATGAAGTCAAAGTGCTGCTCAGGACCCAGATCCAATCAGACCAAAATGTACCTGGGTTGCAATTAACAAGGACGGGAGTATTCGTGCTGTCTCAATCCCATGCTAACCGGGGTTTGTGGTGTGTATTTTGTTCACAGTGGAACACGACAAACTATTCTCCCAAGAGTCTGTATGCATACTGCGAAACACTTGATTTTTGAGCGTGCCAGTGACGATGGTGTACACTAGTCTGACCCACAATGCAATGGACAAAGCAAAGAGTGGAGAGCTACTAACAGCTGTAAAACACTTCAACTAATTGCAGATGGAAAAACAAAAAAGTAAGCATTACACTTTTTGAAAAACACTTTCTTTTGCCTCTAAGTGTTGTTAGTTGGCAGTGGTGCTCTGAGGCCGCAGCCTGGTGTCTGTTGACGTCATTACCTATTAATACAATACAGTAAAGTCCACTGGTACATACTGTTAACAATTAGTATGCAACTGGAGTCAGGACAGAGGCAGAGGTTGGTGTTACTGGTGAAAAGCTGGGGTCATTAGACCAGAAAGTTGGTGGTTCCAAGACACTAAACTACTGTAAATGTTTGAAAGACTGAACTGGCCTTTTTCCCGGCCGTTATTTTGACTTGTCATCGCGGGAAAGGCACAAGCTGTTCCTTTGAATCGTCCTAGCTGCATTTTAGCGATCCAGGATAAACTATACCAGGACCCGGTCTGCTGCCACTGTGACCTTTTGGACCACCGCTGAGAAGCAGCTATAACCAGCATAATCCAGCACGCGCAAAAGGGGGACATCGCATGCACTAGTAATCTACACACCGAACAAAATAAATGAGTTGCTGGGTGAAAGTAAGCCAGGCGGCCGCGCATAAAAATGTTAACATTTATTGCTGTTTCTGAATACTGCACTGAAAGCAAAAGCATTCAGAGTATACACAGAAATTATACAATAATATATGGTTTCACAAAGGCAGTGAACACATACTGTATTACAATCTACAAAAATCTACTTTACAGAAATTTAAAATTCTAAATATCAAAAAGTACAGCTGCAGAAACAGGTGTAGAACTGGAACCAGAAACTGCTCTGGATATCGGTCGGTGAGACAACATGGTGACATCACGATACAAAGAAAGCAGAAGTCATCTTTGTACTTACAGCTGGTTTTGGAAACTACAACTGGCAAAAGAAAAACATACTCCAAAATAACTCATTGAATTGATCATATAAATTATGGTGGTTTTATGCATCCAAAATATATCATTTTACAGAAGACGGCTCTACAATGTAGCATGTCATAGTATTGTTCAGTGGGATTGGTAGTGTATCATTGCAAAAAAATATGGTTAAAATAATATAAGGAAACAATGGAAAAAAAATTGTCTCCCATTTCACAAGGATGGAGAAAATTAATTTTAAAACAATGCATGTTCTCAACTGCCTGGTGGATCCTTGGTGGATTAACAACATAGTGGTGGTGGGGTGTTAAGTTCAGGTCTTTGCTTGACCAAAGAACATTTTTACATGATCTTCACTCGGGAACAGAAATGGTGGTGGCAGCTCATATCTTGAACAATTTCAGAAATGAGGAGGGGTTGGCCAGGCTCTGTTCTGACCTTGGTAGTGTGGTACACTGGACTTAAAGGGTACAAAACGTAGACTACCGATCTTGTCATGCCCAAATAGTTGGGAGTGAATGGCATAAGAAAAGGACCAGACCACCCCAGCATCCGAACAACCCCATTGCCCACAAAAAAGAAGAAGAAGAAGAAGGTAGAAATCCAGCCAAGAAACTCAAGGCAGCTGAAACCAACCCCCTTTAAGGGAAACTTAAAAACAGACGATAAGATCAATAAAATATTCCAGTTAAAAAAAAAAAAGAAAAAAGAATACTTCAAATGAAAATGTATTTGTATGCCCACATCAATGCCAGATCGCCATTTTGGAGGAGTTTCCAAAAGCGAGAGTAGGCGTTCGTCTTGTGTTTGAGGTGCAGTTATCCTCATTCCCAGTGACAGTCAAGCTGGATTCAAGGACAAGCTGGTTTATGGTCACACGTGGCTGCAAGGGGGCCGTCAGTCTAGTCCTGCTCCATGGGCTCCTCAGTGGTCCCAGTGTTCAAGATGGCACTTTCCATGGCGCCCTCTGTAGGAGGTTCAGTTGTACTGCTGGAGGGAGTGACAGCTACATCTTCTCTGTCTGCTTCTGCACTCTCCTCTATGCTACAGCTGCTACCACTGCTGCTACTGCTGCTGACTGGGTCACTGTTGCTCTCCTCTCCGTCCCGGCTGGTCTCAGGGCTCTCCAGGACGCCTGCAGGGGCCTGCTGCTCCGTCTGATCCATGTCGCTACCCTCCTCCTGGGAGCCACATGGCACCTCCCTCTCAGCCCGCTCAGCCTCCTGACCTGAGCCTGCACACACCTCGGCCTGGGTGCTGCTTGTTGGTTCTATAGTGAAAAAGTGGACAAACATTAAAAAACACCACAGAGGATGTTTCGTCATGTTTTAGCCCTCTTCAGACGGAAGCTACCCTCTATCTTTTTCAGATAATAGAAGACAGAAAGATGACTGGTTTGCTTGCCTTCTTTGTCAGGGAGACGAATTCAAGAAGGATCACACGCATTACTTCATTTGTCATTCAACAGAACTTGGCGCATTCATTCACACAAGCTTACTAAATGGATTCAGTGTTTCCTTCCATTATTGCAGACAACCTAGATTAAATATTAATTACAGGCGTATTTTATCTGAAGAACATCACAAGGATAATATAAGACTGACGAGTAATATGCCTCTCAACATGTAAACATGTTAGTATGAAGATGGCCCACATAATGTGATGGTAACCTCAACGTGGCTAGCTGAACAACCAGATTCACTCCCAATACAATGTCATCTACAGCTGATCAACCATATCAATGGGAACAAAGAATCCTGTCTATGCCTAGCAGGTTCCCATCTCCCAAACGCCGTGCGAACGACACTATGAACATTTTTGCTGATCGTCAGTTTTCCAAAAGTAGGACGGAAAACTAGTCCCAGCTGAACCTGTGCTTGTTTTGACAGCAAATCACACTGAACTTTAGCATGCGGCTTTATATTGAAACAGTGGAAGCGCCGGTTGGACTGAGCCTGTACTAAACCTCAGCTAAGCGAGTCGAACTCTAAGAGACAGAGCAGTAGTGAAACACAGACTAGGACCTTTGTCCAGGAGAAACGTCACCACAACAATCTGAAAATGCCATAAAGTAACAACACAAAGAATACTGGCTGAAAATTTGTAATTGCTTAAAACTTACATCTTTTTCCAGAAAGATTTTTTCTGTTTAGTTCGAAACCACACGGCCATTGGACTGCCTGTAGAGACATCTAAGTGTGTTTTCAGCAAATATAACAATGTAGTACTAGGTGGGAGAACTTACAAAGCTAGCTTGATATGAGCGCCTCATGGCAAATGTGCAAACATTTTTCACACTAAATGTTCAGGAAAATTATGTGCCATTATTCAAATGAGAAAAATAAGGAACCTACATGTCTGTAGCCCACTATGGAAGCCTAAAGGGGACTAGATTAAAATGATGTCAACTTGAAAATGAAATTCTACAAAAGCATTATAATTTTCCACAAATGCACGTGTTATACGAGTAAAAATTAAATGAAATAATCCAATTTGCATTTTCACAATCTCGTATGGTTGTTCTAGGACTAGATTAAAATGAAAAGAGAAAAGCTGTTTGACATTTAAGTTTTCACTCGTACAGTGGTCAATATTCTAATGTTAGTTCAAATTTAAAAATGAAAATGCAATATAAACAATGTAACCTGGCTTTTCCATTTATGCAAGCAATTTTTAAGTCAAAATGAAAATGCAATTTTCTAAAAATTTGATGAATGGAATTTGACATTTACGGCTGTGGCTTAGTGGCAGAGCGGGTCGTCCTCCAATCGGAAGGTCGGCGGTTTGATCCCTGGTTCCCACCGGCCACATGTCAAAGTGTCCTTGGGCAAGATACCGAACCCAAAGTTGCTTCTGAGGGCTGTGCCTTCGGAGTGTGACGGAGTTAACTTCTTTGAACTGATGAGCAGTTGGCACCTGCCCTCAGTGTATGAATGCGAGTGAGTGGGGTGAAAGTGATCTGTAGTGCGAAGCGCTGAGTTGTCGGAAGCCTAGGAAGGTGCTATACAAGTACAGTCCATTTACCATTTTCAAATTCTCAATAACCTGTAAATGGGGGCGATGTTTTGCTTATTGCATTTCACAGTTGTCCACTGTACAGCAGGTGAAGTCTTTGAAAACGAAAAGTCAAATGCTGTTTTTATTTTCAAATTGTTAGAAAATTGCATTTTACATTCTGACTTCGATATTTCATGCATGAATGGAAAATCAGTTTACATTGTATAAACGTACAAAGACTAAAATACTTATCTATGGGCAGTGATCATTTAAAAAAACTAAAACCTGTGTGTTTTATAATAAATATTGTTATACTAATTGTCTAAAATTAGGTGAATAGTTTTTTAGTCAGATTTCCTTGGAGAAGGACCCCACTGGACTATTGGCCTTGGCGAAGGTCTGTCCTTCTAGTTAGATGTGTTCATACCATTTATACTGTTTAAAGTATAAATAATTACAAATGTATTCAATAGATAGAAACTTAGTGTACTTTATTCAAATAAATTAAATCATTTTGCTTGCAAATGTCTCCAACTATCCTTTTATTAAGGAAAAACACATTATTTGATGAACTTTCATTGCACAAGTTCTTTATGTTCTTTTCAACTTAGGAGCGTTTGAGCTCTTTGGGAAAAAGGTTAGCGTCAAGCCCTGGACAGGGGGACATATTTGTGTAAAATATATATATAAGACATTAAACCATTACCCTATTTCTTTCTACTTAATTCTCCACCTTATTTTGGTGTTTACTCTCGAACTTTAATCTGCTCATCTTGCTTCCCCAAACACACACACCCCCACCCCCCTTCACCTCTGGTCTCCTGCACACACCGGCTTGCCCCTGCCCGCCTCTCTTTCTATGAGTCTGCTCTGTTTACTTTTTTCTGTCAGCAGTATGTTTTAAGGTCACGTTTTGGATTTTTTCACCCACAATTCCATTTTCACATCAGCAGGTGAGCCGCGTGTGGAAGAGGCATGCTGTTAAACGTAGTCTTTTTAAAAAGCAACGGCATAAGTAGGCCTACATTAAACAAGAGACTACGTGTTTCTCTGCAGAGCATGTGCTCTCAGACGGATACAAAAATAAAAACTAAAAATGCTTAAATGGGTCAACAAATACACTTCGGCGGCCGTTAATATACCTGGGCAGTCCGCCCAGGTAAAGTCTCTGTGCTGGAAACATTGCACGTTTACGAATGGGAGATAATTCAGAGAGCTTCGAAGCTGAAAAATCTAAATATGCAGATCTGATTTTCAGACAAAATGGTGTACAAAACTGACAATACAGGTCCGATACCCAAAACAGTAGCAATACTAAAAAAAAATATAAAAAAGACAATATACGATATAAACAGATTCAGCTAAAAAAAAAAATAATAATAATAACAACAAACAGATACTATTAATAAGAGATACTACACACGCAAGTTCAAATTAAAGCCAGTCAATGAAAAGTGTGTTTTCAGAAGGGATTTAAAGGATGAAACTGATTTTGCTAACCTATGTTCCTCAGGCAGGCCCGTCCCTAATCAAGAAAGCGCAGTTGCCTTTATTTTTGCGTCTGTCGATTCAGCACGATATCAAAAGGACTTGATTTTTGATACATTTCGGAGTTGAAGGAAGCAGGGCTGCACAACTCTCTTTACCTGCTCCTCGAAAGTCAAGTCGCTGTCATACATCACTCCTAAGTTTCTGGCCACAGGCTTTATATTAGATAAGTCACCTAGATCTTGTAAGACAAGATTTCTTGAGTTGTGCTTGCCAAAGGAATATTTCAGTTTCGCTTTCATTCAACTGAAGAAAGTTATTTCACATCCAACATTTAATGTCCATGAGACAGTTTGAGGGAATTGAAGCAGTTGGGATTCATTATGTGTTAAGGGTTAATATAATTGTGGGTTATCAGCATAGCTATGAAAAGAAACATTGTGCTTTTGGATTATTTGACCTAATGGAAACATTTAGATGGAGAAGAGGATTGGGCAAAGAATTGAGCCCGTATTTGATAAATACGTTTACGATGATACAGAGCGGTGTTTGTTATTTAGTCTACCCACACTGATATAAATGGGATGGACAAAATAATAGAAACACCTGTCTGTATAATGTAATAGAATTCAAACCGCACCACAAAGTGCAGCCTCCAAAATGATCATACAGTTGAATCAACACCTCTAAAACAGATTTATCAATAACCGAACATGAGAACCGTCATGAAGAGAGGATATATTACAGGACAGTTATAATAGACTGCATTAGTTTTGCCTAATAAACTGGCAACTGAGTGTAATATGCAGCCATTAAAGTTAGTGCAATTACAGTATTGTTCCCGTTTTTCATAAATAAACTGTGTGAACTCAACTTTTGAAGAATGTCTAGTGTGAACAGCCCATACCATAGTTTACCCTCAGTAATGCAAATGGCATCACATACAAACCAACACGCATAAAAATCCTACCTTGGTCTTCAGCGGCAGCAACACTGCTGGAGGCTTCATTCTCCTTGCTGTACCCGACTTTCTCCTCTTCCTCTTGGACCATGGCTTCCGCCTCTTTTGAGGGGCAGGCGGCATGTAAAGGTCTCAGTGTGTCCACCTCCTGCTCTTCCTCTTCGTCCTCCTCATCTTCCTCGTCATCCTCGTCCTTGCTAAACTTAAGTCTCTTCACCTCCTGCTGCTCGGCTTCCATGTCCTCTTCCGCGTCGGGGTGTTTGTTCTTCACTGAGCTCCCCAAGGAATCTCCCGACGCTGAAACCTCACTGACCAACAAAAAAGCAGGAGATACAGATGTGACTCCACTGGGTTTATGTCGAGCATGGTGAATGTATTTTCTGGTGCGTTAATAGCTTCTGACGTACCTGGAGTCTTTGTCGCCTTCTTGCTCTGTGTTGAGGTCTTTGTTGTCGGTGCTGTCTGGCAGGCCATTAGCTGCTAGTGAGTTGGCCAGAGACAACTTTGGTCGGTTCAGTGGCCTGGGAGTTCCGGGACCGTTCACTTTCCTAGTAAAAAGCCAACAAACAAAAACGAGAAAAGTGAAAAAGAGCATTTTAACAATAATGAAGTTATGTGTATTTTAGGATCACGGATTAAATCTATCCCTAACACAACCTCTCTGTAAAAGCAGAGGTGTTCCCAGGAAGCATCACTCCATTCACTCTATTGACGGCACTGCATCCATTTTTCCTGCAAAAGTCCAGAAAAAACCCCCAAAAAGAACTCTTAATCCAGTGGAAAATACTGTATAATTCCCCAAACTTCATATAAGTTCATATTTAGTTCTTCTAAAACATGTTTCATTTGAACATGACACTTACTCTGAGGTTGGGTGAACACAGCTTACCACCATTACATTCTACAGGAAAACAAGAATTCTCAAATGAGTGAAAACAGCTGTCAGGAGGTTAACAACTTAAGAAGAAATTTTAAAAAACACAAAATACAGCCATGCTGCCTAGGACATACTTTCTCCACTCCCCGAAGAAACTTATCTGTTCCTGTGTAGTTCCTCTTGGGTTCTGTGAGCAGCTCGCACAAGCGCTGGATCGTAAATGGAATTCTAAAATTAAGAAACAAAAACAGTAACAGACTGAATATATAGTAAAAGGAAAATGTGTCAGTCAGGTGGTCTTACATAAACATTTGCCCTAGCATTCCATTTCATCCTTTTATTTGGTCAATTTGGTAAGTACTCAGGGATAAGGGGAGCTTGGGAGAGAAATCACTACAGCAGTGAAGCTGTGTATCAAACAGGGGTGTAAGCGGTGTGCGTATTCGTCCCGAAGCGTTCAGAACAGGATGTTCGATTTTCAACTTCCTCAGATCGGTACGCCCTGTGACCTAAACTATTACTGTCAACATAGTCGATTTATGTCTACTACTCAAACCTGGGGAACAGAAATTCTGGAGTGCGAAGTTTACCTGGAACGATTTGGCAGCAGTTGGTGTCTATCAGCTGTAGCATGCTGGTGGGCTTAGCCCAGTTAGTAACGCACATGTAGCGTATCTGCATCCGACTGGTGACCCCAAATGAGAGACCAGAGCTGAAGAATCCTCCAGCGACGTTTAGGGCCACTGAATGGGAGCATTACGGTTTCCCGGTAAGTTACGATGGGCAACTGTAAGTGTCAACTGAAGTCGGGTGTGTCTGTTGAAAGCACTTCAAACGTGACTGCACTGATTAGCGGAACGAGACAGAAACAGGCTGGAAGGTGCGTTCTTCTCAGCACAGCGTTCAGGCAGCCTCTCACTGCAGACCAGGCCAAATCAGTAACTAAGTATTTCTGGCTGCAGATGTGCGAACATACTCGGTCGTAGAGAATACAGAATTTAAGCATATGTTCAAAGTGCTTGATCCCAGCTACAATGTGCCTTCATGTGTGCATTTCAGTCGTTTCTGTCGTGCTGCCCTGTATAAACCAGCACAAGCTGCAGTTCAGGAATTATCAACAGGTCAGAGTGTTACTATGGAGCATTACTGATATTTGTATTATGTATTTTTTCTTATTGACAATATGACAGTATTTGAGTTCATTAACAGTTACAGTAAGAATCATGGCCAATGAGCCACTGTTCACATTTTTCAAAATAAAACTACAAAAATGAAAAGTTTTTGTTTTCCCCAGCTGTACCGGAAAACGTACCAAACTGTGACCCTCAAAACGAGGTACATACGGAACCGTGAATCGTGTGTACCGTTACACCGCTAATATCAAAATCCCTAAAAAAAAAAAAAAAAAAAAAACAGAGGAGGGAACAATAAACAACAAAAAAACACAACCCACA
>CM022473.1:7516995-7549300 GCA_011952105.1 Coreoperca whiteheadi | reverse complement strand
TGACCGTCTGGTTTTTGTGGAGAGGGGGGGGGAGGGGGGGGGGGGGGGGGGGGGGTGGGGTACTGACTGACTCTGCTGTCGGAGCAAACAAACTCTAAATTCAAAAACTGACCCAGATTGTTTAATGCAAGCGGGAGGGAATTTGTATCACAGAGAAAATACTCAAAGCTGCTCTTTTTCTGAACTGAAGCCATTAAAAAGCGAATATGCAGAAATATACGCTTCTTTGCATTACCTAGAGTCAGATGAAAGGATTAATATCAGTAGCTTTTCAGTTGTTGGGAGGCGTATTCTTTCCTCTTTTGATAGGGCTAGGCTTGCAGTTTTCCCCTGCTTCCAGTCTTTCTGCCAGGCTAGGCTAATCGCGTGATAGTGTATTAGGAAGGACAACGTTGAAATTTATAGTGAGCATTTTACCGGACACCGGTTATATGGTGAACAAGTGTATTTACTAAAATGTGCCTTCAGTGCAGAGTGAATTTGTTCCTCTTTGTTTTAGGCACAGTCACATCGCCCATATATGTTTGAGTTTGAAAGGCTAGGTAGGAACGTTTGCTGCGTAAGCGTTAATGTTTGTAAGCTGCATCCAATCGTGGCCACATAATACTCATAATTACTCTAAATAACTTGGCCTTTGCTTTAATAAATCACTAACAAATCCAAGCCAGTTATCATTATAACTTATGATACCATTTGTTATATTACTCTTCCAATACACAACCGCAGTAGACCTTGTGTACGGCAGATATAATCTGATGTGCCACAGCAGGAAAAGCGCAGGTGTAACTAGTAACTTCAGCGACAGATAATGCCAGGGCCCTGGAACTGATCCGCCTAAATGGAATGCAGCCGTCGCCAATGGGACTAGTTACGTCTGTGTTTCTTTCTGCTGGAACATGTCAAAATGTGTGCTGTGAGACGCTCTTATTTTTGCCGCCCCTCGTTGGAGATGGGTCTACTGTCGGCACCTCGCCGAGGCGCTTGTTTGCTTATGTTCATGTCATCATTTTGATCAACAAAAGTACAAATCGTGACATAAACACACACGAATTAAAGCTTTTCTGCTGTTTCTGATCAAAGCTACTTAGGTGTTAACGACTCATGGAAATTGATTGGATATAGGTATTAAAACATTTTATATTAAACCTAATTATACTAATTATAGTAAAACTAAGAAAATAGTTCATTAACGTTATATTACTGAGTGACCAACCACCTCGCAGTGTATGTGCGGTTTCCACAGAGGCCGCTATTCATCAATAGCTATTTTGTCAGTGAAGCTTGGAACATCCTACGGCGATACTTACGTCACGTATTGCATCATAGACTACTTTGAACGCCGGCTGCTTGTCATCGTGGTACACTCCCCGGTTGCCATGGAGGATGGACACGCCCTCCTCTTCGGCCTCTTTACAGTTACTCCCGTACATACAGTGATCTGGCCTGTAGTTCCACTGGCAGGGAAAGGCGAAGAGACACTCTGGGGAGGGCACAAGCTCACACAATCACTATGTATTACACCAAACACTATATCTCACGTTACTACGATGCCAGGATGCTAATGGTTCAAAATGTGATAAAATAAATAAATAAATAAATCTTGAATGTCTTGAATGAGTCTGACGCTCAGGAAATGTTTATCATAGCGATGGATGTGTATGGCAAAACATTTTTCTAGATGTCATGTGATGTGTTCTGTTCCAGAGGGCTTGTGTGGGCACATAAACAATCCAAACGGTGGAAAAGGACGGAAAATCGACTGGTTGGGGACTGAGTTGGGAAAATGTCATCGCCCTCTTCTGCGTGGTGGGTCAGTTTGATTGTTTCTCTCCTCCCATCGCTTTATTTGTTTCCACCCAAATCAAAGACAGCGGTATAGACCTCTGAAACCATACCCAGTTCTTATAGCTGCAAGGTACAGTATGCTTGAGCAAAGAATTCAACCTCCAACTGCTCCAGTACAGCAGCTCAATGGCTGATGGGTACTACACTACAGCTGCAAGGTGGGAATGTGTACATGCTCCACGTATGAACATCAAATATAAAAAGAGATCCCAGATTTGGACATATATTGGTGCATTTAAACCCATTACAGTGATAAATACAGTCTTCTCCATTACCATTAACAGCTCAACTCACCTTGCTTTTCCATTGCAGATCGTACCTACACAATAGGTGCTCAGGAGGTGATACAAAAAAAAAAGTAGGTACAGGTACAACTTTACACAGTGGAAAACCAAACAAAGGCGAGTCCAGGCGAGCTGGTACAGTGTAGTGGAAAAGCGCCATTAGACCGCTGCCCCCACCCGCGACCCGGCCCCGGATAAGCGGAAAAAGGTGGATGGATGGATGGATGGATGGATGGATGGATGGATGGATGAATGGATATTTAATAAGCCCTGGCTCTTGTATGGGATGTATATTACCAGGCTAAACATGTCAAAAATAATACACAGACGTTTTTTCAATTAGTACCTAAAAACCACATGAATCTAAATGCCAGGTCCATTTGATTCCCCTTAAAAGCCATCAAGGCCTGACTGCAGAACAAGCAAAAAGAGGTCGGAACAACGCTTAAGTATTTCTCTGGGAGACAGCACAGAGCTCAAAGCCGTACCATGTAAAACAAGCACGTCATCGAGTGTGTTTTCAAGCGAACCCCGGCGACACCAGCTCTACTGTTGGCTCGGAGCACTTAGCGGCCACATCTGGCTGCTGCTGCCTTAAGCCACAGCCTCATGTGTTTACTGATCCAGATTCGTTATGTACACAACTGATGTGAACATGTTGATAGTGTGAAACTTCTGTGTTGAAAGTGTGCAGACTAGTAATACAAAATGGACTCATATACACAGTTTGTTATTTTGGTTACGCCTTTACGTGGACCTTCGATGGGGCATTTTAAAGCCTCTTTCTGGGGGCACAAAATGCTTTTTCAGTGTGATGATAATATGTTCTCTGACCATTGTAGATGTACGCCAGTAAAAAAGGACTGCACCTGGGTTGTAGTGGAAGATAATGTTGAGGAGGTCCTGGTCTCCCCAGGTGATGTGGTTCTTGTACTTCTGATAGAGTGGATGCAGAAGATCTTCCCATGACAGGCCACTGGGGATCATACTGTTCTGAAATACCAACAGCAACAACGCTCACTGGCAAACAGCTCAAGAGCAGCCTTTTTCCCCCAAAAACACATCATCAAAAGGAGGAGCACATTTACATTCACACTTCCATTTGCAATGTGCTGGCGGTATTAAGAGCTGGAGAGCTGCTAAATTGAGTTCTGAAGGCAGAAGTCTGTGATGCCAGCGTGGTAATCAGAAAGCTTCAATCACGGCCCACTCAGAGCACTCAACCTGTGTCTTGAGCTGATAGAAAAAGCCCTTGAGAATGCAAAAGGGAAATCACAGCTCACTTTAGCTTTCTACTGATCCTGAGTGTGAGGAAATATGACTATGTTTTGACCTTACTTTGAACATTGTGCTGCGGATCCTGGTGAGGTTCATCAGCATGACACCCGAGTTGACCCCTGTGACTCCATAGAAAGGGTGGCGTGCAAAGCGGCTGTACCAGCCAATCTTTGGGACCTCGTGCTCTGGGGCCATTGCTGCCAGCTGGGTGCTGTTGAAGGACTTGAGGAGACTCCAGATATCATCCATGGGCCGCAGGAACAGCACATCAGTGTCCACGTAGAGCAATGAGTCCACGTCTTTCAGGATGACCTGGGAGGACACAATTAAAGTCAAGTTAAATTCATAAAAATCGTGAGAGTGATAAGCTGCTGTTGGTACATGGTCCCAAAACCAAACACTGGCTCTAGACAGGGGCTTTCGCGTTTTCCGTGAGTTTCGCGGCCACCGTCGTTTCTCCTGCACGCTTGGAAGGGGAGGGTGAGGCGAGCGGTATTGAAATGGTTGCAAACGGCAATTTCACCACTAGATGCCACTAAATCCTAAACACTGCTCCTTTTCGTGAAACATAACTAGTGTCCAGAAAGCATCAAGAGGTTCGGCTCAGATGAGATCAACTAAACATCTGAGTGGCCTATGAGAGCCTTTTTTATCTCTTCAGTTTTTCTTGCATATGTAAGATTAACATGATTGTATATCGTATTGGCCACAAAAAACAGATCATTATTGGATACCGGCCGTGACATTCCATATCGGTGCATCGAATATTAATAAAAACAAAACTATAAACCATGCAGACAGCATCAAGAGTTTGTATCAAGACAGAGGTTATCTGTGGAAGCGCATCGTAGATAATCAAATATTGAGGGCTACAGTGGGAGGAGAAAATGCTGACTTCCACTGTCTGCTAAGAACAATAAGATGAATTAAAGACGAGATAATTACTTCCTGCATCCACTGGTGAATTGTGCTGTCAATACATGGCAGAAAGATTACAGGGCGAGTTTGGCTGAGATAGGATTTGGGTTTTACTCTCCACCACCAGCCAGACTTCAGCGCTGAGAAACTTTGAGAGTTTAAACTATATTTCAGACAGCCAAAGTGACTTCCCAGTATAAATGGACAGTGTACATGCATGCATTACTTCACCGTTTAGCACACGCTGTCACGAAGTGGACCTGTACAAGTCACGATACGCCATTTAGAATACGCAACACAGACAGACAGACAGACAGAGGGTCAGGCTGCCTTCATGCCGGAGTCACAACACTGCTAACTGGGATGATAAATTCTGAGGTGCGGGGTCAATAAAGATAGAACCACTTAAAGCCAACGGGTAGCGTTGAGCGGTGGAAAATATAAAAAAAAAAAAACCACATCACTATGCTGCAGTGTGTTTGACCATGGATTGCTGGTGTTCGTTGGATTATGCTGCCGGCAGCAGCGAGGAGCGGGTGCTGCTGGTGTGTGTGACAAAGCAGCAATCAATACCAGCAATCCCAAGCAGAGCAGTAACCCACTGTTTCATCAACCTGATTTTATGTGTGTTTATCCACAGCTATGCAGTAAATTTCTCTGTCAATATGAATGGTGCGCTTACACACTGAATGGACTATAAACCACAAAAACACCGTGGATGTGCAGTTGTGCACATAATTAGGATCAAAGTGATCTCTTAAAGCTTGTACCCATG
Source organism: Coreoperca whiteheadi (assembly GCA_011952105.1). Taxonomy (NCBI): domain Eukaryota; kingdom Metazoa; phylum Chordata; class Actinopteri; order Centrarchiformes; family Sinipercidae; genus Coreoperca; species Coreoperca whiteheadi. The sequence continues at coordinate 7,544,200 of CM022473.1, read as the reverse complement.
GTGACCTTAAATGAATAAATTATGTGTATATCTATTGTGTGGTGAGTATAGTAAAAACCACCGAAAAAAGCGTTAAGGTAGAACACTATGGCTGAAGTTAGTTCCTTTCTGTTCAGAACAGCATGATTGGAAAAATCACATGGTTTTCAGGTCAGGCTTTAGTCAACACTGTAACCTATGGGTATTCTTCTACAATGGGAACTCAGCTTCCCATAACCTGAACTTTAAGAACCTGTAAGATGTAAGTTCTAGGTTCTGCCTTGTGCCACTGAGTTTCACAAACTTAAGGTAACGGTGACAGGGGCCACAGCTTTGGACACCAGGTCAAACATCTTCATTTCTATGCGCCTATCTGGTAGGCGAGTACAGTTGGGACAGACAACAACAGATTAAGTGGCACTAATGTGCGGATTTTCCTTCACGTTTAATGACTTTGAAACGTCAGCATCATTAAACAATGAAAGGGCCCCACCCACAGTAGGAGATCGACAGAGAGTGAGCCCCCCCCCGAAACCAGACTTCCAGAGCCAGGCGTGGCCCTCGGGACAGGTCGGCGCAGGTTACACCGACTCAGAACGTGTCGAGGTGCGGGCGAAGAACCTGGCGGAGAAGAGACTGTGGGATGCAGCGCAATCACTTCTGAGCTTTTTCTTTGTCTTATCTTTTTTTACTTCAAGAGAAAATAAAATATGCCGATGTAGTGTTTTGTTGCACTGCCCCACTACTTAGTGGAATAAATAGTTCACTACTCTGTGGGGGGCCCCGCCAAAAGCTCGTAAAAAGGCCATGAGATAAGAACACAGTCTATACGGATATGGGCCCATTGTTATTTGTTCGGGTTAGTTTGACTTTGTTTGAACTTGACTGTCGGGACAGCCCTACTAGGAAATTAAGTTAAACTAGTAGTGTAGTCCTCAGCACTGCGCCCCATAAATCTACAGTTTACATGGACGAATAAATAACGAGATAAACTCTTGAATCAAAAGAGCATCGGTATATTGAAACACTCCCTTGCAGTGCCGAGTTAAACGCATGTCCCGCATTACTGGTCGCCGTGTCTCCCGTGTTGCGAATCAGCCGCCTCTTAGTAACTGAGCGGAGCTGTCCCCATAGCTGGGAGAGAACAGTGGCAACAAAAGCAGAACCCATGAAAATGGCAGCAACACCTTAAGTTACGGGTCGTCGTTGAGTTCCCATAGTGGAAAAGGCCTATAGAAGATGTCAAACAATGATTCACTGGGGGGTCCACAATGTTGTATTTGCAGGTGCGACCCTAGTCTTGAGATGACTCAACCCACTTCCCAAGCCAGGCTGAGAGCTTGGCGTGAAAGGAGCCCACGAGACCACTTTTAAGACCTGGTGGATTTCTGCAGCATTGACTGCATAAAAACCTCTAGGGACGTATGTGATGGTATTGAAAGAGGACAGACCAATCCAGCCCTTACATCATTCAGATTATTGCAGAGGCAGAAAGACTCCTACGAAATTCTCAAAAGGCATTCCTAATAAAGTCAATAGTGAATGTTCATTGTTATGGCTTTGCAGCAAGCGAAAACACCTACGGCTCTGTCTGTCCTGCAATATGTTTATTGCATGGCAAGTAAGCTGGCTGTTATTTCAATGAACACCAGCAGAAAAGGAAAATCAATAGCCAAGCACAGCCTTCACTTGATGAAATTACTGGATTCAGTCTCTGAGGACTGCTCATTTGTTAAGTAAGTGCTGCTGAAAAGGTGTGAAATCATCAATAATCACACAGGTAATTAATTAGAACCATGCGCTGGGATAAAATGTAGGGTAGATTAAGTAGAAATTAAATGGATTAATGACATTTTTTCTTAACACCGGTTAATGACATTATGCATGGTGGGGATATGAGTGAAGATAAGTGCTGCCGCCTTACAGGGAGGAAGAGTCTCTGAGCAGCACATGGCTTGAAGAGCTTCTTCCACTCGTCAGCGTCCCCCACGGAGAAGGTGATGGGGTAGATCGTGTACTGGAACTTGGCTGAGACGGATCGAGGCCACTGGTTCAGCTGGAAGCAAGGCAACACATCACATTTCACACGGAGGAAGTGTGTGAGAAACAGCCATTAATGAACAATCGGTTATTCTGAACGCTAATCTCTCGTTCTCTTTCCACAGACCTATCAACACAAAACGGGGCGTGAAGGCGTCCACTTAAAACAATGAGGTCACGTCCCGTGGCGCTACGTGGCTCTGCATGGAACACATGCAGCCGCCAGCTGTTGTTTTATTAAAAAGCCATAGTCCAAACAAGGGAAGGCCCCCTCTAAAAGCCTACAGTGTATCGCTGAAGCTCGTGTTGTCCGAGCTGTTAGGCGCTGAGTCCCCCTCCGCGATCATCAGTTTAATAGTTTGGCCCTGAAAAGAGTGAGAGCGCTGCGAGCAATTGGCAGGGTTTGTGCTGACGAGGACCAAAAGACAAAACAAAAATCAAAAGGGCATTACGGACAACCTCTCTAACGCCCTCAACACACACACCGTGTCTCTTAACAGTGCGGCAGGACATGCGCGCCTTGCTGTACACACCCAGCATATGGGCCCTATTATCTAGGCCTAGACTACCACGACTCCCCGTCTTCCACGCGGGGATTTTCAACACATGGCAATAATTCACCGCACACATGAAGGCAAGCTCACAGCTTTAGGGTTTGGATTAAAAGCTGTTGAAAGGTGCTTAAGGTGCTGTTCAAGGTTGATTAGTTGAAGTGATGTTAATAGACTGTTAGTTACAATATCAGTGGAACTAATCACAGTCATGCCAGGCGCCTCTGTAAAGGTGACTTTGAAGTGATACACGGCACTGGAGAAAAGCAGGGTGTCTTGGATGATATATTACGCCCCAGACTTGAGATAAAAGGGTTACATGTCTGTACTAGAGTGAGTCAGAGAGGCAAAAGTTAAAACCGCTTGATATCATCGATTACAAACGAGAGGGGGGGGGGGGATGTTTAACACGCGGTGAATTCAATTTAGAAGTCAGAGGACGCGTTTAAAGAACTATACGCAGAAAATAAACCACATGGAGCGTAAAGGTTTCTGTGGGGTCACATTTGATCTTGTGCCTTTATCGTAACAATCTGCACCGTGTACATTCGGCCATCGGGCCACTGCAGGATTCTTACCCTCTCTTTAAACTGCGGCGCCAAGGGGTCCTCAGCAAAAATGTGAAACTTGATCCCCCTGACGCTGAACAGGAGGGCTGACTTGACCATGGTGAGGGTCTCGTCCAGACGATGCCCACAGGCCACCACAGCCAGGTGCATCACCTCCTCTGCCCGAGTGCGCTTGATCAGAGGTCGCGCCACGTTACTCTGCGGTTTACTGGGGGAAAAAAAAAAAAAAAGACAGGGATGAAAATTATACTAAACTGCTAACAGTCTAGTGCAAGAATAGAAAACAGAAATGTACAATAGATTATTTAAACTGAGCACAGGTACTTTGGCACAGTAGTTTTTCCAATGCACTGTAACAATGATGGCAGAGAGAAAAAGAAATGGGCCCCATTCACTGAACAAATGATGTGCACGATGAGCAGTTTCTCCTCACCCACGTCTAAATGGGCCAAGGCCATGTGTGGGAGGAAAGTGGAGGGGGTCTGGACCTGCGAGAGGGGTCTGCCTGCAGGTCTCTTCTGTGGAGACGCTTGCAGTGCTGATTCCACAAACCTTGTTTCCCCTCACTCGTTGCCCGTTAATCGGCCTGTGTGCCGCAGTGCTCGCGAAGAGTAATTTGTGCTGAAATACACATACATGAGTCAAAACATACATACAAAATGTACTGAAAGAGAAGGTGTAATTTGAAACTTGACCAAGATGGAATTCTGAAGGTTTATAGCCATATGTCTGGTTTGTTTAAGCCACCAGATTCGGATCATTTGTGGCAATATTTAATATGTACACATACATGGAACATTTTTATACAGAAATCCCCCAAATCATACAGCAATTCAGCACTTCCTGCTATTCTTGGAAAAGCAAACAGAACAGCACCTGAAACACCTTACTGTGGTAGTCGCTCCCCCCTCAAATTCCCCTTAAAAATTCCCTTTTGCTTTAAAATGTTGGAACAAACATTTTTTTCACTGTACAAAAACACTGCATTGTTGATCCGCTTCACTGCAGCGATATCATGCTTTTAGTAAAGATAACATTCAAACCCAAGAAACCATTTCTTCTGGTTGCATGATGATTCCCTCAGATGGAAAATGATGCGTTTGCTTATTGTTTATCCACTTCCCTCTGTAATTCAGCCCGACACGTGTCAGTGACACCGCAACCGCTCATAATTTTAGGGAAGTATTTGAACAAAGCTCAGCTGTTCAACACACATTTGTAATTATATACTCAGTGGTAGAAGTATAGAGCTATTTGAGCCTGTGACCCAATGCCGCAGTCTCAGGGCGCAGCAGCAGCACATGTAAGCTTCTCCTCACCTGTCATCATGTCACTGTGGAGCAGCAATGGCAGGGTCACTTCATGTCTGCGCCACAGAAATTCGCTTTGGACTTCGCGAGACAGCGGAAGCAAACAAGCGACGCGTTCAAGAAAACAACAAGGCAGACAAGGTGCGACGTCAAGGGGCTGTCTCAAAGACACGACATCCGTGCCTTCGTATGTCGTTCAACACTACCACGCACACCCACTTCTTTCCTCCTGTAGCTCTGTGAGACCCCACTGGGCTTTGTTCGTCCACGCTCTAGGCGAGGAGGACCTTTATCTGATGTAAAAATTAGCTCTCTCTGCAGAGCAAGCGCCGCTGCCGGAGCTGAAATACACTCAGCAGCGCAGAGTATCTCCCACTACGATAAGGGAACATTTGCACAATGGGGGAGCCTGAAGCTAAGGCCGACATCATCGACTTGTCTTCCACACACGCACCCTGCATGGGGCTGGTTGCAATCCCAATACGTACAGCATAAATGTTGTCACAGCCGTAGGCAGCGAAGACTGGCACACGCGAAAGAACGGAGAACCTTTTCTTCGGTGCGTAGCGCGATTTGGGGGAACAGTGGAAGGCAAATGGTTTTACAACTAAAAAGGCGCGGATTTCCTCTGAGCCTGGAGGAAGCAAAGAGTCTACCAGGAAAACGGGAGGGGAAGAGAGAAGAGCGAAATTTGACAGGTGGGTTTGCAGGGCAGTCTCCAAGCGGAACACTTCGTTTTCTGCATGGCCGAGGCCCAATGATGAACCCGCCGATCTGTCTGATGCTCTGTCAAGGTTGTTGAACGCGCGTTCCTATTCTCTCGCAGGGAATCCAATCCGGATCTGCTGCGCGGGTGTAATTACGTTGCACTTAGTCATGCAAAGTAAATGCCCTTGAAATGATTTCTGCATAACAGTGGATGACAAAGCAGAGCAAGACATTTTTCTCGGCTGCATAACGCATGGGGCTGCACGCACGCTGTTTCGTGTCGTGGCACTGTTCCTCACATCTGGAAGCAGTCAAAAAGCACCGAAGAGGTACAAAAGGGTTGAATTCGTTACTGGCTGCAGAGTGAGCATAAGAGGAGCCCTCTGCCTACAAAGCACCACAGCCAGCCCTTTTAAATCATGCAAGGGTAGAAAAAAGCAGCCCCTTCAAAGATAATGTCATGTACAGCGTGAAGAGCCAGAGTGAAAACGCCTCGTGGTCTTTGAATTCATCAGCATATCACTGGGTCATTTGGTGGACTCCTGTTCAACATGTTCACTTTGGTTTGAACCAGTAGGCGTCAAAGCCATTTAACTGATGTTCCCATCAAGCCTTTCATCTGCTGGGGGAGGGGGGAGAACCCAATTTAGCTTTTCCCAAACAGGCACGAGGTGTCAGAGCACATGACAATGAAGCCTACAGACGCCTTTTCAGACCGCTTATTCTGGATGACCGCGACGTGGCCAAGCAGAGCACGTTCAGAAACTCAGCGACCGGTCGGTCAAAAGGAGCTGCTGATGTAGCCACAGGCGGCGGATTCAAACGTTAATGAGAACCCGATTACCTGTGAATCTTGAAAAGAGGGCGCTACTTTCACATCACTGAAATATGCACCAAAAGAAAAAAAATCTAGATTTAAGAAGGTGAAACCCAGTCAATCAATCATTCATCAAACGATGTATTGAAAATCGGGTCAGTACTGAATACTCGGGGTGAAACGTATGCATTCTTGTATTCACCCGAACATTTGCTGAAGGACATTTGGTTTGGTGTTCGACTTTCTTCGTTTCGCCACGTGCACCAAATAATTGCTGTCCCATTATCCGAATACGTCGGAATTAGAATTTCATCTTAGGACGAGCTGAACATCAATTCTAAAGTGTGAGGGCCACCGGGAACGCTTGGGCCGTGAGACAGTTGCTGTCTGTGAGCTAAACCATGCTAGCTGGGTTAGCCCCCTGGACGTGTAGCTCACGCGGCGGGCATCTTTGTAAATGGGAAACTAGAGCTGGTCGTTTGAGTGAGCTACGATTACAGAGCGTCGGGTTCCCAAGGGAGTCCCATCGACACTGACCAAAGCGTGGTGGATTAGATGGAAACTGTGTGCCGACATTGTTGAGCCCAAGTTGGCCCAACCGCTGGCAACAGCATCAGCTGAATGCGTCCGATGCAGGGCCAACCGTGGCGCTCCTCAGCATTTCAGTCCGTCCGTTGTGCCTACCCAGGGCAAACAAGCACAAGCTGCATTTGTCCAGAAATTATCAGACTAGAACGGTTAAGAATGGTTATCTTATTGCGCTTTTCCATTACCAGTACCAGCTCAACTCGGCTCGCTTTTCGCTCCATTTTCCATTGCAGATAGTACCTCCATAATAGTACCTGGTTGTCATAGCGATGCCGCAGGAAACTGCCGCGACACACACACACACACACACACACACACACACACACACAGGACAATGGAGGAAATCGAGTGTGTGCTGTTTTTGATCCTCGGAATGTGGCCGTTTCTCACAGCAAGAAGACAAACGTTGTTTCGTTTGACCAAGGCGCATTCTTCCAAGTTGCCATAATTTTTAACGGGTATATCACACAATCTCTGGCCAAACTATTTAAAAATGGCGGGGTTATTCAGGATACTCCGTCTGGCGTGTGCAATGATGATGCAGTGAACGGTGGCGATTCTCTCTGACCAATAAGCAGACATTTTAGCATCGCCTTGGCTCGCTCAGAACCTCGCTGGAGGGGATACGAAAAAAAGTACCTGGAAGCAGGTACAGGTACAACTTTTACACAGTGGAAAACCAAACAAAGGCGAGTCGAGTCGAGCTGGTACTGTGTAGTGGAAAAGCGCCATTAGTCCTTCCAGGTAAACCCGGGACCTTTTTAGCGTGATTTGTCACTTTTGTTGGATAAAAGTTGGATAGTGCCTAACGCACGTCTTTCTCTTTCTAGTTTCTCCTGCCACACCCACTGCGACTCATTCCCTAGTAATTTAACAGTGAGTTGGCCAGTTTCAACAGAGAGATTGAAGCGATGAGGCTCACACAAGCACCCTCTCCAGCCACTTCAGGCGGCACAGGCCAGCAGGGTGCTTTCAAAACACTCAGAGAGAGAGTGTTCAGTCATGCAAGGTGACGTTTGTATAGCTACGCATGTTGCCACTGCGAGAAAGGGACTTCTTTACTGCGACAACTGACAGGGCAAGGGATTTGTTTCAACACAAAGTGCCAACGCCCGTCTAATCCTGTAGACGCGGGCCTGAATTCAATGGAACAAAGCAGATAAGGGGGTTACGTCTGCATTTGAAACATATCCTGAAGGTGATAAAGAGATCTGAGCGAAGCGAAGTGTAACGCACAGGTAAAGTCACACATTTGAGAATCGAGAACCCACAACAAATGTTTACCGCTTCTTACTTGATAAGTGATGACAACAATCACAATTGTTGTAGATTGATTTTCTGTCATTTCACTAATCCATTATTCAACCACAGATGTTTGTCTCAAATTGATATCTGCATCCACCCCCCCCCGCACGCGCACACACACACAGCCTAGGCAGAGGCAGCTGGGGATCTTCTCTCTATTTTCAGCTACAGGAAGTAGTTTGATGTGTCAAGAGGAAATGGTATGATTAGAAAAAACAGGGATGTTTGTCTATTATGCATGCTGCACAGGAAATCTGCCCACCGCTCTGATACACAGACGAATGGAGTGTCGAACAGCAGATATAAAAAAGCAGACCTGAAAAGGCGGGGATATATACCGACCTATGTAATAACATTTCTGTTTGAATTAAAGAGGTAAGTGACAATTTGACAACCCTGGCGCCACTAAGGATTTTCTGCCATAAAGTCAAACATTGATCCCCCTGTGTAAACGTATATTCGCGTTGTCCCTATGATCCACATTAACAGAGCGCCAGTACTGGCTATTTTGCAAAGGGCTGCATGTGTGTTACTTGAAAACTACACCCAAGTGTTCAGATAAATCTGGCTTTTATACCCTCAACCAAACCCCCATCCGATTAGAGCATGCTGCTAAACAGAAGAAGGTGTTTTTGAAGGCTTTGGCCAGGTGCTCAGTGTGTTCCCCTAATCGCAGCCATCAGTCCTGAGCGTTTTCCAAGCCTGTTAGTGTTTTTGTGCGGCCACCGGTGACCCCTTCCACCCCATCTCCCTTATCAGTGCTGAGCACCCGTGGAGGAGCGCGGTTTTGTGGGAGGACGCAGAGGTCCTTTCTCAATGTAACGCCTTGATGGCTTTTATCTGCCGAACAGTGTCCCAAACCTCCAGTCTGGCTTTGGAGGAGAACACGTATTATTGTCCACCGGCGGAGCGGGTATCTGCACAGCCACATTGTGGCTGGTGTGGCATCGCTGGCAATCAAACCCAGGAAGAACTGCAAGGGGATGTATGAGGCTGAAATTAGAACGCTGGAAGACAAAATAAAAATGCTCCCATCCTTGAACAGAAATAGCAACTGACAAACTAAATTTGAGAGGCTGCAAAAGGATGGCGACTTAATGAGATCATCCGCCAGGGTGCAACGTCTCGTTAACCACCCTTAGAGGCAAAGCACGCCTGGCAAGTGCTTCTTTCTCACATGGACTGTTTTAGCAGACTTTGACAAGCAAACGGCCGGCAGGACGGGTTTGGCTTTCCTGTCACTTGCAGCCAGCGCCTCGCCACCGGTGCAGTGCAAACCGTTTAACAGCCAGCCCCAAACCTCATCTGTGCTCATGTGTGTCCCTTATCAATTGCAATGTGTGCCTTTCACGGTGACCTTTGCCCCTTCAAAGCGGCAAGTTTTTGCATCAAAGGCCGGAAAGCTCCCAAGGTTCAAATGATCCAGATTTAGAAGTCAAGTAATGAGTGTGTCATTCTCTCAGCAAACACTGCCAACACTTCCACGGAGTCACATTAGTCAGCCAGATATTTGAGCAGCCCCTGGTTGAATCCTCGTGATTCATAATGAAATAAATGAGGAAGAAAAAAAAAAACTATGGCCATAAAATTTTGCCAAGCAGATGCCCATATGCATGTTGAGAGAGTCCCTTGACAGATCAGGCTATTGTGAGGGCAGCGTCCTTGGGCACAGTGCAGGCTGTTTGATGGAGGGAGCACGTCGGCTTCACAGCGCGAGTCAACGCTCACACGCTCGCCCCTTTCAACGACAGGAAAGACGAGATCGAGCGACGCTCAAGGAGTTAATGATGCTTGTGTGTGTGTGTGTGTGTGTGTGTGTGTGTGTGTGTGCGCGCACAGATGGGAGAAGCAGGCGCGGAGGGAAAGGGCTCGCCGTCGAGGCTGCAACATCGACAGAGGAGAAAGAAACAAACTCCCCCTCACCTCCTTGCGTCCGCGCTGGCCCCTCTGCCGATCGCCGTGCCCCCTTTCCGGCGCCCGAGGCGCTCCTCCGCACGCACGCCGACTCCCGCGGGGGGTTTCTTCGCAAACTTTGCTGCAACATCGCGTCCGAGCTCAGAGGGCGACGGGGAAGAGTTGCCGTCCTCCTCCTCCTCCTCCTCCTCCTCCTCCGCCGCCCCGACAACTTCTTTCAGCAGCGGATCGTCCGAGGCGTTGCCCCCCCAAAAGTACAAAAGTAGGAAAACTCCGAAACACACGGCGACCACAACTACTTTGCCGTGGATCCGCATGGTGAGAGCGACTCGTTGCGGGTGGAAGAGCCGGACGGGACCCCGCTCATGTCTGCGGGGGGGGGGGAGCAGCCCGAGTTGACATTTTGTTACCGCTCCGCGCTCGCATTTGTCTGCAGATGATGATGGAGAGCGGAGAGGAGCGTCTCCTCGTCCACGGGGGCGTTGCTTCGCCAGCATTACCGTAATGATGGCAGTACTGCCGCGCTATTATATTGGAACTAGAAACAATGCATGTCCTGCTGAAAATGCGTGTGAATGCTGGAAGCTGAAAATAAATCATTGAAAGCATTGCTGAAATCTGAAATGCCTAAACAATTGTGAAAGCTTAAAATGTATCACACCAGGCAGCTGGAAGCAGAAATATATAAAGTGGCTCAATTGGGAGTTTGAAACGTTTAGTTGAAAGGTTGAATAGAACCATAAACGCCTTAAAGAGATCAACGTTTTTACATTTGAGTTGTTTCTGTAGCTCAAGTAGCTGTAGCTGAAAATGCACAAATGTGACATGAATTGCCAGAAGTGGAAGTTGAACTGCGTTGCCTGAGGAAGCTAAGAGCTGCAATACTTTGCATGGACGTTCTGTAATACTGCCAAAGGTTTTCACGCCTATTGTGACAAATTGTTGAAAAAAGCAGTACAAAGCCCCACAAAGATAGCAAGATACCAGTTACTGTGTGTATGTGTAGAAGTCTCCACAAAATTTGAAAACAAAACAGTATCAGTGTGTGTTTAATCAACATCAGGATTCTCAGAAATAGAGAATTCTGGAATTCTAAGCATACAAGTTAGAAAACAGCTGAATCATAGCTCACAGGTCCTTCAGTAGCTGAACATTTTGATATTTAAAGAAGCAGATTTGAATGGTGAATTGCTTTTGCAAATGTAAAACTGGCAGAGGTGGAAGCTGACCCGCATCACCTAATAATGCTCAAAGCTGAGATAGGTTGCTAAAGCTGGGCTCGGAGCTGTAATACTGTCAAAGCTGCTTTTAGTTCTGTTAAGTTCTTTAAAAAAAAGCTTAACATTTTTAAAAATCATGAAAAGTAGAAACAGGTGGAACAGAAGCACGCGTGTCCTTAAATGCTTAGCCAGCATTCCCACTAAATATGTAGCCCACCACTGTGGTGCAGTGAATAAGGTGGTGCATCCTCCATCTTTATCATAGTCTCAACACATAGAACTAAGCCTTCCTGTTTCTTTACCACAACCTTAGACTTACCATTACACTTTTAGTCTTCAACTGTGTGCTAAAGTTTTCTCAAATTTCACTTCTGCTCTGACATAAACCATCTTTTCAATATCCATTTGGCCAAATACCAACCAGTGACAATACAACAAGGACGTTCTAACAATCTGAACAGTGGGACTGTGTGAAGAATAAGTTATGTTGTCGTTGTTGTTTACATTACAAAGACTTGTGTCTCAGAAATAAACATAATTCTGCACGGTTAGACTTTGTTTTCATTGAACTTTTATTCATTACATTGCATCCTGTTTGTATTGACTCATGAACCTCATCTTGTCATATCGTGAGTTGAGCAGATCGTCCCATTCCTACTGAACAGGACATTGTGATGAATGTTACATCTCTCACCTTTCAGGAAATCAAAATGTAACATGTCAGTTATGGCTCAGTCATAGTCAGACCGTAGCAAAATCCCAGTAAAACAACAGTAGATGCAGGTTTTAGTTGTGACAAAGCTTAATGTCTCTTTAGGCAAAAAAAAGACTGTCTCTGTCTATCCTCAAACTGAGGAATAGTGTCACATCCATCACAAAGAGTTAAACACAGAATTATAACTAAATGCAATCAAGCTGTTGTGGGTGTTTGCAGTGGCCCAGCACTATACAGGAGCTCAGGTGTAGGCCTGTGTTATTTTTTAGTTGCCTGGCTTTTCCCACGTTGCATAGAGCCAAATGGCCTACAGAAACACACTGTTCATATCACTTACTTCAAATGAAATCCACTTGGTGTGTTTCAAAATGGCTTCTGACTGGGCCCTTCGATAAAAGGATGGCATCGTGAGGGTGAGGCCGTTGGGCAGCCCAGCACCCTGTACGGTCATGCTTTGATTCACCAGGTGAAGGTGAAGATCCTTCCAGGACCTCCGGCCTCCTCTGAGAGACAGGAACGCACGGACACACACACACACACACACACACACACACACACGCACACACACACACGCACACGTTACACAACTTTACACAGTTTGACAATTCTGACTTCCCCCTCCCCCTCCTTCTCCCGTGAAAGATTCAAACTGCAGGGCTTAATGTGGGGCTGTTTGGATTCCTTGTGCCAAAGATCAGAGTCTTAGTCTGAAAGTGACTGAGAGAAAATATTAAAAATAATATTAGTATTAAGGACAACACTCATGATGTATATAAACTACGCATTATGAGACTTGTATGTGTCGCAGTAAATTGTTTTTCATGTCGTCACTAGAAGGGATGTGACATTTTAAACAAATACACACAATATTACGTTTACATACAATACTTTTTTTTTTTTACCAAAAACAACATCTTCTGATGCAGGATCTGAGAGGGTGGGTGTCGGTTCTGCTGAATTGACATTCAACACCCCACAATGTCCTGTTCAGTAGAAATGGGACGGTCTGCTCATCTCACGATATGACAAGATGAGGTTCATGAGTCAATACAAACAGGATGCAATGTAATGAATAAAAGTTCAATGAAAACAAAGTCTAACCGTGCAGAATTATGTTTATTTCTGAGACACAAGTCTTTGTAATGTAAACAACAACGACAACATAACTTATTCTTCACACAGTCCCACTGTTCAGATTGTTAGAACGTCCTTGTTGTATTGTCACTGGTTGGTATTTGGCCAAATGGATATTGAAAAGATGGTTTATGTCAGAGCAGAAGTGAAATTTGAGAAAACTTTAGCACACAGTTGAAGACTAAAAGTGTAATGGTAAGTCTAAGGTTGTGGTAAAGAAACAGGAAGGCTTAGTTCTATGTGTTGAGACTATGATAAAGATGGAGGATGCACCACCTTATTCACTGCACCACAGTGGTGGGCTACATATTTAGTGGGAATGCTGATTAAGCATTTAAGGACACGCGTGCTTCTGTTCCACCTGTTTCTACTTTTCCTGATTTTTAAAAATGTTAAGCTTTTTTTTTAAGAACTTAACAGAACTAAAAGCAGCTTTGACAGTATTACAGCTCCGAGCCCAGCTTTAGCAACCTATCTCAGCTTTGAGCATTATTAGGTGATGCGGGTCAGCTTCCACCTCTGCCAGTTTTACATTTGCAAAAGCAATTCACCATTCAAATCTGCTTCTTTAAATATCAAAATGTTCAGCTACTGATACTGCAATACTAAAGTGAGGTGCAAGTGCTTCAAATCTGTATTAATTCAAGTACTAACTGAGTAAATACAGTTACATTCCACCACCATTACTAATAATGGACTCATTAATGAAGGTTTCAGATTGTTTGTTTATTTTGTTTTTCAGTTTTTTCGAAAATCATGCATTCAATTTTTGAAATTAAGAAAACTAAACTAATGGTCAAATTTGCTTTGTCCACCTGTCACCTCCTTTATAAGTCCCTGGACCTCCGTTTGGGAGCCAGTGTGTGCCACTTTAGCGTTAGTAAACTACACCTACATAAATACATTTGGTATTGCTCTACTGGCACATCCTGGTATGTGTTAAGGTACCTGTCTTGATTTGCCAGAGCATTTTTTTCTGCCAGTTTACACTTTGTACTACGGTAAAACATGGCCGCTACATCCAAACACTAACAGTGGAGCTTGTTGGGATATCTCGGTGTTTCTCTGGTGAGTGCGTACTTTTGTAAACGGTATCTCAAATGTCCTGTGTTTTAGTGGCTGTCACTGAAGGTATTTAAACTGTCCACTTCCACAGTATGCATGGGAATAAAAGCGGTTATAGTGCTGAGTAGTGACACCGTAACATGTCAGCTAGCACTGCCGCTGCGCTATGTTAGGCGAAACACGAGGAGACCGCTCGCATTAGAATAGTTGACAGGCTAGTAGCGAGCTAACCATACAACGAAACTTCATTCGGAAAACCTGTCAAGTTAGTGAGAGATGTAGCTCATCAAGAAACGTGGTCGCCTCATAGATCACCACTTAGTGTCTTTTGATTTCTAGAGTCTATGGTGAAATTCGGAATGGATGTAGGCCAATACTAAACTCTTCATATAACGTTACACAACATTTAGACCATGATAATGTTGGATGCGCGTAAAGTCCCCAATTTCCGTCTCTGAAATAACGTTAACGTAACGTTAGATCAAATAAGATTGTAAGATTATGTTAGCAAAGCTCTTTTAAAAATGCTTCCTGGTAGACGAGGCTTATGCCGGACATAATAATAGATAATTGTAATTAGTACAACGGGGTGAGCAATGTTTTACAAGACCCACACGTTTGTCTATAAGTAAGACCTTTTTAAATGTCCAGATTTTCGAATGCAGTTTTGTATGGATATCGCTTTACACAAGAGAGAACGGAGCGAGCGGGTTACAAGCTAATATTGAGCCAAGGTAAAGACACCTTCGGTAGCTTGCAGCAGTGGGGAACGAGTCGTTGCGTTTTACGCGAGCTGTGTTTACAGCGCTCACTGTGGCACTGGGGCACATGTGGGCCGCTGCTTGCGGAGACGTGATCACGCATAACAACATTCAATAGGGCCAACCACAAGGTGGCGTGCCATAGTCAGCTGGGGCGTCATTCATTCTAAAAGCCTGGCCGGCTCTTGTGGAGTGTAACCCTATACCTTGTAACTGGAGCTTAAGATTTTGCCTGTCGTTGATACCACAGGTCTGGATTACATCAACATTCATAATGATAACTCCTGCGTTTGACCTGAGCCAAGATCCCGAGTACCTGATCCTCAGCATCCGTGTACCCTACACCAGAACATCAGAGTTTGACCTTTACATTGATGGGACAGATTTCAAGTTCTATGCAAAGCCATACTTTCTCAGGTGAGTTAACCAATACACAGAATCTGTTGCAACTGTGTACCTCCTGTTGAGACATCACTTGGATGGATGAAAGAGGGGGGCGATGGAAGCAGTTAATCCATGGGCTTGTCAAGTAGCACCGTCTATCTTAGACTTGAATGTGCAGTTGTTTATTTTCTGACCACGGTAGTGGTCTCAATATCAATAGACTATTGACAGGATCAGTCAAATGTTTGTCTTTCCTGTAAGTGACTGTAACCATCTGGTCTATGTATTTTATTTTCAGATTATCCCTTCCTGGTAGAATAGTGGAGGATGGGAGAGAAAAGGCCACATTTGACATTGATAAAGGTAGGTCACATTATTATATGATGATAACACACATAATGGCGGTAGCGCAGCGTGACTTGTCATATCAGTTGTATGGTGATGTTCCGTAACAAAATGCCTGCTCAGCTATTTCACTAAATGCATTGACAGCTGTTGCATTACGTGATAATGAGATTACTTTTGTTATCTCTTTTTTTATTTTATTTTTATTTGGCGCTATACAAATAAAACTGAATTGAAATTGAACTGAGTTGAATTAAATGGACCCCAGTGTCCCAATGGGCTTCTAGGTAGCAATGCAAATTTAGCATGCCCGCAACCTGGAGGAACGAGCAGTTTCCGCATACACACTTCCCACACTCAACCAGCCAAATATGATTCAGTTAGTTCCTCAGGTTGCTGTACAGTTCCTGCTGTTGTCTGACACTCTGTCTTGAGCCAGAGAAGCGCCGCGAGGCAAGAGGGGAAAAAATAGTTCTCTTGGAGGATCTGATACTGTCCATTAATTAGATTTCCTCGTTTGTATTTCCTGACCACAGTGACTTAAAAACGAGTAACAGCAGAGCTCGTCAGGACACGTTTCTAAGATCCAACAACTGTTGTTTTTTTCCTCCGGTGTTTGTCAGAATGTGCTGACCTTTCTTTTATCAAGGGACAACAGTTTTCCAGAATCTTTTTTTTTGTTTAGTTTTTTCAAAGTTGTACAAATGCTATCTCGACATATTGAGCTGCATTTTATGCACACAAACACGAAGCCTTATAATCATACCAGCCCTTCCAGTAATCTGTATGCTGAACTGGGGTTGTAAAAAGCAGTTGTGTAATCGTTTTGGCATTTTCGCCTTTATTGGATAGCTTCACAGTGAAGGTAACAGTCAGGGGTACGGGGAGAAAGAGAGGCGACTGGAATTGAACCGGGCACGTTGCCGTGATATGGTATGTGTCTCAACCACTAGGCCAACAGGACTCCCCTAATTGGCGTACCTTGACTGGTTTTCTTGTCTTTATTCGGCCACCTTGTAAAAAGTTGAAGGTTCAGTAGGCCGTTAACAATGATATCACATTGAGTCTCAGTGTGGTCCGCAACTGGGATATGTCAGGAGATGTGCAGGTGTGTGCACGGGCGGGCTGGCCATCTGGTGGGCCGACCGCAAATTTATAAATTTTTTTTTTGGTCCATGAACAGGCCCATAAAAGCAGTAGGCCTAGATCGGCGGCACAATGTTTTTTCAGTTGACACCGGGCTGCTGGCCCAAAACACTTTAGTCAAAAATATCACACAGGCTAGGTTTTTTTCCTTCTGACAGACGCGGCCCGTGAAACACGTAGCTCAGCTTGGTTGTTTTCTTGATTGACACTGGACGGGCCCAATCGTATCTTTGAACAACACCATCTATGGGATTTCTGCCTGCATGCAGTTTCAGTGTGATCATGGAGAAGAAACGCAAAGGAGGTGCAGAGAAGCTGCGTGAGAGGGGAAAAAACAGGCAGACTCACTGATTCATGCTGACACATCAGATGGCGTTAGTAGTTGTAAAGAGTAGGAGTTGGTATACATATTCAGGGCAGGGGAGCGCAGGGAAAGGTGGTATTTGTGATCTTATGTACACTACTCTCCGTCACTGTGATCGGTCTTTCACTTTCTGGTGCACATAATCCGTTGTGATGAAGTTGTCTTCATGGAGGCGTCTGCCTTATGGGCTCTGACACCTCGTTCCCCGTCTGTCAGCATGGCCCCAGTTAACACGCTGTGTCCAAATAAGCCTGTAACATCTGCTAATAAAGCACCGCTAATGAGTGGCCTTGTTTGGACTTCTAATGAGCAATCATTAAGATCCCTTTTTCAGGCTCTGCAACTCAAGCAATTAGTCAGCACCGTAAAGCACATCTAAGCTTTAACACTTTGGTGCTTTGACAGTTTATGAGGTCTTCAGACTGCCATCAGATTATCTCCGTGTTGCGGCCAAATCAGTCTAAATCATCAGTCATGGGTTGCCTGTTTTAAGTTAGCAGTTTGTAAAGAAACAACTTAATTTTGAAGTATTGCAGGCACGGGTGGCCAGATTGATTTGCTATCGTTTGTTCTAAAGAGGTAGCTACTGACTTTCAATTTAAAAAGTCATTTAAACCATACAAAAAGTGATAACTCACAGTTTCTTTTTTTCTTTAGGATTAAAACTAGTAGTCCGTGATCAGTTATTGACTTCCTGGTGTGTTGTCATGTTTTCTGTCCTCTCTTCTCACATGTAGTGAGTCATCAATGTGAGAATTTATTTTCTAACATGTCAGTTTATGGAGAGCATTTTGTCTTTTCTTTCTTTGTGTGTGTAGATATATAGATGTGTGTGTGTATACATTAATAATTCACATGTACTATTAATGTAATTCATGGGGGGAAACGTTTTCATTAGGCATTTATCTTCTGATCATTCTTTTTGAACGAATAGCCTTGTATAAAATGTCAAAACTTAATATAAATTCTCAACTCAAATTACTAAAGCGAGTAAAGTGACTGATGTTGTCCAGTCACAAAAGTACGTGACGCAAATACTCTAATTTGAGCAGCTGTAATCCCCAAATAGTTGGTACCGTTAAATGACAAAGGAGGAATCTGTCGTCAAAATTAGAACTGTGGTGTCAGTCATTCAATTGGTTAATTGTTTCAGCACTGGATTTACAGTGGATAAAATAAAATGCATCCAGATTGTGTGGCGTGAGGTTCTTTTAAAAGGGGCCCTGTAATGGTTACGAAGCATCCCTTACTTCATGTACTATCCTGCTGCAGGTCTCTTCACTCTTCGGGTCCCTAAGGAAACAGCTGGAGAGCACTTCGAGGATCTGCAGATGCTGACAAGCCTCCTCGCCCCAAAAGGCTCCCGTTCGGCAAAACCATTGGTAGAGGACTTAAGCACAGGTCAGTCAGATCAGTTCATGAGTTGAACTAGTTTATTAACGGAAAATCAGTCAGAGTATATAGAACCGGTGACAACTTCTTAACGTTTGAAAAGGATGCAGTGACAGCACGGGCGAGGATGAAGATGAAGAGGAAGAATTTGACTGGCAGGTTGAGCAGGAGGTGTACAAGGAGAGCTCTGAGGAGGAGCTGAGAGCCCTGCAGAAATACGGCTTTGGCAATCAGAGGTCTGGAGTGTTTGCGAGATTGCAGGTGAGGTTACAGATAAGGATTATTCCCACAGCTGTAAAGTCCTTGCGTCTGTCATGAACATGAACATGAGTGGACAAAGCTGCCCAATAGAACTTTTTCAATCGTACAAGTGAAGTTCAGATGACACTGCAAGACTTCACATGTTAGGGCTGTCCTGACAGGATGAACTGAGCGACGTGACCGATGTCAAGGACCCAGAAGGAACTACGGCAGCAGGGAGGAGGCAGGCGCGCCTGAACGCTGAGGCGTCGGCTTTTTCTCCTGACCATTATCTGTGAGTTTAATCAAAGTCAAAACCTCTGACACCCTAAAACATAGCGCCCCCCCCCCCCTTCGTGTTTCCTCTGCTAACATCTGTGTGTCACTGCAGGGCTGATCTGTTTGAGGATGATGAGATAAAGGGGCTGCTGAAGTTCAGGCCATGGTGGGCAAAGCTGAGGCCTTCTACAGAGCAGGAGGGAGCAGCTGGTGAGTTCAGGTCATCCCTTCCTCATCTTTAAAAATGCCTCCACAGACCTTTTTTTTTTTTTTAAATTTTCACTGTGTTGCTAGGATCAATCGAATATTTGGCTGCTTTCAAAAAAACCAGTAACTTTTGCACTTTTTATTTTTCTCTTTTTATTAAACTTATTATGACACTTTTCCAGTGAACAGTACAATTATTATGTAAAAAGAAATCAAAAAGAAGACAAAAGACATCTCACAATTAAAAGTAATGACTGAAGACTACCAGAAGGTGGCATGAAGTGTCAAATATTGAGAGGGCAATCATGCATTGTTGGTTAATATAACTTAAAAATACTCTTAATGACCATTTTTACTGTCCCCGCTAATACCTTTCCTAAATTACCACTAATAGTATTGCGACTTGAAATACTTTATATGCAGAAATCCAAACAGGAATCTTATTTGCTGGGATCAGCCAATAAGGCACCAACATTGTTCTGTGACTATATGTGAATCCCCAAAGGACACGAGTCCTTTCTCTGCCCCCTTCCAGTGGAAGGTCAGTTAGAAAGCTACAGAGCTGCACTCGGTGCCTCAGGGCTTCTTCAACAGGAAGGACACTTTCCATTACGAGAGGTTGAACTTGGACCTTCTCTAATCACCACATCTCTCTGCTGCCCGTTGTCATCTGCTGAGTTTGAATGTGACAACTAAAAAAAAAAAAAATAAGGGCAGTATTTCTACCTTCTTGCGTATATATATATTTAGTTTATTTTATTAATTTTTTTCCCAAATGCAGGTTTTCTTTTTGCAATCAGTTCTCGTCCATTTCAAATCACTGGCTCATTTCCTTAGGTTGAGACGTGCTGTGTGTTGACTGGAGCCTCCCATTTTCATTTCTCCGCTCAGCCTCTCGCATAGGAGCGATAGCTCACGAAGCCTCGGCACCACGAGAGACTAGTTAACTGTGCCGGTCAGCTCCTCTAGCAGCCTCCTAATTCCAGCACTTCCACTGTTTAAGCAGGCGCATGGCTCATAGCCGCAGTTTGTGTGTGTGTGTAGTGCATGGGTGTCGTACTCCTGAGAGAGGATTTAGATTAAACAGATAGCATTATCGCAGGAGGGAGCGCTGCTGCCACCAGCGCCAGGGCCCGGCCGCTGATGAGCAGCCATCAGTCAGCAATGCAAAGGCCATTAGTTTAGCCTCCACAGAACATTACGGTTCCCTGTAGCCCCGCCGGCTCCCTCGTCTCATTCTGCATTCTAAGACAGAGTGCCTCAGTCGGCAGCCCGGGCGTAGATAAATGGGCCAAATTAAACTTAATGGCTTGATTGACAGGTCGAATACCATTAGCCCCGGCTGAGTGTGAAGAATGGCGTCAGTCAGGAGATTTAAGCGGCCTGCCGTCAAATCTTGAAAGCACGCTCATGATTTTAACTGTTTGTCGTTTATTTAAAATGGCAACTGCAACTCCTCCATGTGGGTTTTTAGACCCCCCCCCCCCCACCCCCCCCCAACACACACACACACTCTTCTGCCAAGTCTGATATTTTCGTCACCGGACAAATGGACCCACGTGCTAATGAAGTAGAAACTGGCCCCTTTGTGCTCTCCAGTGTCTGGGCCAGCACGCTGACAGGCTGTGGCCCCGACACAGCGATGTGTGAGTGGCCACAGCTATTCACACACTGGTCCAGGCTAAATTGTCCTGACAGCTTGGTCTCGGTCTACCTGCTGGGTTTATAAGGCTTACCTTTGACCAAGTTAGCTCGTACTACTACGCTACCCAGGGGTTACAGTTTGAGCAGAGTGTGGCATTAAAGATCCCTTTTGATTCTGATACGTGACACGAGTGTGTGTGTGTGCACAGCATTTACTATATCTGCCATCCAAGGTCCTATGTTGACCTGTTTCATTTGTGAAATTCTGGAAGTGTTTTCCAACCCTCAGCAGTATTTCGACTAAGCGTATTTACTGCGTGCCATCAGGCCATCTGGACCTGTAGAGAGCACCGAAGAGCCAGGCTGCCGTTCCAACTGGAGGAATTAGGTCAGAAATTAATTTGCAATCAGCAGAAGCCCTCATACGCTGTGTGCTAATGGCCGTTACAACTGATTGGCTCCATAGCGGCGATGAATGAAGCTGGTGCTGGGTAAATCTATCAGGTCTGCTCCCCCTCGCCTCACAGGTTTGGCTGCAGAATTAATATAAAGTATATCCGCATCATGAGGCTGCTGGGTCCAACCTGCAAGAGGGGTTGATGCTCCATTACCGTTTAGATTTAGCTTTTTACGAATATCAGTTTTTAGTTGCAAAACGCATTGTGCAACAACTGTCTTCAGAACAGTCATCGGCTGTATCCGCTGAAATCTCCAGGATCATTTCTGTGTGAATGATGATCTACTAAAACACTTAGAAACACCGTGTTATGTCAACATTTCTATACTAGATACATCTTTGCTCATATATTGTTGTTTCTTAAGTGCCTGTGCATCCTGGCATTTGTCTACTGTATGTACAGTGTGTTTGTGTTTGAGAGACGCTGGGCGCTATTGCACAAATCTGAGTTGTTGGGTTTTAAAAAAAAAAAAATTTCTGCCCTTATCTCAAAGTGTGTGTCTTTGCAAGTGGTTTGAAGCAGGTGTGTGTGTGTTCTGCATCGGCTGTGCTCTCCCACTGCAGCTGCACGCTGACGAGGGACTCAGGTAGCCTGACGTAATGCAGCAGGAATCTCCTTCCCAGAAGAGCCAAGTTCCCACTGCAGCCAGAGAGATCATTCTGAAGCGCTGCGTGCGTGCGTGTGTATAAAAATATATGTATATATCGAGTGTGCCCGTGTGTGTGAGTTTGTGTATGTGCTCCAGCCAATACACACCAGTGCTTCTTGCACATCAGGGGCTCGGGGCAGGGACTCGCCTCTCCTCATGCAGAGAGAGGAATTGCTTTCAGCTGTTTTATAAGCTGCCGGGAGAAAGGAGACGTTCCCGCGTGTTCCTGCAGCCACTCGCTCGTGCGCCTTTCAATACTGAACGATGCAGATAGCTTAAATGGGATTGAAGTCTGTTTGTGCCGCCCTATTAAGCTTGCCACAGATCCCCATTAAGCAGATGTCTCTTTCAAAAAGCAACAGTTAGTGAATTTGCGGAGAGCAGGGAAGCAGAGGTTTTGAGATGTTCATCCCGCAAGTCTGATTTAAACATGGTTTTGGTTTGCACATTTTGCCCGCCACAAAACAACATTTTGCCACACGGCTGGATCGTAAGCTGCTCGTGCAGAATGAAAATCACCTGCAGCTGGTCAGTCGATCAAGTTATATTACCATACTGATGGCATTTCAGGGTCCGACTACATCTATGACACTTGCGTGGTTAATGCGATATGGCGAAGGCTTCATTGTTTCATTGCATACTGTATATTTCAGCTGAGGAACACAGACATGCACATGCGTGCTAAGAATCCCGGCTTCCCGCAGCTTTTTGGTGAGAATTCAGAGGAAACGCCAGAATCTCAGTCCAGAGCGTTCAAGTCCTGCACCACACACGTCATTATTATTTTTCAAAGGTTCGGTTTTCCCTGTTCACGCTAAAACGCGAGGTCCCTGTTTTTCAGATTGATCCACTCTTGAGATTGCTTTGGGTGTGAAATCACGGACCCTTTTGTGGACGGAGGGCCAAAACCAAGAGGAAAACGATGCATTTTCAGATTTAGCCGCTTAGCGTGGAGGGAAGATTTAAGACGCTAAACCCGCTTTTATTAAGCCGCTTTTATCACAGCGGCGCCAAAATGAAACATTGCCTCTTTTTATCTTGATACAAGGTGGTTTCAATATGTATTTGATGTCGTAATGGTTGTGTTTTCGACTAGGGATTGAAGAGCATGCTTACAGTTTGACGTTTTGGTGGTGTGGAGAGCTTCATACACTGCCTCCGTCGCTACATCAAAAGCTCGTGTGTGCAAACTAAAGGACTATATGCAGCTCGTCCTCTACTGAAAACTTGTGCAGGTCACAAGGCAGTTCAGCGTCTCAGTCCTTTTTAAAAAATATATACCAAAGGCTTGGGGTGACTTTAAATAAAACACTGCACTGTAATTTCCATGTTGTCATGCAGCTGTATCATTCACCGACGATGAGAAGGAGCAGCTGAGAAAATTCGCCCACCGCTCCTACCTGCTGGACAAGACCTCCCGCCACCAAGTGTGGCTCAGCCTTGTGGACATCCTGCTGGCTTATTCCTACGAAGTGCGCTCCACAGAGGGAGAACACAATGTGAGTGTGTGTGTGTGTGTGAAGAGCCAACTCCTCCTGAGCAGCACTTAGCCTTGGATGACAAAGCCCTCTATCCTCAAATCCTTTAGACCCCCTTCCATTTCATTCAGAGCCTTAAGAGATTACCAGCAGATCCGAGAGCTCAGTCCAGGCCTCTTTGTGTCACTCCTCTAAGGGCAAGGTGAGCGAGGCTGATTTCCTTATTAAGGACAGGTCATCGCATGCGTGAAAGAAATACCAGAGATATTTGATACAGCAGAAATGTCGAATTAAAGCCCAGCTATGAAAACCAAATCTGTCAAATGGGAACAAAACTTCCATTTGGGGTATTATAATACAGAGAGAGTCTAGAACAAGTCCCCTAGTTCATTTCAAAGAGTTTGCAGCCTGTTCTTAACTGTGAACGGAAATCTGAGCAGCTACAGAATTAATTGGACTGCATAGTTCCTGTCTGTCCTTGTTGTGACGATAAGTGGTCCCCCTCTGCCCTGCAGGTAGAGTCACCGTGGACTATCCGAAAACTCAGCGGGACTCTCTGCTGGCTGGAGGTGAGTCAGTTATTAAAGTTCTGTTTTCATTCCTGTCCCTAATTTCAACTAGGCAGCAAATAGATACAATGCTTATTTATCAGGAAGAGGGGGGGATAAAATATAGGGACAGTTCCTGGCCGAAATAGGGATTTTTGATTTTTGGAGAATGTCAGCCCAACAGAGTTCAGAGGTTTGCTCTGTATCTTAAAGATGACATTCTCACAGAGGCAAGTTAGGCTAATGTTGGCATGGAGCTGCTTGTGAATCTTTATAATGCAAGTGTATATTCTTTTTTTTTTTTTTTTTTTTTAGAACTACAAAAGCAGAAGAAACAAAGCACGAGGAGGTGTCTGCCTTATTCTGCATTATTTTCTACAGGGTGTATTTCAGACTTTCAGACCAACTTGGTTTAACTTTACAATCATTGCGAGGGCATTGAACTGTGAACCTTTTTCCAAATACCAACAATTTGAATAAGAATGTCATCAACAAAAAGCAGTAGTTCAGCTCCTCTTATATTATCCTCTTGTAATTCCTAAGACTTGCATGGCCCGGAAGCATCCTTTGAACAAACTTGTTTCGACTGGTTGGGTAGTTTGGCTTTATTATAAAGCGATTAGCGAGACACTTGAGGTGAACACTAGTGTGTGTGAGAATGTGTCTGCGTCGCACATACACGCATGGTGTGACTCACTTCACTGTGTAAATATGGTGATAGTTGCATCAATGTTTGATGACGCGTTAGAGACTCTGAAAACCAGTCCAGGTCCAGGCTCCATCCACGTCACTAACATGGGCCTTCAGTGGGAACGTCGGGGAGTTGTTAATCCTGGGACATGGCACATTACCTGAGTCCTGTACAAGAGCAGTAACAGGGTTTTCCAGTTCAAAAGAGAAAGGCATAGGGGGTGGGTGGGTGGTCTGACTGCTCACAAGCTGCCACTAGACAATCACTCGGGCGTGTGGTGTGCGTGTGAATGGAATTAGGAATAGGAGCTGTTGTCTAACATCTTCGCCCATGTCCACAACAGGAGGACGCATTTTTAAAATTCTTTTTGTGTCGCTGGTGATGAATAACGTTTGCTTTCCACACTGACATGCCAAAACAGCAGGAAGTAGTTAAATCTCTCCCTCCGCCATTGAGTGGTTAAAAGGATACTCCATTTTGACAGACAATTCGCAGTTACTCTGTTTGGTCCGGGCTCATTACACCTTTTTTTATTCTATTGTCTCGTGCTCGCCATTATCCCTTATTTTAGTATTTATATAGAGTCAAACACACAATTCAGGTGTTCTCATGGTCACGTTTTTCGTCTTTGTTTTACAGATGACTATGCAAGTATAAAATAGTGATTTAATCTGATAAAATCACAGGTTTATTCTTCAGTGTAAACATACATACAAATCCATTTTGGCTCTTGGGGTCTGTTCCGAGAAGCAGGGTTCACTGAGCGATCGGGATCACCTGGAACAGATTTGAGGAGGGCCCACATTTTACTCACCAAAGTTATCTAGATTCCAAGTGATGGCTCACAGGGATGCTGGCGACAGAATTTCGGGTTCTTAACATTTCTGCCATTAGAATATCTTTGCAGGTGTACGTTTGTGAAACATTGTGGTCTTTGTGTCCGCTCTGCAACGCTGGAGTTTAGTTTCAGATTTGTCCGCAATAGGATGCTAAGTGTGGAGGTCAAATTGATCACTGAATAATCATGGCAAAGGCCCTCTTCAGAGCTGTGTCTTGAATATATATCCATATGAATTATATCCAGATGAATCTAGACTGCATGTAGATCTAGTTGATATAAATGGCAGTTGACGCCTGGCATCAGAGTGCATCTCACGTAAAGCTGGATTTATAGTTTGTCGCAACGGGTTAATGGGAGGCCCACCTTAGATGCCTTTTTGTTTAGATTGTTTGTTCAGCATCAGATTTCACGCGTTGATGGCACCCTCGCACCTAACTTTGTGACTAACTCTTGCTTATCAACAGTCTCCGCAGGTATCATGATAGGACAAGGAGGAGAAAAAAACACAAGCAGCCAGTCACAGTTCTTGCAGCCCCCACGTGGCAAAGTGGGAGGCGATGCTGCTTCTGGAAGTGTTTTTCCCATTCCCATTTAAATCCCATTTTAAATACATATACTTTTGTGTGGAATACTGTAGGTTATGGACACCAGTTTTTATTACTGTGGGCGGCTGTGGCTTGGTGGCAGAGCGGGTCATCTACCAATCGGAAGGTCGGCGGCTCCATCCCGGCTTCCCCCAGCCATGTGTCGAAGTATCCTTGAGCAAGATACTGAACCCCAAATTGCTCCCGAAGCTGTGCCTTCGGTGTGTGAGTGATTAGTTTAATTTGTACTGATGTGCAGTTAGCTCCTGCCATCAGTGTATGAATGTGTGTGTATGGGTAAATGTGATATGTAATGTGAAAGCGCTTTGAGTAGTCGGACGACTAGAAAGGCCCTATACAAGTACAGTCCATTTACATTTACATTATTTCAACTTCGTTTCATTTTACCTCAATTGACGGGTCTGAATACAACAATACAAAACACGGCGTCATAGTTCCTTCCACTTCGCAAGTCCATCTCTGCAGCCAAGGTAGCCCTCCAGTAGTAGTCACATTTTTGAGTAGGCGTGTCCGCTATGCCGTAACGCCTTAAAGGGATAGTTTTGGTTTTTTGAAGCGGGGCTGTACGAGGTACATATCCCTAGTCCGTGTATTAACTACAGTAGATGGCAGTCGGCACGCCCCCAGTTTGGAGAAGCAGAGCAACGTACTGCTGTAGACAGGGTCAGCAGAAAAATGTATTTTAGCCACCTAAAAGAGGGTCCACCGAAAGTCTGACCCCAACACCTGCTCGCCGGTCGCGTTATACACTGCTTGGCCAAGTTGCGCTTATGCGTAGAAATACAGAAGTTCTACGGTTGAGAAACTGTAGTTCCAGAGGAAATGGCTGGCTGACTGCATTTCATTGCTAATTCTAAAGAAGCCAATGAGGCTGCTTGGAGGAGTTTAGTTGCCTAGACCTTGAGCGCAGTTTGAGAGGTAGTAGTTTTCCTGCTGAGGTGAGAGTGGAGTAAAGAACAGTCTTCACCTGCCTGGCAGCCCTTTGCTGCTCATCAGTCAGTCAGCAGAGCTGTCAGCTCCTATTGACATGCCATCCCTCTCCCTGTCTCCCCCTCCTCCTCCTCCTCCTCCTCCTCCCTTCTCCCTGTACTCTACAATAGATTCCTCTCTGTCTTTGACTGCCTGCCTGTCTGTGTGTCACCGCTGGTATCAGCTCTGCTTCCTCACTTCATTCTTCCCCGCTGCTGGCTCTCTCTCTTTTTTTTTTTTTTTTTTTTGCGTCCCCCTTTTTATTTTTTCCCCCCTTTTTTCCTACCAT